>OZ025869.1:12705429-13202929 GCA_964019415.1 Ianthella basta
ATTCAGACGAGGCTGACTATGTGAGAAATTGCTTTTCATGCAGTACTCTAGAATGTTTGCAGTGGTGACTGATGTTTATGTAAGAGTTATGCTGACCGAGAGGTGTCTTCAGATTTAGAACACGAAGCTCAAGGACATGAAGTGCCCAAGCACTGAGTGGTCCAAGTCTTGTAGACCCCGAATGGTTGGCATTTAATTGTTCGAGATCCCAACTATTTGGCTAGCAAATCTACTTAGCTGTTCTTGTGAGCAACATCCACCTGCTTTCAGTAACAGCACATTTGCTAGTACAGTAAGAAAACGAATCACATACACCTGGTTGGTCCATGTACCATAACAATAGTATACGTTATTATGTGTTCTTCCAATTAGAATATAATAGTAACAGGATTCTAGACATAATAACGCCAGAGGGATTATGTTTGATAGACGTCACGTGCACACTCCTCAAAGGATGTCTATCAAAGAATAGATCCCACTCCTCAAAGCCAGTCTACGCCATTCAGAATCAGCGAATAGATACCGTTACCATGGCAACGGAATCTATGATGTGGTAGACACTCATTGCAATACGTATGGTCAATTTTATATTCTGATTCAAGCATTCAAGCACTGGTTTATAATAGAAAGCGATGGATTGCAATGCTAGACACTTCAACTGCAAGGTTCTTAATCAGCTTACCCAAATAGATACAATGAGAAAGGGCTAATAATATTTTATAGGAACCAGATGACATGTAACCTGTGTTCTACAGTTGGTGTATAACTGGCTATTGGAAGGCCATTTTGTTTTTATTATTTTTGAGATCGAAGATAATGCTGCTCAACTGTAATGCAATAGATCGCTGTGCATGTCTGACCTTTGACGTTTATACCCACCTGTAGGTATTTGTTCATCCTGAGCAGCCTGAGTCAGCCAGCAGATTCCTTAGTAATGACATTCGAAAATTGAGTGAATACCTCCACAGGCAGTCATCTGAGAAGGTGATGGTAAGCAGTGGAAAGAGTTACCTGACATCTCCTCGTGGTGTCGGCAAAGAACCCAGCTTGGCAAGCCCGGTAGAATGCGCTGAAGCCACAACAGAGAATGAACAGCTGAAACAGCGTTTGAAGGAAATGCAAGCAAGAATTGACGAGCTGTATGCGCAGCTCGAAAAAGCACGCTTCAACTATCCTGAAGCAGAGATGTCATCTAGTGAAGTGTGTCGGTCATTTGGCAAGGTGGAAGAGACTGTTCTGATCAGATCACAGTCTACCCCAGAGCAGTTGTTGACTGCTCACAAAAAGATTGAAGTTTTGGAGGTAAATGACGCCACAGCTGTCAAATGTGCTCATCACCAACAGCACTAGCATTTGTATGTGTACCATAGTAATGCCTTTGTGTTTTACCTGTACGTGTCTGTTGGGTCACACAAACCTTTAGGAGATTTATGATCACCTCTTGGCTGAGAAGAAAGAAGCAGAGTCCACTTTGGAGGCCTCGCTCAAGACAGTGTGTAGCTTGACTGTGAGTGAATGCAACATTGCTATTGTGATGTGTGTGTCCTCGTCTTAATGCATTCATGGAATGCGTATGGGCAGTTACATCAGGGGTCTATGTACGTGTTGGTCTGTAGTTATACACAAGGATGTGCTTATTGTGTCAAACAGAAGTAGGCCAAGTGAAGTGGATGATTAAAGTATATTGAAGTGTACAAAGTTTTAATCACTGGAAATTTTACACCAACCAGCCTTCTACTAATGGTGTCTCAGGAGGGGGCATCATGCTCTATTGATGGCAACCAGTGATCACAACCTTATGTTATATGATATTGAAGTATATGTATATACAGATGGTGTACTGGTGGGGGACGCACTTTCCTTCTTAGAGTGTTGTCCTATGTGATTCGGGGTCTACTCACATTCTTTAAAAGGGGGTTCTTTCACCGTAGCTATGTATGTATATTGGACACATTAAGTTACAATACAGCTCTGCTACACTTTACTTTCTGTTTGGTGTAAACATGAAATTGAACTCAGGCTGTCATTATAGCGGTAATTCACTGTAGCATCCTCTTTAGACTACGATGAATGGTTCCATTGTTACAAATTGAATGAAAGGGACTACATAAGTAAGGGCGGTATTGACAATAAACACACTACCATGGTCGTCACACGCTATAGTATTGAGGAATACATATCAATGCCGAGCTGAAAAGGGAGGCAAGTGACTACAGTACTCGAGTCACTGTAGCTATAGGTTTGTGTGTATGTACGTATGATTTTGTAATTTTATGTGTCCATAGCATTAATAATGCAGGACACTTTGATTGCAGAAGAATTGCAGATGTGCCTCGTGAAGCATAGCGATTTATGTAATAGTTAAATGGTGACCAAGAGGTGTCTGCACGATTTAGAGCACAAAGCTCGAGGGCGCGAAGTGCTGAGTGGTCTAAATTGGGTAGAGACACTGATTGGTCACCATTTAAGTAATATAGATCCAAATCTGTTCGCTTACCCAATCATTTCGCCTTCCTCTCGCTTCTTGACGGCATATGAGTGAATGACGTCATATTATGATGATAATTGCCCCCGCGGAGTTCCCACAGATGGTTATATGGGATTTATAAACCCCCGCACTCTGCCCGCAACGTACTTTATGGGATTTATTAACCCCCGCGCTCTGTGTGCAACGTACGATTATGGGATTTAGAATCACACGCGTAGCAGTTGGAATGCTTCTCAGAGATTTAGAACCATCATTTAGAGGCGTGTTACCATGGCAATGGGATTTATCATGCACTTCCAACACACTCTACGTTGCAGTTGTCCATCGTTTCTTTTAGCTGTTGATGTCTGAATCAATTCTGCCATTTTGGATGACATCATGTACACAGTATGGCCCAGGCCAGACCCTGTATACACTGCTCTATCAAGACATGTTGGCCATTACCCCACCCCATGGTATACACACCTGTCTGTGTTTCAATAACACTACTCACATTTAGTCTAGCGCATTCTTTCTGTCAATCAGCTGCAGACAAATCAGCATACGTATACTGTAGGGTAGCTAAATGTATATTCGGCTAGTTTCGCCGAAGCACGCTAATACATTAAGATAGGAGACGCCATTTTGAACCAGGCACATTCCTAAATAGCCGTCAAGTGCGTGACGTCTGATACTTGCTTGTCTAAGTTTGTTTCTGGTCTTGCCTTGTCTTATACGTGCTTCCGCTGCTGCAATTTTTGTGTACATAAACCCCTATGGTACTGTATGGGTATTCATGTCCTTCCACTGTAGGATTCTCTTGAGGAAGAGAAGTTTGAGAAGTTTGGGGCAATGGGAAAAGTGAAGCAGCTAACCACTGAGTTGGAAGACCTGAAAATAAGAGTTGGCAAGAAGCCACCTCAAATGACAGGGGTGTGTGCCTACTTATATCAATCTTATACCACACACACACACACACACACACACACACACACACACACACACACACACACACACACACACACACACACACAGGCGTGCGCACACATGCACACACACGCGCGTACGCACACACACACTACACACACACACACACACACACACACACACACGCACACAAACACACTGTACACACACACACACACACACACACTGTACACACACACACACACACACACACACACACACACACACACACACACACACACACACACACACACACGCACACATGCATGCACACACTCATGCACAATTTCTTTGTTTCCCATGTATGTCTTCCCATCTCTGACCTTTAGAGCTACTTGCAAGCACGCTCTCCTCCTCCCCAAGGGGAGGCTTCACTGATGCGTGAGGTGAAGACACTTAGGGATCAACTAGCGAGTGCAACAGAAGATTCAGCAAAGTCAAAATCAGAAGCTGATCATGCCCATCAGAAGAGGAGAGAGATGAAGGAGCAGCTTGATCGAACTGTAGGAGAATACTTCCTCCTTCGGGATCAACTGGGCAAAGCAACGGAAGACGCCAATTGTGCCCACCAGGAAAGAAGGGAAATGAAAGAGGCACTGGATCGCACTGTAGGAGAGAAAATCCTACTTCAGGGAGAAGTTGATCGACTGGCCAAAGTAAAGGATGATGTTGATCGTGCCCACCAAGAAAGAAGGGAAATGAAAGAGAGACTGGATCGCACTGTTGCAGAAAAGCTCCTACTTGAGGATAATGTCAAGGAACAGAAGAAGAAGGCCAAAGATTTTAAAATGCAGCTTGATGAGACACTTTGTAGAAGTATACAGAAGGACGACGAGATTGAAGTATTGCAGCAAAGATTGAAAGGACGAGGGAAATAAGGATTACACTGAGCGTTTGGCAGTAACAATATGCTTAGGGTAGTCAATGGCTTTGTATATTTGACTTGTAACTTGTTTACAGAATTTGTGTAATTGCATTATATTTATGTCATTGTTTCTTGTTTCATGGATTATTATTTTGTGTACTTGTGCGTGCACATAATAGAGATGTTTCTTTAGTTTGTATACCATATAGTTCCCTTCCTTTCCGCTCCTGCCGGGCGCTTACTAACTATTCACGGCTGTTTCCACAATATAAAATGTGGCAACTTATAATTAGTTTTGGCATAGATATTCTACACTACGCAATATCTATGGTTTTGGTTTGGAAACCCACCTCGCGGCAGCGAGGTTTCCCTCGCATAGAGGTTACTACGTATACAGCCCATTTCTCCTTGGTTGTAGTCCACATCACCAGAGACACGTCACAGAACAGTGTGCTTGATAGTATATAGGTAAGGTGATTTGGGCATTTGTTTCAATGGCTTTCGTTCGTGTGATCAGGGACACAAACTGACTTACTTTCAACTGCTTATAGCGCGCCTCTCGAAGTTTTCCTGGAATAATGACTAACATGTGAAGATAGCCCATCCATCGTACAACATTGTACTGGTGAGACTGTTCTGCTGCCTTTTTCCTACCACCCGCTTTAAGAGCAAATAAGCTATACTGCGCACACGCCTTGGACTCCGCAGTATAACTTCCCGGTGAGCTATAATAATGCCACAGCAGGTCAGAATGCCTGTTAGTCTCGTTCCCAGATCCACCTCCGCCGTTCCGCCATTTTCATCTAAATAAAAATGGCGGAACGGCGGAGGTGGATCTGGGAACGAGACTAAATGCCTGTGGAGTCGTCCCAAAGGAGCAGCCGTTTGCATTCTGAAGCGCTACTGCATTATCTGAGCTCACGGGAAATCGTACGACGATACGTAAATTATACGTAAATAATACGGGTTGTTCAGTGCAACGCTGAATACTGCTCGTTTGGGATGATTCTATAGGCATTCTGAACTGCTGCGGCAGTATTCGAGCTCAACGGGAAGTTATACCGCACAGAACACGGTGTACGCGGCATACAATACATTGACGTAGCTTATTTGCTCTTAAAGCGGGTGGTAGAAAAAAGCAGCAGAACAGTCTCACCAGTACGATGTTATACGATGGATGGGCTGTCTTTGCATGTTAGTCATTATGTCAGGAAAACTTCGAGAGACGCGCTACAAGCAGTTAACCGACACAAGTGTATGTCAAAATCGTACGCAATATAAGGCATAAGCAAAGCTTTTAACCTAAAAGGCACATTGCCCACTACCAATTCCACTGTTCTGTTAAGGATTTATGGCGATTTTGCTTGCAATCAAGAGGGGAAAGGCTAAAAACGCCTTAGCTCCTTCCTTCCATCAGCGAGTCCGGATCCGGTTCCCAGTTTTCACGTAACAACTAAGTTGCCAAATCGAAACAGCCGTGCTATTCATGTGACAGCCTCGTGCTGCCTCGTGAGTTGGAGCCATCTCGCATTACCATGGCAACACAGGAATTCACACCTTCTTGTGTCATAAGCAAAACTGGCATATAATTATAACACACATGCGTCCCAGGCCCCTGACCGTGATCCGTGTTATAATTTTCCGCTTTTTACAACGTACATCCCGCTGAAGTTCAACACGTTCTAATCCCAGTAACAGCCCATCAGACATGGCCGGTCAGTTTCCAACAAGACGTAGCTATATAAGTGCATGATCGTAGGTGCATAGCGTGTAATTAACCTCCTGATCCCGTTCTGTTTTACGCATCATAGAAAGGCACTACGATGAGGAAGTTGTCAGAAAAACGTTCGCGAAATCCAAGGATACACTCCTTAGGCGTCTGCCCATCCACACGCTCCCGTCACTGCTGGAGTGCGAGAGCATCATCAGTGAAGCAGAGCGCTCCTTGATCACTGTTAGCGGCCTCACCAGGTAGACGCACTACAAACTCGCATGTCTGTACTTATGGCTGGTCGGAGCTTAACTGTGACCCCACTAGTCTGTTCAGAAGGCCATAGAACCCTTATAACTCCATTAAGAGTCCTCCCTGAGGCTATAATCATGGCACTGTACCCTCCTTGGGAGGTATGCTGTGGGCAAAAATATGTATTTACGTGCACTATAAACTGTGTGACCAGGTTCTTCCTGTAGTCAGCTACTGTGCTGTATGTGTAAAGCAAGATGACATCCTCTGCAGCACCCAACTATCCACATAATCATACACTGCATCTGTCTTATACTAATTCTGGAGAGAAATGCACTGAGCTTTAGAGGCACTGTACTAGTCCAGATGTCTCTATATTTTCGTGTAGCATAATAACGGTTGAATGCACAAGGCAAGTTAATTTGATGTGTATTCTGCATACGATTACAAAAGCAGCTACAGTAAAGTTTACCGTTCCCATAGCAACACCCAACTATCACATGCAAGAACACTGATTGAGAGATATAGGCAGATACATTGCATTGAAGGGAAAAGTAGTAGTAACGACAGGAATGTAATCATAAAGACTGAGGGGTGGGTGGCAGTGTTTGTCACTCAACATGAGATTGCACCCTGTATGCGTATGTCAGTCTAACATTGTGTGGGATGCAACAAACCATGTAAGTGTAAATGGGCCCATGTGTGGATTTTAGGCAGCGTATATAGCACAGTAATTTGCTGAGGGCTTGATCAAGATCAATGTTTCTGCCATGAAGGCCTTTGTCATTTGAATGGCGTCCTGACCACACCTTCTAGTTGCTAACCCTGCTTGATAACCGCCTTGTCACATGCTGATTTAAGTATTTCTGCATGTAGCTGTGTGTCTCTATGATATCAGGTATAGGTGTATAGTGATAAAGAACACCTACCCTCTTTTTACCCTATGGAATAGTTTGCAGCAGAGAGAGAAACTATTGGACATTCTGCTCACAAAGGATAGCAGTGCTCTCCTGAAAGTGTTGGAGATTCTAAACACACGCGAGTGTGGCTATGCCGAGCTAGTGGGAAAGCTCTTTGCTGACATGGATGCATTGCAGACAGACAGGCCTACAAAACCAACAGGTAAGCTATGAAAAATGCATGTATGAAATATGAGCTAACAAACTCCCTATATGTCATACATGTTGTTGCATTGATCGGCCATTTTATTCTACGTCATGTGGAGCCCAGTGCGCATACCGTTCTGCCCCTAGAATAATCCTGTTGGTAATCTAATTATGTAACCTCCAAACAAACACCTTAGCACCTCAGCCAGCTCATTTTCTATATTGTTTACACGATACCCCTAAACTCCTGCACTTTCCTGAACCAACCCCTATGGAATCAACTCTTCCAAAAGTTACCCTTACTAGCTAAGTGCTCAACCTTGCTATATGGGATACCCAACAGCTACTTGCATAAGGTACAGCTAAGCTGGAGTTTCAGATTTTGATTTTCGCACACTGAAATTATCACTGTATTATGACACATGCTGTAATTGCACTTTCCACTAATCCACTTGGTGCCCTACTAGCTGGCACTTAACTAGCCAGGCCATGTATTAGCTAGTGCATGGCTAGATATGGCATTACCAGCCAGCATCCGAACAGCTGGCACATGCTGAGCACATGGAAAGACCCGCCTTTAGGGCAGGTCTGTCCGCCAGTCTGAGTAATATGTTCCGGTCTGTCTGCCTGTACACCACACACATTCATTGCACTGATTGCTTCCATTTTTTCCTCTTGTTCAGTGCCAAGTAGGAAACAGACTCCATCTTCTACAAGCTCAGATGATCCACTCAGTCCTGCAGAGAAGAAGAGGCTGGACAATTACCTTAAGATGAAGATGGATTTGGAGATTCAAGATGTGAAGAGCTTGCAAACTGAATGCGATTCCCACCGAGCAATTAGACTACTCTATGCCAATGCCCTCAGGCGCATCATAGAATTACTGGAGCCCTACCTAGATAAAATGAAAGTTGCTGCTGATATCTACCATCATCTAGGCCTCTATAAACAGGAGGATTCTGTGAAAACTCTTGATCTTCAAACAGCAGAATCCGTCAGCGACCTCCTGAGTCCAATGAAAGTCACAGGATCATGGGACGACACTACTTTCCTACACCAAGCTGTGGATTCTATTCCTGCTAAGGCCATCGAACGGGAAGTTGCAGAAGCCATCTTATCGCACTATGACTTCCACTTAACCATTTATAAGAGAGCCACACTCCTGAAAGATGACCTTGCCATGAGGAGCGAATCTGATGGTGATGACGAAGGCACAACTGCTGTAGCAACCAAAAGGCTGGTTCCACTTGAAATTAAGTCTGCCATTTCTTTCACCACGTTCAAGTGCGAAGATTGCCATGATCTCCAAGTTCGCCTCCTCAGTGCCACATATGGCATCCCAGAGAATGAGATTATCTGCCATAAAGTGAAGGAAGGCAGTACAACTGTCACCTTTCTCATTCCCAGCCGGCATGTCCACGCCATCATGCAGCACAGCACTCAGCTGGAAACAGTGTGGATCCTGTTGGAGATGAGCATCATTGAAGTGTCGATCCCAGGTGTGTTCACCTTCAGTCCCAGTGTAAGGTGCTTCCTGTCACTGCTGACCAAGAGGAAAGCCTTCACTGTAGATCTGCTGAGAGTGACAGAGGTGAGAGTCTTGCCGAGTGCACCCCTTTGTCTTTCAGTGATTTCATTTTGTTGTGTTGTATGCATTAATACAGATCCTCCCATACCAGACATACTGCTTGATCGACTTAGACACAAAGGTAAGTAGTTGTGTGCATAGCACACCCTGCTTGACAGCTCCTTTCTAGTCCTTCTACTATAACAATAATAATAATATATAGTATTAAGTGAGTCCTTTTTTGTTACTGTAGTTACACCACTTTATAACCTTTCCTATACATTCTGTGATAACCCTACCTCCAGGGTATTTAATGTACATACCTCCATTTTGTTCCGTGACCTAGACTAAGGTTGAACAAATTATTATGGAGTTTTGCATGTTTGTGCTTTGTAAATTGTGATCAGTGACACCTGCTATTGTACCACAGTGTTGCCTCTATATAGAGAGTCTTCATTTTGCTATTATTACATTCAGGAGCCTTTGTCTGGACGGTCACTCAGCACCAGAAGGATTGAGTACTGGCCTTCACATGGTTAGCAATTTGAATATACGTAAAATTAATGTTGAATGTCACTTTTATGTTACTGGCACGGCACTGTCCTACACACACAACATCGACACTTACACACATACACCCAAGTCGAAGATGAGTGCATTTTGCAACCGCGAGAGCACTAAATTTATACAGCGCAACGCCTGCAAACTTGGTCTAAATGTTTTAATGCTGATCCCGGCCATAACAAATGTCCAATGAGATTCAGAGGCACCGTGTACGAACGTGTTGTTACTTACATAATTTTTTCGCTCAGTTCAGTGGAAGAGACAGAGCTCCTTTAAATTTGTAGTCCCATGGAGCGCAACACTGCGACAGCTACCAAACTTCTTTTGTGAACTTTCCAAGACTTTTCTAACCTTCCGGGCAAGCGTTCTACCAACTGTGCCATGTCTCCAGCTAACATTTCCAATTGTGGGGGCAGCAACAAGCGCTCTGGATACAATGAAATGTGACGACATTTGCTCCATGTGCCCATCTCCAACATGGTAGACTTCTTCGATCTGTTTTGTGCGGATGAAAATAAGGTGTCAGCTTTGCTCTTTGACACAGATGTAGAAAAGCTGGCACTGACTGGCTTGCTATTTGAAAGAGTATCATTTAGTCAGAACTGAGTCAAACGAATAGTTTCCGGCTAACAAGCTGCATACATCTAGGCCTGGAACATGTAGTTGAAGTGTTCATTAACAACTTAATGTGCACTAAAGTGTGCATTAAACGATTTAACGTTCAGTTATGTGACCCATTATATAGGATCCTATTGGCTAGAGGTCACACGATCAGCTTTAATTATTAGTTAAACCACTCTCAATTGTGGGGCTTAAGTGACATAGCCTGAGGCCAAGGGCTGAGGATATGTCACTTATGCCCCACACTTGAGAGTGGTTTCAACTACTGTATACAGTGGAACCTCAGAAATAAGACCACCATCTGGGCCATGAAATGTGGTGTTATTTCGAGGTGGTCTTAATTCTGAGAACCATAATTCATGTATACATGGATGTGGGACTGAACCAATGCGGTCTTATTAAGGTAGTCATTTTATAGAGGTAGTTGTTTAGCGGGGTTCCACTGTATCTTCTAATTTTTTGTCATCTGTACGAAACGTGTGGTTTCTCTGATGAAATTCACCGTCTTCTAATTCCACGTCATACTTCCAATTCCCCGACATCACAGCAAAATTCCCTGTTGTGACGTCGCCTTCCTTGTCCTTTGTTTGAAGCTTAAATCAAATTCTTTGTCCCTTGTTCGTAGCTTAAGTCATTTGCGATGGACAAAGAGTTACACCAGTATGGGTTATGTTTGCCTTGTCTGCCTGATAGCCCTCCTGCTGTCTGTACAGGTGCCTAACTGCGATATAACTCACCAATGTGCCTTTCAAAAGTGACTAGATCACCAATGCCGGGTTCTCAACTAGTCTCGCGTAGCCAGACCGCCTCTGCTCCGTTTTATATTATGACATCATTGGTCGGGGAGAAGGGTCCAGTACATTGCCTATGCGCCACTTGTGCAAAGACCCCCCAGAACTAGGGGGTGATAATTGCATTCTACGCCCACGCGTTACCAGGCAGCCGCCCGCCCACAACTACCGGCGTTGCACAAGCCGTGGCAATGAAGGCCATGATTCACTCGGCGCTGAGCTTTTAGCCTTCACAGTTCAAGCGATTTCGCTAGGCAAAGCCTTTTCGTAGCAGCCTGCTACACGCTGATCGAGTCGTGGTCTTTATTGCCATGGCTGGTGTAACACCGGTAGTTGTGGGCGGGCGGTTGCCTGGTAACGCGTAGACGTAGAATGCAATTATCACCCCCTAGTTCTGGGGGGTCTCTGCACAAGCGGCGCATAGGCAATGTACCAGACCCTTTCCGGGTCTGGCTACGCAAGACTAGGTTCTCAACTTTCTTTATAGACGTGGCACCCTCTAATAGCAGCAACACCCTGCAAACTGAAGGCAGCCATTTGTCAACTTTAAATGGCCTCCGGCGACTTCTAATCATTCGTCATATTTTTCATTATATTATTCATTGTGTTCAGCTAGCCCACCAATTTATTTCTCAGTAATGTTGCTTCTGAGAATCTTGCCCTGATGAAAATTAGAAGATATACGTTAATAAACGTATCTTGCCCTGATGATAATTAGAAGATATACGTTAATATACGTATCTTGCCTTGATGAAAATTAGAAGATATACGTTAATATACGTATATCCGCTGAGAAGCAAACATTCTAGACAGCTCAAGAGATAGTTTATGATCAATCCAAAGGTGTCTCACCACTAATTCAAAATCCATGGTATATACAGTATAATATGACATATATCCCACAGTGATAGCCCAAGTAACCCATGGTAACGGGATATATGTTATTTTATTTTTTACCAACTAACAAACATATATCTGTCTGTGTGGTGTGTGTAATTTTCATTCAGATGAGCTTGCTTCCAACTCACAATTTTCAGTGCCGGAAACGGAGGATGCTGAAACTCTTGCTACAAGTGTAAGTTGCTGTGATGTGTTCAATGAGAGCAGTGTCTCTACTTGAAAGGCCCTAGTAACATACGTAGGACCTGGTATTAATGCTTCAGGTCTATTTGATATAATGATTGTCAGAATGCAATGTAAATAGTTATTGAAACGGTCTAGTAATTGAATTGGATTGGATTATTACATGCATACAAACGTTTGAGGAAATTGAAGAATCGACATAGAACTTGGTGAGCCCCACAAATTCTGCACGCAAACGTCTGTTAATGGTCTATAGCGTTTAAAGCTTTAGCACGCACAGTTACCTTTCAAAATTTCCTTCATATGGTGTGCTGTAGTGTGGTCTGCCTTCTGCCACAGCAGATCCCTAGCCGCTGTAATGACTGTGGGTGTGCTGTAAAGCACTTGCAGGTATCTGTGTGCTCTCCATCCATGTCCCTCTTCTCTTATCCATGTCTTTGAGAGAACATGTACATGTGTGTGTTTGGCTACATTTTTACATACATTTTTGACTCGATTCATGTCTGCTTCAATCATTTGTATTCATTCTTGTCTATGAAGTGTGCTCGCTAGTGTGTTGATGAATTACACAGTATTAGTTGCAATAGCTAGTATATGTTGATAACCCAGCAGCAACCGGAAGGAGCAAGTATTTCGAGCTGGGGGTGGGAGCCCCATGAGTTTTAACTCGAAATACTTGTACCCCTGTAATACAACCACCTCTCTACTATTGCCAATTATATGTAACTGGTCCACAGACGGTTGTTTTGGGCATGTTTCACTGTATAGTGAGCAAAATTGATATTGCAAGTGCTAATTTGCTAAGTATGGCATTAACCCATTAGGATCCAATTTCAGATTTCGCATGCATGTACGTACATACTGTTAGTCTTGGGCGCTACACTAATGTACTGTTAGCCCAACTTGAAAAATGGCAGCTACGTCCGAGCACCGTACTTTGCGTTTCGGTTTCTTACTTGCCATCATTCACACGACATGTTGACACATTGGGTGTTGTATTCTATGATGCTGTTCGTTATAAAGGCTGTGGAATGTTCGTGGCCAGCTCTAGATTCTTCACAAGCGCATGCAGCCAAGGAAGGAATGGTAAGTGGCCGCTTATATTTTACTTGCTGGCACTTCTGTGACCCAGAAGGGCCTAGGAACCACTCTTGCTGTTGGCCTATTTGTTCAGCACCTGACTACATTCATTCTCATAGCTTTGTGGTAAAATCGCCTATCTGGTCATGCGGAAAATTGGTGCGTAGCTAACTTCGCATAAAGTTCGGCATTTGATTCTCCATTAATTTTTATATAGTTATAAATGAATATATATATCCTTGGATTTTTGGATTTTAATTTTGCTATTGTTTAATATTATTGACATTACAATGCACAAATTGTGATATTCTGTTTCCACTGTACGTGAGTAGTGCATCCATGTCACCATGTTTATTAGGAACTTGTGGATGAATTTGAGTTGTTGAAGGACCCTGAGCAGCCTATGTCTTTTGTGAATGTGCCACCAGATGTTTACCTTATGAAGCAGCAGTCACAGGAGAGGGCTGTTGTAACAGGAGGTCACTCTTTCACTGTGGTGCCCAAGGATGGTGAGTTGTCAGGCTTTCAGGGCTCTGTAGATAATGCAGAGCTTCACCGCTTGAAGACAGAGAACGAGCAGCTGCGTGGGATGATCAATGAAATGGAGACTAAACTTTCACTATCAGAGGTTCGAGTGGCAGTTTCACAGTCTTTCGAGTCAGGACAATTCACTCAATCAGAAACGAGTACTGTAGGAACTGATGGATCTGTGGTGGGTGAAGTGGTGTGCTGCTGTAAGTGTATGTAATGGTGATTTGTTCAGTGTGAGGATTTGGTGTGCGCATACGTACGAACACACACACACACTCACACTTACGTACACACATACGGACAAACAGAAACAACATGCACAAACACATTCTTTTCTCTCATGTTATTGTTACTAACTCTTCCCTTCCCTTCCCCTTCCTTCCCCTCCCCTCCCCTCCCCTCCACTCCCCTCCCCTCCCCTCCCCTCCCCTCCCCTCCACTCCTCTCCCCTCTTCTCCCCTCCCCTCCCCTCCTCTCCCCTCCCTTCTCCTCCCCTCTCCTTCCTTCCTACCACCCAAAGCAGACCTCTCTGAGGTATGAGCTAAGCATTCTACAAGGAGAGTTGGACAGCGTAAAGAAGGAACTGGCCAAAGCAAAGGAAGACGCTGACCGTGCACTGCAGGAACAACGAGATATGAAGGAAGCTCACGGCCGCACACTTGCAGAGAAGCTTAAGCTGAAGGAAGCTCACGACCGCACTCTTGCAGAGAAGCTCCGACTGGAGGGTGAAGTTGCTGAACAGAAGAAGGTTGCCAAAAACTGGAAGATGCAGCTTGATGAGACTACTTGTAGATTGATTGAGAAGCAAGATGAGGTTGTAGAACTCCAGCAAAAATGATGGTTAGGAAGAAGTAAGCTTCAGACTTGCATTAGCTCGCACCACACTGGACTATTTAAGAGCATGTACGCAGCTATAGTACACAGTCAGAAGACCTCTATACCTATACATTAGGGTTAGCAGTGTGTTTTGCATAACCTTTGTATACTGCCTACCCCCTTAATTGTAGCCGTGTGTGTGTGTGTGGGGGGGGGGGGGGGGTCATAAGGAAGTTTGCACCATTTTTTGACACTCGTCTGCATTTCTCCATGTACACAGCCACTATACATAACTAGCTGTACAGAATCATGCAATTAATGATCAGGAACTTCAGTCAATTGTATTGTGCAATTGATCAATTCAATTCCAAATAACTATATTACTTTAAACACAGTGGTGTCATGCATTTGCAATAAATTTCAGAGGAATAAAAAATCCTTACAGAATAATATACATGTGAGCAGATTTGACATGTACAACTTGTCACTATTTGTTAATTTTGAGTTAGTGGTACTGGGTGGAAGCACAGTAGACGAGCTCTTCATTGCACTTCGTTGTGCTTCAATAGCTGCTCCTGTTCCCAAGATACGCTTGCTCATGATCAAATATAATTACCGTATGGCCGGAAATTTTGGCGGGAATTTATTTTGGCGGATTGCTGAAATTTCTGTATTTGGCGGAATTTACTTTGGCGTTTTGGCAAAAGCCTGTGCATAATGATATTCATAGCAAGATGGCTAACCCAGACGAACAGTGCTAGATTGCTGAAGAGACTCTGAGGAGTACACGCGCTGTTGTTCGACCATAATTGGGTTATTTTCACTCCAATACTTAGCTTTTCGCACGAGTGCTGCAGCGTACAAAGGCTTTTAAGCCTTCTTTTGGCCGATCTGCAGGCGCTCGCCTGCAGCCTGTGACCTCGCCCAAAATTGTACCGCTCCAACGCAGAAACAGAGAACAGGCTGTCGAAATCTGCCGCAGTAAGTTACCGACAATGATCTCAACGTCAGTCTTCACTGCGACCGCATAGGTGACGCCGTTCGGATTGCCTTCGGCTTCCTCGCGCTCTTCTACCTCCGGTGTGCAAAATTCTTTAGAAACGTAGTGTCCACGCGCTGCTGTCATTTGTAAACTCCATGCTGACGATTAATCTATAGACCTGGCGCAACCAGGCTTGTTAAGCGGAAAATAACTTATGATTGCACAAATTTTGGCGGAAGAAATATTGGCGGATTCCTCTCAAAACCGCCTATCCGCCAAAATAAATTCCCCGCCAAAATTTCCGGCCATACGGTATATGAAAATATGCCCGGTGCAATTATGAGAAAACAGCCTGTTATTAGATGGCAACGGCGTAACTATTCTTCCTGGTTTAAAGCATGGGAAATTTTTAAAGGACTACGGGTTTCAAACTTGGCCAGGGTGTTGGGACAATACCACAGGTATACGAAAGATGCAAAAATTCGAATCAACTGAAAACATACTCAGTGGACCTTCTGTCAAATCCACTCACATATTTCAAGAAACAGATCTAGATGGTCACATGCAGGTCACATGAAATACTAATAATTATACACAAGCATGCATAATTGATGTGTACACACAAACCTGCAGCTGTGCATGAAATGCATTAACACAAACTAACACACATGCTAAAATGACAAGCAATTTCATTGCTATAATTATGTTTTTATGCTAATGTATGCTGTGTGTGTGTGACACAGCACAGTAGACTTTGTGGTGTCTACAGGACTGAACCATTGTGGTCGACTGCTGCTACCACAGCCAAACTGGAGGGAGGGGAAGGAGCAAACAGCTGTTACAAATACACACACACACACACACACACCATATGTCAGCAGTGGTGGGGCTTGGAGTATAGCTAGTGTGGACCATTGAATGGTAAACACTTCAAGCACTTTCCAAATGAAACAAAATGGTTAAGAAGTGTAACGGCAAACATGAAGATGATTGTGAGTGGATGAACACAATTAGTCAATACTACTAGTACCATAGCTTCAGTTCTGCAGTGAGTACTGGCAGGAATAAATGGTAAATTGAGACAAATACCTCTCCCAATACCAGTACTACGTATGCATAACAACAGCATTGTTAACACAAGAATACACATGCACACACCAAAACCGAAACATGCAAGCGAACACACACACATGTACACATGCGCGTGCACACACACACACACATACACAAACACTCGCACACACATACACACACATATCTCAGCTTCCCATCTCTGACGTTATAGATCCAGAGTTACATGCAAGCACGCTCTCCTCCTCCCCAAGGGGAGGCTTCACTGATGTGTGAGGTGAAGACACTTAAGGGATCAACTAGCGAGTGCAACAGAAGATTCAGCAAAGTCAACATCAGAAGCTGATCATGCCCTTCAAAAGAGGAGAAAGATGAAGGAGCATCTTGATTGAACAGTAGGAGAAACACTCCTCCTTCAGGATCAACTGGGCAAAGCAACGGAAGACACCAATCATGCCCGACAGGAGAGAAGGAAATGAAAGAGGCACTGGATCACGCAGTTGCAGAAAAGCTTCTACTTGAGGATGAGGTCGAGGAACAGAAGAAGAAGGCCAAAGACTTCAAAATGCAACTTGATGAGACACTGTGTAGCTGTATACAGAATGACAACAAGATTGAAGGATTGCAGCAATGGTTTAAAGAAAGAAGGAAATGAGTGTTTGGCAGAAACATGCAGTATGCATTCATATGCATAGGGCTTTTACATGTGACATGTAACTTGTTTATAGAAATTGTTTAATTGTATTATAGTAACATTCTTGCCTCTTGTTTCATGGTTTATTATTAGTATTTTGTGTACTTATATGCAGGTATATAGCAGGTGTTTTTTGGTTTGTACACCAGAATAATGATAATAATTGTAATTATTATGCCAACATTTAATATACAGTATAGATATAACAACTCCTTGAGGAATGTTGCTGATTTATAAGCACGAGGGCAAAGGAAGATAGCTTATAAATCAGCGACATCCCAAAAGGAGGTATTAAAAGTGATTAATTTGCCAAACAAAGAGATGCATGGGGGAATGTTATCGGTTTCTTGTCAAAATATGGAAAGCATTAGTAACTGTGTTATATAGCTATAGGCAGCCATGCAGCCAGCCTCCCTGCCCCCCTGGAATGGCAAATAGCCCTAAAACAGTACACCTTGGGCTCTAATAAAAATAGCTCTCTTTAAATGCTGCATGCAGGTGGCTATATATGGCCAGCTAGAACTGGCCTTCAGTTGGCTGCTTTAGATAGGTTCCACTGTAATGGTTGGTATTATTTGTGCACACATACACACACACACACACAGATCCGCTTGCACAGAACGCCTTTGGAATATTATAATAATGGTGTAGTAAGTGGCATGCAGTTGTAGAGCCATGTGTATGGCAATAATGTATCAGAATAATAATTATTATTGTGAATGTTAACCAGAATTATTATGACTATGTTAGCATTAATTTTATACATGTATGTACACTGCAGCCTGTGATATTCTGAAGTAGGAGATTGTTTCAGCCACTGGAGACACACCAGTGTTGATCCTTCTTCCGGAGATTTTTCAAAATTCCACTACCTCGAGCTCATCACATGTACAGTATGAAGGCAATAACTCAAGCATGAGGCAATATAGTGAGATGCATTAACACACAATTGCAGGCCCTGAACACAAAATGTGATTAAATTAATGTATTCATGCCCACAGCATAAACGAAAGGTAGACATGCTGAGGTTGTAATATTTAGAAAGGGCTTCCCCAAGCAGATCATGTGTGAATGAGTTAGATTATTAATACCATAGTTTAATATATACAGCTGGCATAATTGCATACACAGCTGTAGTAAGCAACATGAAATAGTTAAGTGCTCACGCTACAGTACATTGTCAATATCATTATTAAATTGTACAAGACAGCTTATTAAGCATACTATCCACGCATGCAAGGAAAGGCGCACACAAGCAGTGCGTTCCTGAACAATGAGCATGAAGTCAATTTGGACTCCATTCTAGCGAATATTGTCTAAAATCATGGTGAAACCCTGCATTTTGAGCAATTAACGTAACATCATGTTTTGAGCCTGTTCTAGCAATAATGGAAAAGCAATGAGTAATAATGATGTTTGTGTGGGACAGTACAGTGGAACCTTGTTCAAACTTGCCATATCCCACTCTGAAATAACTTTATGTAGGTCAGGAATCCTACATAGGCCTTCATCAGCTGAAGGCCTGTACTTGGCCAGTACGTCTTGATCAACTGAACTTCTTTTACTCTCTCCATTCTAAATTACTGCCATGCATGAATGACAGATCGACGCTGATTATAGAGTGCATCATGCAGATATATAGTGGACAACTCTCAGTCATGCAAGCCTTGAAATATTCAATCATTGATTTCACGCCTCAATTTCTTGTTGGCACTACACACACAGCTAGACTAAATCCCTACTGCTACGTAACAGGGGTCACTAGAAATAATTCTACATCACCTTGTATACAGCTATAATTATATGAGTAACTTATATAATGCTATATATAATAGTGTTCACTCAAAGCTGCACAACTACATACTAGGAACAGCCTACGATTCATTAAATCTCCTGCAGCTCTTTATGGTCTATGGTTTCTTCTTATCCTTGTCAGAAGGTGTTGGATATGGAGGCTTCAGGTAGATCCTGCCTTCTTCCACTGCAGCTTCCACAGTGTAGTCAGTGTACTCATTTTCAAAAGCCAATTTCACTGGACCAACTGAGATCCCTGCACTTGCAAGCTGTCCCTCTTCAATATTGCGGTAGCAAGCAACATAGTACGTAGGATGCACGCTGAATATGGTGGTTGCACCAGCACTGACTCCTCTTTCTGCTGCAATCAACTTCCCAGAAACAGCAAACCCCATGGTTACAGGCTGTGCGGGGTCGGTATTGTTCATGAGCTTAATCAGTCCTGGAGAAGTGGTACCTGTCGGGGTGGGTTGAATGGTTGGAATGTCTCCTTGTACAGTGATGACCGAGTAAACCTGACCCAGTTGAGCGGGTTTGAACTGCGTTCCAGAGTACTTATTCTCATTAGCATCCCAATCGGCTATGGCAATATCATAGTCCATTGCCCAGTCAGCTCTATTAGTTGCCCCTGGACCCAGGCCACGAACCTGCCAGGCAATGCTGTCCAAGCCAGGGCTCTCCGGGAACTTCTGGTAGATACCAAAGTGATAGGCATTCTGGGTTGAGTTTTTGAAGCGCACTGTGTAGTTTGTCGCCATGGGGCCTGGGACACTTGGACAGAAATGGTATAGAGATGGTCAGCAGAAATTCAGGCACCGATGAGGCCAATGCGGCTGTTACTGCCTTTTATAGAAATGGTTGCGGCAGGCCTATATGGACTTTTGTGCAATATCTAAAAATGTTAAGTCTGATAAGGGATATAAGTATCACCTCCACATTATGCACAGACAGCATGCATGGGGACTGCACCACAGGTCCTGATAGCTAGAATTGCAGCGGAAGCCTGGCCTTGTCTGTCAATGACAATTGAGCCATGGATGCATATAAAATTGTAGTGGGATACATGTGGATATGCATCTTGTAAAAGCCTGCATGGCTGTATAGGTATTTAGATCGAGGCAAATCACTTTTTCATATACACCTTGACTGAACAAATTACTTCAGCATTTTGATGTCTATAGTATATGTACATGTATGCAAGCTTCAGTGTCACAGAATGAGTAAGCCAGGTGCAAGTGCATATAATAATGAGAGAGACATATTAAACTAAAATAGTAATTTTGGTGTCAATCCCATCACTTTGCACTGCAAAGTGATGGGATTGAGATTGAAGTAAACAAACATGTCTGTATTTTTGGGTATCGAGGATGGAGGGAAAGAGGACTAGTTAAACCACGCAAATGTATAACCACACATGGAGACTGGGAGAATCTAGCTAAGGGCTGAGAAGAAGGCGATATGGGCTGTTTCCGTTGGGAAGTTAGACGAGAACGAAGCGCCCGAAGAAATAATACTTCAGACGAAAGGCATGATACTTCGCACGCGGCTTCAATCATCGCCAAAGCAGGCGTTCTTGCAGGTTTGCCATCGTCGACATTGAGTCTCATCCTTCCCCTATACCAACAGCAGCAGATTGGGCTTGTAGCGTTCAACCGTCGCGCTGTGATACTCAGCGAAATTGGGTTGGGTAAGTGGCATCATACTTTGGACGGCGGAAAGCTGGAAATACTTTGGTCCTGCTTCTCAAACCAGTATGAAGTCCAGTTTAATCATGTCTTTGGCTCTGGTCTGTGATGTTTGTGAACCTGGTAGCGATTAGAATTGGGTGTGCTAACTTTGCTAGCGAGCCTTCGGCTAAAAGACAGTATATGACCGCTTGAGCTTAGTGTGGAAAATGGCGGCTCACTACATGCAATGGGATGCAAGACACGTAGAATAGCTATTAGAAGGCCAGAAGCCAGACACCACACTTTATGTACATGGAACATTAATATATGCTGAGACAAGGAAAGATAAGTGATCATACACTTCGCAGAGCAGTAAACTGGAACTTTTCTCAGTTCATAGGTTAGCTAGTGTAGATATCAGCAATAATAATTAATTATTATCGTGGCATATTGACCAATCCAGTAACTAGCTATGTATATATACAATACATAACATCCATGTTGAGATAGGGTCAGTGAAGGGACACACAACTGTAGATCATCCAATAGCAGAAACAGGTGCTGCCACCAACATCCCCTTCGATTGTCACCACTATACACACCTTGTAATTATTGCTAATATCACTTGTACCCCTCCATCCCAAGTATGCACAGGGTACTTGTACCTGCAACACAGAAGGAAACAAGGAATGCTTTGTGAGTGACAATTGCATGGCGTCTGCAACCAAAGTTTGTCGCAACCTCTTACATGCTCCACACTTCATAGAGATTCCAGTAGCAGCTCTGCACCGTGGAATTGCTGCCATTTTTGTGACTGCTATCATGGCCAATCACCTTGATATGGGGGATTGACCCCATGGGTAATAACATGCCAAGCAGCCACAGGTCAGTCAATGGGTATTCCCATGAACATCAAAGGCCTTGTGTGAACAGGAATGTGACTTTAACAGTGATTCCTCAACTGTGCGTTGTGGAGGAGAAGCCCTGTTGAAAGGTACGTGACCAAGTTCAGCAGCTATGCATGCTATTTGGGTCCAGCTAACGGCCTTGTCTGATCTGTATATTATTATATATTGGATAAATGCTAGTACATAATCCCTGGCCTATAGGTGAATGCACATGTAATCATGCTAAAATGCACGTATAATGTACTTCAATAAAAAGAGGACTATAACTGTTATATATACTTTTAGAAGCATATTATCAGTGATGACACCAATATTTTATGCAGATTTAGACATTGCAACACCAATTATTATAAAACTATATGTATTAATTTTGGTGTCATCTAACATATAATTTATATATGAACACTTTTATATTGTTCATTGCTGTACATATCGTATTCAATTGCATAGATCAGGATGACTACCACCTATATATAGTACTGCATGCATGCCTACTTTGATCCACAATTGAATGATGCAGTGCATATACTGGTATTTTGAGTGCACTCAGCAGTATTATATAGTTCAGGTACCCATAAACAATACACATAATGTGCAAATTGATAATTATACATATAATTGTACATAATTATAACATGCAATTGCAATAGTGATAGTGGACAGGACTTCCATAAGGAGCCAGAGTTCTTTATCAATTTGATGAATGCATTTCATGCTTGATCATGTAGACATTTACTGCAGTGTCCTTCTTCAAAGTATTATTCACTAAGAGCAACAAAAAAACATACAATTCTACAAACCACTATCAATTTCTATATACCATATGCCTATTCGTATGTTTAAGTGCATACGGATACAATGATACATCTAGGTTGACTCTAGATGCAGAAGCTTTCCCTCCTACACACAAACACATGGAAGCAAGTGGTTGTGATGCTATGCACTTTCAGACTGTAACGTGTTGTAACAGAAGACAGACTACTATACTATTTGATCAAGTTGCTAAGGTTATGCTGTACACAACATTCTTGTCTAGTCAAGTTCACTGTTGGGAATTGCCCTGCAGCACAAGGGATTCACTGCTACCACCAAGGTAGCTGCCACCTAGCTGTTACAGACCACCGCACTTTGCAATTACTACATATGCATGATTTCATTCGTGAGCCACTTTATCTGAAGTATGCACTGGGTACTAGTACCTGCAACACATAAGGAAACCAGGAATGCTTTATGAGTGACTACTGCATAGTGTCAGTCTTTTGCAGATTACAACAGTTTGATGTTCTTTACTTATATCACAATTGCTTCAATGGAATAACCATGGCAACTCTCTACCAGTTGATCGACAACATGCAGTAGAATGCGTAGGTGCAGGGATTAGAGCTGCTGGTATTTCAATACCCTATCTACATGCTGTGGGGGAATGACTCCGGCCTGAAAAGGGGCTGCCACTCTAAGTTACTGCATGGGTAACATTCTACATGCATGCTTGTATGTAAGTAATTTGAAATTGCTTGGTATATAGGTGAGCTTCAGTACCCACAAATTGAGCTACAGTGATTTGATCCATAATTAGGCTGTGCATGTGGCTACATACAAGTGTAGGAGTGCCGTACATAAGATTTATAAATATAACATGGAGTATAATTGACATTCTTTACCATTACAATTCTTGCCCTACCTGTTCAAAGGATTACTTTGGCAACTCTGAAGTGTGCCACCAACTGCGATAGAGAATGTGCAGATTGAAATGCTGCAATCCCTATAGCTGTGACCATGGCCTATCATCATACTGTGAGGGACTGATCCCTTGGTAACACACACACACACACACACACACACACACACACACACACACACACACACACACACACACACACACACACACACACACACACACACACACACACACACACACACACACACACACACACACACACACACACACACACACACACACACACACACACACACACACACACACACACACACACACACACACACACACACACACGCAATCACACAAGGTTGCAATTAAGCAGTCCACCATTTTCAATGGTATAGGACTATAAGGTGTGACATTCTTGCATGTAGGGACCATGGTTAATGCTCCACTGTGTAACAGACTTTACCTGTACTTTTTGTACCATACATCCTTACTATTTTTGTAGAAAATTTTTATTAATTCTAGTCTTACTATGTCTTGCCTCATCTTGCTTCATCTTGCTATATCTTGCCTCATCTTGCAATATCCCGCTACATCTTACTTCATCTTGCAATATTTTGCCTCATCTTGCTTGATCTTGCTATATCTTGCCTCATGTTGTTTCATCTTGCCTCATCTTGCAATATCTTGTTACATCTTACTTCATCTTGTTATATCTTGCCTCATCTTGCCTCATCTTGCAATATCTTGCCACATTATGCACTCTCTTGCCTCATCTTACTACATCTTGCTTCATCTTGCTATATCATGCCTCATCTTGCAATATCTTGCCTCATCTTGCACTATCTTGCCTCATCTTGCAATGTCTCGTCTCATCTTGCCTAATCTTTCAATATCTTGCAATGTCTTGCCTCATCTTGTAATGTCTTGCCTCATCTTGCCTAATCTTGCAATATCTTGCCTCGTTTTGCAATATCTTGCCTCATCTTGTAATATCTTGCCTCATCTTGCACTATCTTGCCTCATCTTGCAATATCTTGCCTCATCTTGCAATATCTTGTTACATCTTACTTCTTCTTGCTATATCTTGCCTTATCTTGTAATGTCCTGCCTCATCTTGCCTCATCTTGCAATATCTTGCCTCATCTTGCTATTTCTTGCCTCATCTTGTTATATCTTGCCTCATCTTGTTATATCTTGCCTCATCTTGCGACATCTTGCCTCATCTTGCAATATCTTGCCTCATTTTGCTATTTCTTGCTACATCTTGCCTCATCTTGCTATTTCTTGCCTCATCTTGCTATTTCTTGCCAAATCTTGCAATGTCTTACCTAATCTTGCTACATCTTGCTTCATCTTGCAATATCTTGCCTAATCTTGCTATTTCTTTCTTCATCTTGCAATATCTTGCTTTATCTTGCTACATCTTGCCTCATCTTATTAAATCTTGCTTCATATCTTGCTACATCTTGCCTCATCTTGCTTCATCTTGCTACATCGTGCCTCATCTTGTAATGTCTTGCCTCATCTTGCCTCATCTTGCAATATCTTGCCTCATCTTGCAATGTCTTGCCTCATCTTGCAATGTCTTCTCTCATCTTGCAAAGTCTCGCTTCATCTTGCAATATCTTGCCTCGTCTTATAATCAAATTATGTCTTGCCTCATCCTGCAATGTCTTGCCTCATCTTTCAATGTCTTGCCTCATCTTTCAGTGTCTAACCTCATCTTGCAATGTCTTCCTATTCTTGCAATGTCTTACCTCATCTTGCTACATCTAGCCTCATCTTGCAATATCTTGCCTAATCTTGCTATTTCTTGCTTCCTCTTGCAATTTATTGCCTCATCTTGCTATTTCTTGCCTCAACTTGCTACATCTTGCCTCATCTTGCTTAATCTTGCTTCATCTTGCTATATCTTGCCTCATCTGGCTATATCTTGCCTTATCTCACTATATCTTGCCTCATCTTGCTATATCTTGTCTCATCTAGCAATATGTTGCCTCATCTTGCAATATCTTGTTACATCTTACTTCATCTTGCTATATCTTGCCTTATCTTGCTTCATCTTGCAATACCTTGCCTCATCTTGCTTGATCTTGTTATATATTGCCTCATCTTGTCATATCTTTCCTCATCTTGCTATATCTTGCCTCATCTTGCTACATCTTGCCTCATCTTGCCTCATCTTGCCTCATCTTGCAAAATCTTGCTTCATTTTGTTATATCTTGTCTCATCTTGTTATATCTTGCCTCATCTTGCAACATCTTGCCTCATCCTGCAATATCTTGCCTCATCTTGCAAAGTCTCACTTCATCTTGCAATATCTTGCCTCATCTTGCATTGTCTTGCCTCATCCTGCAATGTCTTGCCTCATCGTTCAATGTCTTGCCTCATCTTTCAGTGTCTTGCCTCATCTTGCAATGTTTTACCTGAGCTTGCAATGGCTTGCCTCATCTTGCAATGTCTTACTTCATCTTGCTACATCTTGCCTCATCTTGGAATATCTTGCCTAATCTTGCTATTTCTTCCTTCCTCTTGCAATATATTGTTTCATCTTGCTACATCTTGCCTCATCTTCTTTCATCTTGCTTCATCTTGCTATATTTTACCTTATCTTGCCTCATCTTGCAATACCTTGCCTCATCTTGCTTGATCTTGCTTGATCTTGTTATAACTTGCCTCATCTTGATATATCTTGCCTCATCTTGCAATATCTTGCCTCATCTTGCAATATCTTGCCTCATCTTGCTACATCTTGCCTCATCTTGCAATGTCTTATTGCCTCATCTCGCTACATCTTGCCTCATCTTGCTATATCTTGCCTCATCTTGCAATATCTTGCCTCATCTTGTTATTTCTTGCCTCATCTTGCTATTTCTTGCCTCATCTTGTTATTTCTTGCCTCATCTTACTATTTCTTGCCTTATCTTGCAATATCTTGCCTCGTCTTGCAATATCTTGCCTCATCTTCTTACATCTTGCCTCATCTTGCTATTTCTTGCCTCATCTTGCTATTTCTTGCCTAATCTTGTAATGTCTTGCCTCATCTTGCCTAATCTTGCAATATCTTGCCTCGTCTTGTAATATCTTGCCTCATCTTGTAATGTCTTGCCTCATCTTGCCTCATCTTGCAATATCTTGCCTCATCTTGCAATATCCTGCCTCATCTTGCTATTTCTTGCCTCATCTTGCAATATCTTGCCTCATCTTACAATATCTTGCTTCATCTTGCAATATCTTGCCTCATCTTGCAATGTCTTACCTCATCTTACTACATTTTGCTTCATCTTGCAATATCTTGCTTTATCTTTCTACATCTTGCCTCATCTTACTAAATCTTGTTATATCTTGCTACATCTTGCCTCATCTTGCTTCATCTTGCTACATCTTGCCTCATCTTGTAATGTCTTGCCTCATCTTGCCTAATCTTGCAATATCTTGCCTAATCTTGGAATATCTTGCCTCATCTTGCTACATCTTGCCTCATCTTGCTACATCTTGCCTCATCTTGCTATATCTTGACTCATCTTACAATATCTTGCCTCATCTTGCTACATCTTGCCTCGTCTTGCAATATCTTGCCTCATCTTCTTACATCTTGCCTCATCTTGCTATTTCTTGCCTCATCTTGCTATTTCCTGCCTCATCTTGCTATTTCTTGCCTCATCTTGCAATTTCTTGCCTCATCTTGCAATATCTTGCCTCATCATGCAATATCTTGCCTCATCTTCTTACATCTTGCCTCATCTTGCTATTTCTTGCCTCATCTTGCTATTTCTTGCCTAATCTTGCTATTTCTTGCCTCATCTTGCAATATCCTGCCTCATCTTACTATTTCTTGCCTCATCTTGCAATATCTTGCCTCATCTTACAATATCTTGCTTCATCTTGCAATATCTTGCCTCATCTTGCAATGTCTTACCTCATCTTGCTACATCTTGCCTCATCTTGCAATATCTTGCTTTATCTTTCTACATCTTGCCTCATCTTACTAAATCTTGTTTCATCTTGCTACATCTTGCCTCATCTTGCTTCATCTTGCTACATCTTGCCTCATCGTGTAATGTCTTGCCTCATCTTGCCTAATCTTGCAATATCTTGCCTCGTCTTGCAATATCTTGCCTCATCTTGTAATTATTATTATTACTATTATTGAAAAACACACCAGTGAAGGTGCAAAAAAGCAGACACAGCACAAGTTAAGTTACATGGTGGAGGCTGAGGATACAATAAAGTCTAATTCTGACTGAGCAAAATGGGGAATTACAGAGTGAGTATCTCGGATCTCTCTAATTAGATGACCCACAGCAACATGATCGGTGGAATAAGATTTACAATGAGAAGGACCAAACATACAGTTGTACCCTATAAAACCTGAATTACATACTAAAGAACTTTCATGAAAAACAGAACGAATGAAACTAGATGAGTGAGATAATGCAGTGGAAAGTAGTCTGATAAATCTGGAATAAATGATGTTGTAAATGCTTTTAGTAAATCCAACAGCATGGGCAATAGACGTATGGCAATTGTGTGGAAGATTCCAAATTCGTCTGATAACATTGTTAAACGACACATGAAGAGATCGGATGTCTGGGGCATCGAGCCTCCACAATGCGCACCCATACAGTGAAAGACAGTATGCATTGAATAGTTTCATCTTTGTCTCTGGATTACACCCCTTAAATCGAAACAGGACAGAGTTAGCCTGGCGGATAAATGCCATTGATTTTAAATGAATATCCAGCTTATCAGACAAGTCATACTGCAAAGTATTCCCAAGGTGAACGACTGAATCAACCATAGGCAGGCAGTGGCCACAGAGTGAGAAGCGGGTATGATCAGAACCTGCAGTACGTCTAAAACATATAAGTTGAGTCTTATCAGCATTGAATTGAATCCCATGAGCCTGAGCATATTGTTCACATAGGGCAAGCATCTTTCTAAGGGCATCTGGGGATGGAGCAAGAATGGTTAGATCATCGGCATAGCAAAAAGCCCCAGAGAAGTGATCCTCCCAGTAACAGCCACGACCACTAGTACGAAGTGAATCTAGCAGGCCATCAAGATAAATTGTGAACAATATTGGGCTAAGGACACCGCCTTGGCGTAATATCTTGCCTCATCTTGCAATATCTTGCCTCATCTTGCAATATCCTGCCTCATCTTGCTATTTCTTGCCTCATCTTGCAATATCTTGCCTCATCTTACAATATCTTGCCTCATCTTACAATATCTTGCCTCATCTTGCAATGTCTTGCCTCATCTTGCAATGTCTTACCTCATCATGCTACATCTTGCCTCATCTTGCAAAATCTTGCTTTATCTTTCTACATCTAGCCTCATCTTACTAAATCTTGTTTCATCTTGCTACATCTTGCCTCATCTTGCTTCATCTTGCTACATCTTGCCTCATCTTGTAATGTCTTGCCTCATCTTGCCTAATCTTGCAATATCTTGCCTCGTCTTGCAATATCTTGCCTCATCTTGTAATGTCTTGCCTCATCTTGCCTTGTCTTGCAATATCTTGCCTCATCTTGCTATTTCTTGCCTCATCTTGCTATTTCTTGTCTCATCTTTCAATGTCTTACCTCATCTCACTACATCTTGCCTCATCTTGCAATATCTTGCCTAATCTTGCTAATTCTTGCTTCATCTTGCAATACCTTGCAACATCTTGCTACATCTTGCCTCATCTTGCTAAATCTGGCTTCATCTTGCTACATCTTGCCTCATCTTGCTTCATCTTGCTACATCTTGCCTCATCTGTAATGTCTTGCCTCATCTTGCCTAATCTTGCTACATCTTGCCTCGACTTGTAATATCTTGCCTCATCTTGTAATATCTTGCCTCATCTTGCAATATCTTGCCTCATCTTGCAATATCCTGCCTCATCTTGCTAATTCTTGCCTCATCCTGCAATATCTTGCCTCATCTTACAATATCTTGCCTCATCTTACAATATCTTGCCTCATCTTGCAATGTCTTACCTCATCTTGCTACATCTTGCTTCATCTTGCAATATCTTGCTTTATCTTTCTACATCTTGCCTCATTTTACAAAATCTTGCTTCATCTTGCTACATCTTGCCTCATCTTGTACTGTCTTGCCTCATCTTGCCTAATCTTGCAATATCTTGCCTCGTCTTGCAATATCTTGCCTTATCTTGTAATGTCTTGCCTCATCTTGCCTCATCTTGCAATATCTTGCCTCATCTTGCTATTTCTTGCCTCATCTTGCTATTTCTTGTCTCATCTTTCAATGTCTTACCTCATCTTGCTACATCTTGCCTCATCCTACTACATCTTGCCTCATCTTGCTATTTCTTGCCTCATCTTGCTATATCTTGCCTCATCTTGCTACATCTTGCCTCGTCTTGCTACATCTTGCCTCATCTTCTTACATCTTGCCTCATCTTGCTATTTCTTGCCTCATCTCGCTATTTCTTGCCTCATCTTGCTATTTCTTGCCTCATCTTGCAATATCTTGCCTCATCTTGCAATGTCTTACCTCATCTTGCTACATCTTGCCTCATCTTGCAATATCTTGCTTTATCTTTCTACATCTTGCCTCATCTTACTAAATCTTGTTTTATCTTGCTACATCTTGCCTCATCTTGCTTCATCTTGCTACATCTTTCTTCATCTTGCCTAATCTTGCAATATCTTGCCTCGTCTTGCAATACCTTGCCTCATCTTGCAATATCTTGCCTCATCTTACATTATCTTGCCTCATCTTGCAATGTCTTACCTCATCTTGCTACATCTTGCCTCATCATGCAATATCTTGCTTTATCTTTCTACATCTTGCCTCATCTTACTAAATCTTGTTTCATCTTGCTACATCTTGCCTCATCTTGCTTGATCTTGCTACATCTTTCCTCATCTTGTACTGTCTTGCCTCATCTTGCCTAATCTTGCAATATCTTGCCTCGTCTTGCAATATCTTGCCTCAGCTTGTAATGTCTTGCCTCATCTTGCTACATCTTGCCTCATCTTGCCTCATCTTGCTACATCTTGCCTCATCTTGCAATGTCTTATTACCTCATCTCGCTACATCTTGCCTCATCTCGCTACATCTTGCCTCATCTTGCTACATCTTGCCTCATCTTGCTACATCTGGCCTCATCTAGCTATATCTTGCCTCATCTTGCTATATCTTGCAATATCTTGCGACATCTTACACTATCTTGCCTCATCTTACTACATCTTGCTTCATCTTGCTGTATCTTGCCTCATCTTGCTACATCTTGCCTCGTCTTGCAATATCTTGCCTAATCTTGCAATATCTTGCCTCATCTTGCAATATCTTGCCTCATCTTGCTATTTCTTGCTTCTTCTTGCACTATCTTTCCTCATCATGCAATATCTTGCCTCATCTTGCAATATCTTGCCTCATCTTGCAATATCTTGCCTCATCTTGCAATGTCTTACCTCATCTTGCTACATCTTGCCTCATCTTGCAATATCTTGCCTAATCTTGCTATTTTTGCTTCATCTTGCAATATCTTGCTTCATCGTGCTACATCTTGCCTCATCTTACTAAATCTTGCTTCATCTTGCTACATCTTGCCTCATCTGACTTCATCTTGCTGCATCTTGCCTCATCTTGCTATTTCTTGTCTCATCTTGCTATTTCTTGCCTCATCTTGCAGTATCTTGCCTCATCTTGTTATATCTTGTCTCATCTTGATTCATCTTGCTATATCGTTGCTCATCTTGCTACATCTTGCCTCATCTTACTAAATCTTGCTTCATCTAACTACATCTTGCCTCATCTTGATTCATCTTGCTCCATCATTCCATATCTTGTAACGTCTTGCCTCATCTTGCCTAATCTTGCAATATCTTGCCTCATCTTGCTCTATCTTGCTTCATCTTGCTATATCTTGCGACATCTTGCACTATCTTGCCTTATCTTACTACATCTTGCTTTATTTTGCTATATCTTGCCTCATCTTGCAATATCTTGCCTCATCTTGCAATATCTCGCTACATCTTACTTCATCTTGCTATATCATGCCTCATCTTGCTTCATCTTGCTATATCTTGCCTCATCTTGCTTCATCTTGCTTCATCTTGCTATATCTTGCCTCTTCTTGTTATATCTTGCTTCATCTTGCAACATCTTGCCCCATCTTGCTACATCTTGCCTCATTTTGCAATGTCTTGCCTCATCTTGCTACATCTTGCCTCATCTTGCTATTTCTTGCCTCATCTTGCTATTTCTTGCCTCCTCTTGCTATTTCTTGCCTCATCTTGCTACATCTTGCCTCATCTTGCAATATCTTGCCTCATCTTGCTATTTCTTGCTTCATCTTGCAATATCTTGCCTCATCATGCAATATCTTCCCTAATCTTGCAATATCTTGCCTCGTCTTGCAATATCTTGCCTCATCTTGCAATGTCTTACCTCATCTTGCTACATCTTGCCTCATCATGCAATATCTTGCTTTATCTTTCTACATCTTGCCTCATCTTACTAAATCTTGTTTCATCTTGCTACATCTTGCCTCATCTTGCTTCATCCTGCTACATCTTGCCTCATCTTGTAATGTCTTGCCTCATCTTTCCTAATCTTGCAATATCTTGCCTCGTCTTGCAATATCTTGCCTCATCTTGTAATGTCTTGCCTCATCTTGCTACATCTTGCCGCATCTTGCCTCATCTTGCTACATCTTGCCTCATCTTGCAATGTCTTATTACCTCATCTCGCTACATCTTGCCTCATCTCGCTACATCTTGCCTCATCTTGCTACATCTTGCCTCATCTTGCTACATCTGGCCTCATCTAGCTATATCTTGCCTCATCTTGCTATATCTTGCCTCATCTTGCTACATCTTGCCTCATCTTGCTATTTCTCGCCTCATCTGGCTATTTCTTGCCTCATTTTGCTATTTCTTGCCTCATTCTGCAATATCTTGCCTCATCATGCAATATCTTGCCTAATCTTGCAATATCTTGCCTCGTCTTGCAATATCTTACCCCATCTTGAATGTCTTGCCTCATCTTGCAATATCTTGCAGTATCTTGCCTTATCTTGCATTATCTTGCTTCATCTTCCTATATCTTGCCTCATCTTTCCTCATCTTGCAATATCTTGCGACATCTTACACTATCTTGCCTCATCTTACTACATCTTGCTTCATCTTGATGTATCTCGCCTCATCTTGCTACATCTTGCCTCGTCTTGCAATATCTTGCCTAATCTTGCAATATCTTGCCTCATCTTGCAATCTCTTGCCTCATCTTGCAATATCTTGCCTCATCTTGCAATGTCTTACCTCATCTTGCTACATCTTGCCTCATCTTGCAATATCTTGCCTCATCTTGTTATTTCTTGCTTCATCTTGCAATATCTTGCTTCATCGTGCTACATTTTGCCTCATCTTACTTAATCTTGCTTCATCTTGCTACATCTTGCCTCATCTGACTTCATCTTGCTGCATCTTGCCTCATCTTGCTATTTTTTGCCTCATCTTGCTATTTCTTGCCTCATCTTGCAGTATCTTGCCTCATCTTGTTATATCTTGTCTCATCTTGATTCATCTTGCTATATCGTTGCTCATCTTGCTACATCTTGCCTCATCTTACTAAATCTTGCTTCATCTAACTACATCTTGCCTCATCTTGATTCATCTTGCTCCATCATTCCATATCTTGTAACGTCTTGCCTCATCTAGCCTAATCTTGCAATATCTTGCCTCATCTTGCAATATCTTGCCTCATCTTGCAATGTCTTGCCTCATCTTGCCTCATCTTGCAATATCTTGCCTCATCTTGCAATATCTCGCTACATCTTACTTCATCTTGTTATATCTTGCCTCATCTTGCTTCATCTTGCTATATCTTGCCTCATCTTGCTATATCTTGTCTCATCTTGCAATATCTTGCCTGATCTTGCAATATCTTGTTACATCTTACTTCTTCTTGCTATATCTTGCCTAATCTTGCCTCATCTTGCAATATCTTGCCTCATCTTGCTTCATCTTGCTATATCTTGCCTCATCTTGTTATATCTTGCTTCATCTTGCAATATCTTGCCTCATCTTGCAACATCTTGCCCCATCCTACTACATCTTGCCTCATTTTGCAATGTCTTGCCTCATCTTGCAATATTTTGCCTAATCTTGTTATTTCTTGCCTGGTCTTGCTATATATTTCTTGCCTCATCTTGCCTAATCTTGCAATATCTTGCCTCATCTTGCTCTATCTTGCTTCATCTTGCTATGTCTTGCGACATCTTGCACTATCTTGCCTTATCTTACTACATCTTGCTTTATTTTGCTATATCTTGCCTCATCTTGCAATATCTTGCCTCATCTTGCAATATCTCGCTACATCTTACTTCATCTTGTTATATCATGCCTCATCTTCCTTCATCTTGCTATATCTTGCCTCATCTTGCTTCATCTTGCTTCATCTTGCTATATCTTGCCTCATCTTGTTATATCTTGCTTCATCTTGCAATATCTTGCCTCATCTTGCAACATCTTGCCCCATCTTGCTACATCTTGCCTCATTTTGCAATGTCTTGCCTCATCTTGCTACATCTTGCCTCATCTTGCAATATCTTGCCTCATCTTGCTATTTCTTGCCTCATCTTGCTACATCTTGCCTCATCTTGCAATATCTTGCCTCATCTTGCTATTTCTTGCTTCATCTTGCAATATCTTGCCTCATCATGCAATGTCTTCCCTAATCTTGCAATATCTTGCCTCGTCTTGCAATATCTTGCCTCATCTTGCAATGTCTTACCTCATCTTGCTACATCTTGCCTCATCTTGCAATATCTTGCTTTATCTTTCTACATCTTGCCTCATCTTACTGAATCTTGTTATATCTTGCTACATCTTGCCTCGTCTTGCTTTATCTTGCTACATCTTGCCTCATCTTGTAATGTCTTGCCTCATCTTACCTAATCTTGCTACATCTTGCCTTGTCTTGCAATATCCTGCCTCATCTTGCAATGTCTTACCTCATCTTGCTACATCTTGCCTCATCATGCAATATCTTGCTTTATCTTTCTACATCTTGCCTCATCTTACTAAATCTTGTTTCATCTTGCTACATCTTGCCTCATCTTGCTTCATCCTGTTACATCTTGCCTCATCTTGTAATGTCTTGCCTGATCTTTCCTAATCTTGCAATATCTTGCCTCGTCTTGCAATATCTTGCCTCATCTTGTAATGTCTTGCCTCATCTTGCAATATCTTGCCTCATCTTGCAATATCCTGCCTCATCTTGCTATTTCTTGCTTCATCTTGCAATACCTTGCAACATCTTGCTACATCTTGCCTTATCTTACTAAATCTGGCTTCATCTGTCTACAACTTGCTTCATTTTGATTCATCTTGCTACATCTTGCCTCATCTTGCTACATCTTGCCTCATCTTGCTACATCTTGCCTCATCTTGATATTTCTTGCCTCATCTTGCCATTTCTTGCCTCATCTTGCTATATTTTGCCTCATCTTGCTACATCTTGCATCGTCCTGCAATATCTTGCCTCTTCTTCTTACATTTTGCCTCATCTTGCTATTTCTTGCCTCATCTTGCTATTTCTTGCCTCATCTTGCTATTTCTTGCTTCATCTTGCAATATCTTGCCTCATCATGCAATATCTTGCCTAATCTTGCAATATCTTGCCTCATCTTGCAATATCTTGCCTCATCTTGCAATATCTTGCCTCATCTTGCAATGTCTTACCTCATCTTGCTACATCTTGCCTCATCTTGCAATATCTTGCTTTATCTTTCTACATCTTGCCTCATCTTGCTTCATCTTGCTACATCTTGCCTCATCTTGTAATGTCTTGCCTCATCTTGCCTAATCTTGTAATATCTTGCCTCGTCTTGCAATATCTTGCCTCATCTTGAAATATCTTGCCTCATCTTGCAACATCTTGTCTCATCTTGCAATATCCTGCCTCATCTTGCTATTTCATGCTTCATCTTGCAATATCTTGCCTCATCTTACAATATCTTGCCTCATCTTGCAATGTCTTACCTCATCTTGCTACATCTTGCCTCATCTTGCAATATCTTGCTTTATCTTTCTACAACTTGCCTCATCTTACTAAATCTTGATTCATCTTGCTACTTCTTGCCTCATCTTGCTTCATCTTGCTACATCTTGCCTCATCTTGCAATGTCTTATTACCTCATCTTGCTACATCTTGCCTCATCTCGCTACATCTTGCCTCATCTTGCTACATCTTGCCTCATCTTGCTATATCTTGCCTCATCTTGCTATATCTTGCCTCATCTTGCTACATCTTGCCTCGTCTTGCAATATCTTGCCTCATGTTCTTACATCTTGCCTCATCTTTCTACATCTGGCCTCATCTTGCATTATCTTGCTTTATCTTTCTACATCTTGCCTCATCTTACTAAATCTTGTTTCATCTTGCTAAATCTTGCCTCATCTTGCTTCATCTTGCTACATCTTGCCTCATCTTGTGATGTCTTGCCTCATCTTGCCTAATCTTGCAATATCTTGCCTCGTCTTGCAATATCTTGCCTCATCTTGTAATATCTTGCCTCATCTTGCTACATCTTGCCTCATCTTGCCTCATCTCGCTACATCTTGCCTCATCTTACTAAATCTTGCTTCATCTAACTACATCTTGTCTCATCTTGATTCATCTTGCTCCATCTTGCCTTATCTTGTAACGTCTTGCCTCATCTTGCCTAATCTTGAAATATCTTGCCTCATCTTGCAATATCTTGCCTCATCTTGCAATGTCTTGCCTCATCTTGCAATGTCTTGCCTCATCTTGCCTAATCTTGCACTATCTTGCCTCATCTTGCTCAATCTTGCTTCATCTTGCTATATCTTGCGACATCTTGCACTATCTTGCCTTATCTTACTACATCTTGCTTTATTTTGCTATATCTTGCCTCATCTTGCAATATCTTGCCTCATCTTGCAATATCTCGCTACATCTTACTTCATCTTGTTATATCATGCCTCATCTTGCTTCATCTTGCTATATCTTGCCTCATCGTGCTATATCTTGTCTCATCCTGCAATATCTTGCCTGATCTTGCAATATCTTGTTACATCTTACTTCTTCTTGCTATATCTTGCCTTATCTTGCCTCATCTTGCAATATCTTGCCTCATCTTGCTTCATCTTGCTTCATCTTGCTATATCTTGCCTCATCTTGTTATATCTTGCTTCATCTTGCAATATCTTGCCTCATCTTGCAACATCTTGCCCCACCTTGCTACATCTTGCCTCATTTTGCAATGTCTTGCCTCATCTTGCTACATCTTGCCTCATCTTGCTATTTCTTGCCTCATCTTGCTATTTCTTGCCTCATCTTGCTACATCTTGCCTCATCTTGCAATATCTTGCCTCATCTTGCTATTTCTTGCCTCATCTTTCCATTTCTTGCCTAATCTTGCAATATCTTGCCTCATCTTACAACATCTTGCCTCATCTTGCAATGTCTTGCCTCATCTTGCTACATCTTGCCTCGTCTTGCTATTTCTTGCCTCATCTTGCTATTTCTTGCCTCATCTTGCAATATCTTGCCTCATCTTGCTATTCCTTACCTCATCTTGCAATATCTTCTCTCATCTTGCAATATCTTGCCTCATCTTGCAATGTCTTACCTCATCTTGCTATATCTTGCCTCATCTTGCATTATCTATCCTCTTCTTACTAAATCATGCTTCATCTTGCAATATCTTGCCTCATCATGCTATTTCTTGCCTAATCTTTCATTATCTTGTCACATCTTGCAATATCTTGCCTCATCTTGCAATGTCTTACCTCATCTTGCTACATCTTGCCTCATCTTGCAATATCTTGCTTTATCTTTCTACATCTTGCCTCATCTTACTAAATCTTGTTTCATCTTTCTACATCTTGCCTCATCTTGCTTCATCTTGCTACATCTTGCCTCATCTTGTAATGTCTTGCCTCATCTTGCCTAATCTTGCAATATCTTGCCTCGTCTTGCAATATCTTGCCTCATCTTGTAATATCTTGCCTCATCTTGCTACATCTTGTCCTCATCTTGCAATATCCTGCCTTATCTTGCTATTTCGTGCCTCATCTTACAATATCTTGCCTCATCTTACAATATCTTGCCTCATCTTGTAATATCTTGCCTCATCTTGCTACAACTTGCCTCATCTTGCAATATCTTGCCTCATCTTGCAATATCTTGCCTCATCTTGCAATGTCTTACCTCATCTTGCTACATCTTGCCTCATCTTGCAATATCTTGCTTTATCTTTCGACATCTTGCCTCATCTTACTAAATCTTGTTATATCTTGCTACATCTTGCCTCATCTTGCTTCATCTTGCTACATCTTGCCTCATCTTGCTTCATCTTGCTACATCTTGCCTCATCTTGCTTCATCTTGCTACATCTTGCCTCATCTTGTAATGTCTTGCCTCATCTTGCCTAATCTTGCAATATCTTGCCTTGTCTTGCAATATCTTGCCTCATCTTGTATTATCTTGCCTCATCTTGCTACATCTTGCCTCATCTTGCAATATCCTGCCTCATCTTGCTATTTCTTGCCTCATCTTACAATATCTTGCCTCATCTTACAATATCTTGCCTCATCTTGCAATGTCTTACCTCATCTTGCTACATCTTGCCTCATCTTACAATATCTTGCCTCATCTTGCAATGTCTTACCTCATCTTGCTACATCTTCCCTCATCTTGCAATATCTTGCTTTATCTTTCTACATCTTGCCTCAACTTACTAAATCTTGTTTCATCTTGCTACATCTTGCCTCATCTTGCCTCATCTTGCTACATCTATTCTCATCTTGTAATGTCTTGCCTGATCTTGCCTAATCTTGCAATATCTTGCCTCGTCTTGCAATATCTTGCCTCATCTTGTGATGTCTTGCCTCATCTTGCTACATCTTGCCTCATCTTGCCTCATCTTGCTATTTCTTGCCTCATCTTGCAATGTCTTATTACCTCATCTCGCTACATCTTGCCTCATCTCGCTACATCTTGCCTCATCTTGCTACATCTTGCCTCATCTTGTTACATCTGGCCTCATCTTGCTATATCTTGCCTCATCTTGCTATATCTTACCTCATCTTGCTACATCTTGCCTCGTCTTGCAATATCTTGCCTCATCTTCTTACATCTCGCCTCATCTTGCTATTTTGTGCCTCATCTCGCTATTTCTTGCCTCATCTTGCTATTTTTGCCTCATTCTGCAATATCTTGCCTCATCATGCAAAATCTTGCCTAATCTTGCAATATCTTGCCTAATCTTGCACTATCTTGCCTCATCTTACTACATCTTGCTTCATCTTGCTGTATCTTGCCTCATCTTGCTACATCTTGCCTAGTCTTGCAAGGCTGTTGAATTTCCCTCGACAGTGCTTTCGGGTTCCTGGAAGAGGAGGACGACGGTGGAACCTTGCTAGACTGGTTAATCAGCAGATAGCTGAAGAGAATGATCCTACACTGGTGACACCGGACCCAAGTGTTGCCCATCCTCATTGTCATGCCAGCAAGTCACAATCTGATCCACTTCATTCTCTGGCCACTAGAGTGTCAACTAAGCTGGAGGAGGGGGATTTCAGAGGCGCGGTACGCTTGGCTTGCTCAGAGGATGCTGTCGCAGAACACAATGACGCCACCATAGCAGCCTTGCGGGCCAAGCACCCAGCCCCGCATCCGGATACCAATTTCCCATTGCCTCCCGAGGAGAATGAACCACAGCCCCCCATAGCAGTGACAGAGCAGGATGTAGCCTGGGCTGTCCTTTCTTTTCCTAGGGGTTCTGCAGGAGGCCCTGACGGACTCCTGCCTCAACACCTCAAGGATCTCATCAGCAATTCTGCCAGGGCGGGAGGCAAGAAGCTGTTGGCAGCACTAACGGCTTTCACCAACCTTGTGCTGTCTGGGATCACACCTGTGCAGGTACGGCCCCTCTTTTTCGGAGCAACTTTAACAGCTCTGAACAAGAAGGATGGTGGATTGCGCCCCATTGCGGCTGGGTGCACCCTTCGACGTATGGTGGCAAAAGTGGCAAGCAGAGCTGTCCTGGAGCGTATGGGATCGCTATTGGCACCACTCCAGCTAGGATTCGGAACGTCCTTGGGAGCAGAAGCAGCAGTCCACTCCGCAAGGGTCTATCTCCACCACCTCCTCCCGGACCATGTCCTCCTCAAGCTCGACTTTAGGAATGCATTCAATAGCATTAGAAGAGATAAGGTGTTGGAAGCAGCAAGGGAAAGCATTCCTGAGCTTTTCCACTATGTCTTCTCCTGTTACTCCGCCCCATCTACCCTTTTCCTGCATGGGACAACCCTGCAATCTGCTGAGGGGGTTCAGCAAGGAGACCCTCTGGGACCCCTCCTCTTTTGCCTGACCATTCACCCTCTTATCACACCCCTGAAATCAGAATTCAGGGTTTTCTATCTGGATGATGGCACAATTGGAGGTGCCGAGGAAGAGGTGTTACGAGACCTACAGTACATTGAATGCCAGGCTGCCCACTTAGGTCTATTTCTGAACCATGCGAAGACAGAGCTCATTTGTGAAGAACCAGCTGGTGATCTTTTGCTGCAAGCAGCTCCAGACTTGTGTCAGGTGAAGCCTGAGAATGCCACCCTTCTTGGGGCCCCCATTGGTCAGCTGAAGTCCATCAATTCAGCAATTTCTAGTCGGCTGCAGGCCCTAAAGACCATGGGTTCCAGGTTGCCCCACTTCCACAGGCAGGATGCGCTTCTGCTGCTTAGGCAATCCTTCGCCATTCCTAAGATCCTGTACACCCTCAGAACTGCCCCATGCTGCATTTCACCGGTACTGGCCTCTTTTGACCAGGAGCTACGATCGATCCTCACTAGCATCTTGAATGTCAGCCTGGACGACCACTCAGCCTGGATACAAGCCACTCTTCCTGTTGGGGCTGGAGGTTTGGGGATCCGAAGGGCCACCCAGCTTGCCCCCTCCGCCTTTTTGGCATCTGCTGCTGGGTGCAAGGATCTTCTGAACCAGATCATCCCTAACAGGTTGAAAGGCACGCCCCCCCCATACACCCTGGAGGTTCGTAATGAGTGGCAGCAGGGTCACCAGCACACACCACCTCCCACCCCAGTGAAGCAGCAGCAGAAAGAGTGGGACAAGCCCCACATTGAGGCGACTCAGCAAGGGCTGCTGGACTCTGCTGCAGACCCCAGGACGAGAGCTAGACTTTTGGCAGTTCAGGCTAAGGAGTCTGGTGCATGGCTGAATGCACTGCCTGTTCCATCCCTGGGGCTCCGCCTTGATGATGAAGTGGTGCGCATCGCTGCCGGTCTTCGTCTCGGTGTTCCCCTCTGCCGTCCCCACGTGTGCAGTCAGTGTGGAGGCCATGTGGACAAGCTGGGCATACATGGGCTCAGCTGCAAGTTCAGTGCAGGGCGTCTTCCGCGGCACACGGCAATCAACACTATTGTCAAGACGTCCCTAGCCAGAGCGCAGTTTCCATCTACGCTGGAGCCCTCTGGCCTCAGCCGGTCAGACGGCAAACGCCCAGATGGGGTTACCATCACTCCATGGCAAGCAGGTCGCACCCTCGTTTGGGATGTGACCTGCCCCGACACCTATGCAGTCTCCCATATGGTGTTGTCAACAAGAGAGGCAGGAGCGGTGGCGGCTGCAGCCGAGGCCAAGAAGACTGTAAAATACGCGGAGCTGGCTAGGACTCACCATGTGGCCCCACTGGCGGTCGAGACATCTGGTGTGTTTGGCTCAGGGGCTCGCGAATTCTTCACTGAACTGGGCAGGCGGTTGATTCGAGTCACAGGGGATTTGATGTCCCGGTGCCACATGATCCAGCAGATATCAGTTGCCCTACAAAGAGGCAACGCTGCCTCGGTGCTGGGCACCATGGAACAATGTAATTTACTTGACAATTAATTACTATTCAGACATTGCATAGGTGGTGCTGTGCACTGCCTATTAATTACTTTAACTCTGTTATTAGTCATCACATCATTACAGTATACATTATAATTTCATTCTCTTTATATAATAATGTTTAGCGAACAGTCTTGCAATATCTTGCCTAATCTTGCAATATCTTGCCTCATCTTGCAATGTCTTACCTCATCTTGCTACATCTTGCCTCGTCTTGCAATATCTTGCCTAATCTTGCTATTTCTTGCTTCATCTTGCAATATCTTGCTTCATCGTGCTACATCTTGCCTCATCTTACTAAATCTTGTTTCATCTTGCTACATCTTGCCTCATCTTGTAAAGTCTTGCCTCATCTTGCCTATTCTTGCAACATCTTGTCTCGTCTTGCAATATCTTACCTCATCTTGTAATGTCCTGCCTCATCTTGCAATACCTTGCAACATCTTGCTACATCTTGCCTCATCTTACTAAATCAGGCTTCATCTTGCTACATCTAGCTTCATCTTGCCTCATCTTGCTACATCTTCCCTCATCTTGCTACATCTTGCCTGATCTTGCTATTTCTTGCCTCATCTTGCTATTTATTGCCTCATCTTGCTATATTTTACCTCATCTTCCTACATCTTGCCTCATCTTGCAATATCTTGCCTCATCTTCTTACATTTTGCCTCATCTTGCTATTTCTTGCCTCATATTGCTATTTCTTGCCTCATCTTGCTATTTCTTGCCTCATCTTGAAATATCTTGCCTCATCATGCAATATCTTGCCTCATCTTGCAATGTCTTGCCTCATCTTGCAATGTCTTGCCTCATCTTGCAATATCTTGCTTTATCTTTCTACATCTTGCCTCATCTTACTAAATCTTGTTTCATCTTGCTACATCTTGCCTCATCTTGCTTCATCTTGCTACATCTTCCTCATCTTGTAATGTCTTGCCTCATCTTGTCTAATCTTGCAATATCTTGCCTCGTCTTGCTACATCTTGCCTCATCTTGCAATATCTTGCCTCATCTTGCTATTTCTTGCTTCATCTTGCAATATCTTGCCTCATCATGCAATATCTTGCCTAATCTTGCAATATCTTGCCTCATCTTGCAATATCTTGCCTCATCATGCAATGTCTTACCTCATCTTGCTACATCTTGCCTCATCTTGCAAAATCTTGCTTCATCTTGCAATGTCTTACCTCATCTTGCTACATCTTGCTTCATCTTGCAATATCTTGTTTAATCTTTCTACATCTTGCCTCATCTTACTAAATCATGTTATATCTTGCTTCATCTTGCCTCATCTTGCTTCATCTTGCTGCATCTTGCCTCATCTTGTAATGTCTTGCCTCATCTTGCCTCATCTTGTAATATCTTGCCTCATCTTGCTACATCTTGCCTCGTCTTGCAATACCTTGCCTCATCTTGCTCGATCTTGCTTGATCTTGTTATAACTTGCCTCATCTTGATATATCTTGCCTCATCTTGCAATATCTTGCCTCATCTTGCAAAATCTTGCCTCATCTTGCTACATCTTGCCTCATCTTGCAATGCCTTATTACCTCATCTCGCTATATCTTGCCTCATCTTGCTACATCTTGCCTCATCTTGCTATTTCTTGCCTCATCTTGTAATGTCTTGCCTCATCTTGCTATATTTTGCCTCATCTTGCTACATCTTGCCTCATCCTGCATTATCTTGCCTCATCTTCTTACATTTTGCCTTATCTTCCTATTTCTTGCCTCATATTGCTATTTCTTGCCTCATCTTGCTATTTCTTGCCTCATCTTGCAATATCTTGCCTCATCATGCAATATCTTGCCTCATCTTGCAATGTCTTACCTCATCTTGCAATATCTTGCTTTATCTTTCTACATCTTGCCTCATCTTACTAAATCTTGTTTCATCTATCTACATCTTGCCTCATCTTGCTTCATCTTGCTACATCTTCCTCATCTTGTAATGTCTGACTCTCACCTCATCTTGTCTAATCTTGCAATATCTTGCCTCATCTTGCAATATCTTGCCTCATCTTGTAATATCTTGCCTCATCTTGCTACATCTTGCCTCATCTTGCAATATCTTGCCTCATCTTGCTCTTTCTTGCTTCATCTTGCAATAGCTTGCCTCATCATGCAATATCTTGCCTCATCTTGCAATATCTTGCCTCATCATGCAATGTCATACCTCATCTTGCTACATCTTGCCTCGTCTTGCAATATCTTGCCTCATTTTATAATATCTTGCCTCATCTTGCTACATCTTGCATCGTCTTGCAATATCCTGCCTCATCTTGCTATTTCTTGCCTCATCTTGCAATATCTTGCCTTATCTTACAATATCTTGCCTCATCTTGCAATGTCTTACCTCATTTTGCTACATCTTGCCTTATCTTGCAATATCTTGCTTTATCTTTCTACATCTTGCCTCATCTTACTAAATCTTGTTTCATCTTGCTACATCTTGCCTCATCTTGCTTCATCTTGCTACATCTTGCCTCATCTTGTAATGTCTTGCCTGATCTTGCCTAATCTTACAATATCTTGCCTCGTCCTGCAATATCTTGCCTCATCTTGTAATGTCTTGCTTCATCTTGCTACATCTTGCCTCATCTAGCCTCATCTTACTACATCTTGCTTCATCTTGCTGTATCTTGCCTCATCTCGCTACATCTTGCCTCGTCTTGCAATATCTTGCCTAATCTTGCAATATCTTGCCTCATCTTGCAATATCTTGCCTCATCTTGCTATTTCTTGCTTCATCTTGCAATATCTTGCCTCATCATGCAATATCTTGCCTAATCTTGCAATCTCTTGCCTCATCTTGCAATATCTTGCCTCATCTTGCAATGTCTTACCTCATCTTGCTACATCTTGCCTCATCTTGCAATATCTTGCCTAATCTTGCTATTTCTTGCTTCATCTTGCAATATCTTACTTCATCGTGCTACATCTTGCCTCATCTTACTAAATCTTGTTTCATCTTGCTACATCTTGCCTCATCTTGCTTCATCTTGCTACATCTTGCCTCATCTTGTAATGTCTTGCCTCATCTTGCCTAATCTTGCAACAACTTGCCTCGTCTTGCAATATCTTGCCTCATCTTGTAATGTCCTGCCTCATCTTGCCTCATCTTGCAATATCTTGCCTCATCTTGGTATTTCTTGACTCATCTTTCGATGTCTTACCTCATCTCGCTACATCTTGCCTCATCTTGCAATACCTTGCAGCATCTTGCTACATCTTGCCTCATCTTACTAAATCTGGCTTCATCTTGCTACATCTTGCTTCATCTTGCCTCATCTTGCTACATCTTGCCTCATCTTGCAATGCCTTATTACCTCATCTCGCTATATCTTGCCTCATCTTGCTACATCTTGCCTCATCTCGCTATATCTTGCCTCATCTTGCTATTTCTTGTCTCATCTTGCTATTTCTTGCCTCATCTTGCTATTGCTTGCCTCATCTTGCTATATTTTGCCTCATCTTGCTACATCTTGCCTGGTCCTGCAATATCTTGCCTTATCTTCTTACATCTTGCCTCATCTTGCTATTTCTTGCCTTATCTTGCTATTTCTTGCCTCATCTTGCTATTTCTTGCCTCATCTTGCAATATCTTGCCTCAACTTGCAAAATCTTGCCTAATCTTGCAATATCTTGCCTCATCTTGCAATCTCTTGCCTCATCTTGCAATGTCTTACCTCATCTTGCTACATCTTGCCTCATCTTGCAATATCTTGCTTTATCTTTCTACATCTTGTCTCATCTTACTAAATCTTGTTTCATCTTGCTACATCTTGCCTCATCTTGCTTCATCTTGCTACATCTTGCCTCATCTTGTAATGTCTTACCTCATCTTGCCTTATCTTGCAATATCTTGCCTCGTCTTGCAATATCTTGCCTCATCTTGTAATATCTTGCCTCATCTTGCTACATCTTGCCTCATCTTGCAATATCTTGCTTCATATTGCAATTTCTTGCCTCATCTTGCAATATCTTGCTTTATCTTTCTACATCTTGCCTCATCTTGCCAAATCTTGTTTCATCTTGCTACATCTTGCCTCATCTTGCTACATCTTGCCTCATCTTGTAATGTCTTGCCTCATCTTGCCTAATCTTGCAATATCTTGCCTCGTCTTGCAATATCTTGCCTCATCTTGTAATGTCTTGCCTCATCGTGCTACATCTTGCCTCATCTTGCCTCATCTTGCTACATCTTGCCTCATCTTGCAATGTCTTATTACCTCATCTCGCTACATCTTGCCTCATCTCACTACATCTTGCCTCATCTTGCTACATCTTGCCTCATCTTGCCACATCTGGCCTCATCTTCTTACATCTTGCCTCATCTTGCCACATCTGGCCTCATCTTCTTACATCTTGCCTCATCTTGCTATTTCTTGCCTCATCTTGCTACATCTTGCCTCGTCTTGCTATATCTTGCCTCATCTTGCTACATCTCGCCTCATCTTGCTATTTCTTGCCTCATCTGGCTATTTCTTGCCTCATCTTGCTATTTCTTGCCTCATTCTGCCATATCTTGCCTCATCATGCAATATCTTGCCTAATCTTGCAATATCTTGCCTCGTCTTGCAATATCTTGCCTCATCTTGCAATGTCTCGCCTAATCTTGCCAAATCTTGCAATATCTTGCCTCATCTTGCGTTATCTTGCTTCAGCTTCCTATATCTTGCCTCATCTTGCCTCATCTTGCAATATCTTGCGACATCTTACACTATCTTGCCTCATCTTGCATCATCTTGCCTCGTCTTGCACTATCTTGCCTAATCTTGCAATATCTTGCCTCATTTTGCAATATCTTGCCTCATCTTGCTATTTCTTGCTTCATCTTGCAATATCTTGCCTCATCATGCAATATCTTGCCTAATCTTGCAATATCTTGCCTCATCTTGCTACATCTTGACTCATCTTGCAATATCTTCCCTCATCTTGCTACATCTTGCCTGATTTTGCAATATCTTGTTTTATCTTGCTACATCTTGCCTCATCTTGCTTCATCTTGCTACATCTTGTCTCATCTTGTAATGTCTTGCCTCATCTTGCCTAATCTTGCAATATCTTGCCTTGTCTTGCAATATCTTGCCTCATCTTGTAATGTCTTGCCTCATCTTGCTACATCTTGCCTCGTCTTGCTACATCTTGCCTCATCTTGCTATTTCTTGCTTCATCTTGCATTATCTTGCCTCATCTTGCATTATCTTGCCTCATCATGCAATATCTTGCCTCATCTTGCAATACCTTGCCTCATCTTCAAATATCTTGCCTCATCTTGCTACATCTTGCCTCATCTTGCAATATCTTGCTTTATCTTTCTACATCTTGCCTCATCTTACTAAATCTTGTTATATCTTGCTACATCTTGCCTCATCTTGCTTCATCTTGCTACATGTTGCCTCATCTTGTAATGTCTTGCCTCATCTTGCCTAAACTTGCAATATCTTGCCTCATCTTGCAATATCTTGCCTCATCTTGTAATATCTTGCCTCATCTTGCTACATCTTGCATCGTCTTGCAATATCCTGCCTCATCTTGCTATTTCTTGCCTCATCTTACAATATCTTGCTCATCTTGCAATATCTTGCCTAATCTTGTAATGTCTTACCTCATCTTGCTACATCTTGCCTCATCTTGCAATATTTTTCTTTATCTTTCTACATCTTGCCTCATCTTACTAAATCTTGTTTCATCTTACTACATCTAGCCTAATCTTGCTTCATCTTGCTACATCTTGCCTCATCTTGTAATGTCTTGCCTCATCTTGCCTAATCTTGCAATATCTTGCCTCGTATTGCAATATCTTGCCTCATCTTGTAATATCTTGCCTCATCTTGCTACATCTTGCCTCATCCTGCCTCATTTTGCTACATCTTGCCTCATCTTGCAATGTCTTATTACCTCATCTGGCTACATCTTGCCTCATCTCGCTACATCTTGCCTCATCTTGCTACATCTTGCCTCATCTTGCTACATCTGGCCTCTTCTTGCTATATCTTGCCTCATTTTGCTATATCTTGCTACATCTTGCCTCGTCTTGCAATATCTTGCCTCATCTCGCTACATCTTGCCTCATCTTGCTATTTCTTGCTTCATCTGGCTATTTCTTGCCTCATCTTGCTATTTCTTGCCTCATTCTGCAATATCTTGCCTCATCATGCAAAATCTTGCCTAATCTTGCAATATCTTGCCTCGTCTTGCAATATCTTGCCTCATCTTGCAATGTCTTGCCTCATCTTGCCAAATCTTGCAATATTTTGCCTCATCTTGCATTATCTTGCTTCATCTTCCTATATCCTGCCTCATCTTACCTCATCTTGCAATATCTTGTGACATCTTACACTATCTTGCCTCATCTTACTACATCTTGCTTCATCTTGCTGTATCTTGCCTCATCTTGCTACATCTTGCCTCGTCTTGCAATATCAGGCCTAATCTTGCAATATCTTGCCTCATCTTGCAATATCTTGCCTCATCTTGCTATTCCTTGCCTCGTCTTGCAATGTATTGCCTCATCATGTAATATCTTGCCTAATCTTGCTACATCTTGCATCGTCTTGCAATATCCTGCCTCATCTTGCTATCTCTTGCCTCATTCTGCAATATCTTGCCTCATCATGCAATATCTTGCCTAATCTTGCAATATCTTGCCTCGTCAGGCAATATCTTGCCTCATCTTGCAATGTCTTGCCTCATCTTGCCAAATCTTGCAATATCTTGCCTCATCTTGCATTATCTTGCTTAATCTTCCTATATCTTGCCTCATCTTGCCTCATCTTGCAATATCTTGCGACATCTTACACTATCTTGCCTCATCTTACTACATCTTGCTTCATCTTGCTGTATCTTGCCTCATCTTGCTACATCTTGCCTCGTCTTGCAATATCTTGCCTAATCTTGCAATATCTTGCCTCATCTTGCAATATCTTGCCTCATCTTGCTATTCCTTGCCTCGTCTTGAAATGTCTTGCCTCATCTTGTAATATCTTGCCTAATCTTGCTACATCTTGCATCGTCTTGCAATATCCTGCCTCATCTTGCTATCTCTTGCCTCATCTTGCAATATCTTTCCTCATCTTGTAATGTCTTGCCTCATTTTGCCTAATCTTGCAATATCTTGCCTCGTCTTGCAATATCTTGCCTCATCTTGCTATATCTTGCCTCATCTTGTTACATCTTGCCTCATCTTGCAATATCTTGCCTCATCTTGCTATTTCTTGCTTCATCTTGCAATATCTTGCCTCATTTTGCAATAACTTGCCTCATCTTGCAATGTCTTACCTCATCTTGCTACATCTTGCCTCATCTTGCAATATCTTGCTTTATCTTTCTACATCTTGCCTCATCTTACTAAATCTTGTTATATCTTGCTACATCTTTCCTCATCTTGCTTCATCTTGCTACATCTTGCCTCATCTTGTAACGTCTTGCCTCATCTTGCCTAAACTTGCAATATCTTGCCTCGTCTTGCAATATCTTGCCTCATCTCGTAATATCTTGCCTCATCTTGCTACATCTTGCCTCGTTTTGCAATATCCTGCCTCATCTTGCTATTTCCTGCTTCACCTTGCAATATCTTGCCTAATCTTACAATATCTTGCCTCATCTTGCTATGTCTTACCTCATCTTGCTACATCTTGCCTCATCTTGCATTATCTTGCTTTATCTTTCTACATCTTGCCTCATCTTACTAAATCTTGTTTCATCTTGCTACATCTTGCCTCATCTTGCTACATCTTGCCTCATCTTGCAATGTCTTATTACCTCATCTTGCTACATCTTGCCTCATCTCGCTACATCTTGCCTCATCTTGCTACATCTTTCCTCATCTTGCTACATCTTGCCTCATCTTGCTATATCTTGTTTTATCTTTCTACATCTTGCCTCATCTTACTAAATCTTGTTTCATCTTGCTACATCTTGCCTCATCTTGCTTCATCTTGCTACATCTTGCCTCATCTTGTGATGTCTTGCCTCATCTTGCCTAATCTTGCAATATCTTGCCTCGTCTTGCAATATCTTGCCTCATCTTGTAATATCTTGCCTCATCTTGCTACATCTTGCCTCATCTTGCCTCATCTCGCTACATCTTGCCTCATCTTACTAAATCTTGCTCCATCTAACTACATCTTACCTCCTTTTTATTCATCTTGCTCCATCTTGCCTTATCTTGTAACGTCTTGCCTCATCTTGCCTAATCTTGAAATATCTTGCCTCATCTTGCAATATCTTGCCTCATCTTGCAATGTCTTGCCTCATCTTGCAATATCTTGCCTCATCTTGCCTAATCTTGCAATATCTTGCCTCATCTTGCACTATCTTGCTTCATCTTGCTATATCTTGTGACATCTTGCACTATCTTGCCTTATCTTACTACATCTTGCTTTATTTTGCTATATCTTGCCTCATCTTGTGATATCTTGCCTCATCTTGCAATATCTCGCTACATCTTACTTCATCTTGTTATGTCATGCCTCTTCTTGCTTCATCTTGCTATATCTTGCCTCATCGTGCTATATCTTGTCTCATCCTGCAATATCTTGCCTGATCTTGCAATATCTTGTTACATCTTACTTCTTCTTGCTATATCTTGCCTTATCTTGCCTCATCTTGCAATATCTTGCCTCATCTTGCTTCATCTTGCTTCATCTTGCTATATCTTGCCTCATCTTGTTATATCTTGCTTCATCTTGCAACATCTTGCCCCATCTTGCTACATCTTGCCTCATTTTGCAATGTCTTGCCTCATCTTGCTACATCTTGCCTCATCTTGCTATTTCTTGCCTCATCTTGCTATTTCTTGCCTCATCTTGCTACATCTTGCCTCATCTTGCAATATCTTGCCTCATCTTGCTATTTCTTGCCTCATCTTTCCATTTCTTGCCTAATCTTGCAATATCTTGCCTCATCTTGCAGCATCTTGCCTCATCTTGCAATGTCTTGCCTCATCTTGCTACATCTTGCCTCGTCTTGCTATTTCTTGACTCATCTTGCTATTTCTTGCCTCATCTTGCAATATCTTGCCTCATCTTGCTATTTCTTACCTCATCTTGCAATATCTTCCCTCATCTTGCAATATCTTGCCTCATCTTGCAATGTCTTACCTCATCTTGCTATATCTTGCTTCATCTTGCAATATCTTGCCTCATCATGCTATTTCTTGCCTAATCTTGCATTATCTTGTCTCATCTTGCAATATCTTGCCTCATCTTGCAATGTCTTACCTCATCTTGCTACATCTTGCCTCATCTTGCAATATCTTGCTTTATCTTTCTACATCTTGCCTCATCTTACTAAATCTTGTTTTATCTTTCTACATCTTGCCTCATCTTGCTTCATCTTGCTACATCTTGCCTCATCTTGTAATGTCTTGCCTCATCTTGCCTAATCTTGCAATATCTTGCCTCGTCTTGCAATATCTTGCCTCATCTTGTAATATCTTGCCTCATCTTGCTACATCTTGTCCTCATCTAGCAATATCCCGCCTCATCTTGCTATTTCTTGCCTCATCTTACAATATCTTGCCTCATCTTACAATATCTTGCCTCATCTTGCAATGTCTTACCTCATCTTGCTACATCTTGCCTCATCTTGCAATATCTTGCTTTATCTTTCTACATCTTGCCTCAACTTACTAAATCTTGTTATATCTTGCTATATCTTGCCTCATCTTGCTTCATCTTGCTACATCTTGCCTCATCTTGTAATGTCTTGCCTCATCTTGCCTAAACTTGCAATATCTTGCCTCGTCTTGCAATATCTTGCCTCATCTCGTAATATCTTGCCTCATCTTGTTATTTCTTGCTTCATCTTGCAATATCTTGCCTCATCTTACAATATCTTGCCTCATCTTGCAATGTCTTACCTCATCTTGCTACATCTTGCCTCATCTTGCAATATCTTGCTTTATCTTTCTGCATCTTGCCTCTTCTTACTAAATCTTATTTCATCTTGCTTCATCTTGCTACATCTTGCCTCATCTTGTAATGTCTTGCCCGATCTTACCTAATCTTGCAATATCTTGCCTCGTCTTGCAATATCTTGCCTTATCTTGTAATATCTTGCCTCATCTTGCTACAACTTGCTTCATCTTGCAATATCTTGTCTCATCTTGCAATATCTTGTCTCATCTTGCAATGTCTTACCTCATCTTGCTACATCTTGCCTCATCTTGCAATATCTTGCTTTATCTTTCGACATCTTGCCTCATCTTACTAAATCTTGTTATATCTTGCTACATCTTGCCTCATCTTGCTTCATCTTGCTACATCTAGCCTCATCTTGCTTCATCTTGCTACATCTTGCCTCATCTTGTAATGTCTTGCCTCATCTTACCTAATCTTGCAATATCTTGCCCAGTCTTGCAATATCTTGCCTCATCTTGTAATGTCTTGCCTCATCTTGCTACATCTTGTCTCATCTTGCAATATCCTGCCTCATCTTGCTATTTCTTGCCTCATCTTACAATATCTTGCCTCATCTTACAATATCTTGCCTCATCTTGCAATGTCTTAGCTCATCTTGCTACATCTTGCCTCATCTTGAATTATTTTGCTTTACCTTTCTACATCTAGTCTCATCTTACTAAATCTTGTTTCATCTTGCTACATCTTGCCTCATCTTGCTTCATCTTGCTACATCTTGCCTCATCTTGTAATGTCTTGCCTCATCTTGCCTAATCTTGCAATATCTTGCCTCGTCTTGCAATATCTTGCCTCATCTTGCAATATCTTGCCTCATCTTGCTACATCTTGCCTCATCTTGCAATGTCTTGCCTCATCTTGCTATTTCTTGCTTCATCTTGCAATATCTTGCCTCATCATGCAATATCTTGCCTAATCTTGCAATATCTTGCCTCGTCTTGCAATATCTTGCCTCATCTTGCAATGTCTTGCCTCATCTTGCAATATCTTGCTTTATCTTTCTACATCTTGCCTCATCTTGCCTGATCTTGCTACATCTTGCCTCATCTTGTGATGTCTTGCCTCATCTTGCTACATCTTGCCTCATCTTGCCTCATCTTGCTATTTCTTGCCTCATCTTGCAATGTCTTATTACCTCATCTCGCTACATCTTGCCTCATCTCGCTACATCTTGCCTCATCTTGCTACATCTTGCCTCATCTTGCTACATCTGGCCTCATCTTGCTATATCTTGCCTCATCTTGCTATATCTTGCCTCATCTTGCTACATCTCGCCTCGTCTTGCAATATCTTGCCTCATCTTCTTACATCTTGCCTCATCTTGCTATTTCTTGCCTCATCTGGCTATTTCTTGCCTCATCTTGCTATTTCTTGCCTCATTCTGCAATATCTTGCCTCATCATGCAATATTTTGCCTAATCTTGCAATATCTTGCCTCATCTTGCAATGTCTTACCTCATCTTGCTACATCTTGCCTCATCTTGCAATATCTTGCCTAATCTTGCTATTTCTTGCTTCATCTTGCAATATCTTGCTTCATCGTGCTACATCTTGCCTCATCTTACTAAATCTTGTTTCATCTTGCTACATCTTGCCTCATCTTGCTTCATCTTGCTACATCTTGCCTCATATTGTAATGTCTTGCCTCATCTTGCCTAATCTTGCAACATCTTGCCTCGTCTTGCAATATCTTGCCTCATCTTGTAATGTCCTGCCTCATCTTGCAATACCTTGCAACATCTTGCTACATCTTGCCACATCTTACTAAATCTGGCTTCATCTTGCTACATCTAGCTTCATCTTGCCTCATCTTGCTACATCTTGCCTCAACTTGCAATGCCTTATTACCTCATCTCGCTATATCTTGCCTCATCTTGCTACATCTTGCCTCATCTTGCTACATCTTGCCTCATCTTGCTATTTCTTGCTTCATCTTGCTATTTATTTCCTCATCTTGCTATATCTTGCCTCATCTTGCTACATCTTGCCTCATCCTGCAATATCTTGCCTCATCTTCTTACATTTTGCCTCATCTTGCTATTTCTTGCCTCATATTGCTATTTCTTGCCTCATCTTGCTATTTCTTGCCTCATCTTACAATATCTTGCCTCATCATGCAATATCTTGCCTCATCTTTCAATGTCTTACCTCATCTTGCAATATCTTGCTTTATTTTTCTACATCTTGCCTCATCTTACTAAATCTTGTTTCATCTTGCTACATCTTGCCTCATCTTGCTTCATCTTGCTACATCTTCCTCATCTTGTAATGTCTTGCCTCATCTTGTCTAATCTTGCAATATCTTGCCTCGTCTTGCAATATCTTGCCTCATCTTGTAATATCTTGCCTCATCTTGCTACATCTTGCCTCATCTTGCAATATCCTACCTCATCTTGCTACATCTTGCCTCATCTTGCAATATCTTGCTTCATCTTGCAATGTCTTACCTCATCTTGCTACATCTTGCCTCATCTTGCAATATCTTGCTTAATCTTGCTACTTCTTGCCTCATCTTGCAATATCTTGCTTCATCTTGCAATGTCTTACCTCATCTTGCTACATCTTGACTCATCTTGCAATATCTTGCTTAATCTTTCTACATCTTGCCTCATCTTTCTAAATCTTGTTATATCTTGCTACATCTTGCCTCATCTTGCTTCATCTTGCTACATCTTGCCTCATCTTGTAATGTCTTGCCTCATCATGCCTAAACTTGCAATATCTTGCCTCCTCTTGCAATATCTTGCCTCATCCTGTAATATCTTGCCTCATCTTGCTACACCTTGCCTCGTCTTGCAATACCTTGCCTCATCTTGCTTGATCTTGCTTGATCTTGTTATAACTTGCCTCATCTTGATATATCTTGCCTCATCTTGCAATATCTTGCCTCATCTTGCAATATCTTGCCTCATCTTGCTACATCTTGCCTCATCTTGCTACATCTTGCCTCATCTTGTTATTTCTTGCCTCATCTTGCTATTTATTGCCTCATCTTGCCATATTTTGCCTCATCTTGCTACATTTTGCCTCATCTTACTAAATCTTGTTTCATCTTACTACATCTTGCTTAATCTTGCTACTTCTTGCCTCATCTTGCAATATCTTGCTTCATCTTGCAATGTCTTACCTCATCTTGCTACATCTTGACCAATCTTGCAATATCTTGCTTAATCTTTCTACATCTTGCCTCATCTTTCTAAATCTTGTTATATCTTGCTACATCTTGCCTCATCTTGCTTCATCTTGCTACATCTTGCCTCATCTTGTAATGTCTTGCCTCATCATGCCTAAACTTGCAATATCTTGCCTCCTCTTGCAATATCTTGCCTCATCCTGTAATATCTTGCCTCATCTTGCTACATCTTGCCTCGTCTTGCAATACCTTGCCTCATCTTGCTTGATCTTGCTTGATCTTGTTATAACTTGCCTCATCTTGATATATCTTGCCTCATCTTGCAATATCTTGCCTCATCTTGCAATATCTTGCCTCATCTTGCTACATCTTGCCTCATCTTGCTACATCTTGCCTCATCTTGTTATTTCTTGCCTCATCTTGCTATTTATTGCCTCATCTTGCCATATTTTGCCTCATCTTGCTACATTTTGCCTCATCTTACTAAATCTTGTTTCATCTTACTACATCTTGCTTCATCTTGCTGTATCTTGCCTCATCTCGCTACATCTTGCCTCATCTTGTAATATCTTGCCTAATCTTGCAATATCTTGCCTCATCTTGCAATATCTTGCCTCATCTTGCTATTTCTTGCTTCATCTTGCAATATCTTGCCTCATCATGCAATATCGTGCCTAATCTTGCAATCTCTTGCCTCATCTTGCAATATCTTGCCTCATCTTGCAATGTCTTACCTCATCTTGCTACATCTTGCCTCATCTTGCAATATCTTGCCTCATCTTGCTATTTCTTGCTTCATCTTGCAATATCTTGCTTCATCGTGCTACATCTTGCCTCATCTTACTAAATCTTGTTTCATCTTGCTACATCTTGCCTCATCTTGCTTCATCTTGCTACATCTTGCCTCATCTTGTAATGTCTTGCCTCATCTTGCCTAATCTTGCAATATCTTGCCTCATCTTGCAATATCTAGCCTCATCTTGTAATGTCTTGCCTCATCTTGCCTCATCTTGCAATATCTTGCCTCATCTACTTACATCTTGCCTCATCTTGCTATTTCTTGCCTCATCTTGCTATTTCTTGCCTCATCTTGCTACATTTTGCCTCGTCTTGCAATATCCTGCCTCATCTTGCTATTTCTTGCCTCATCTTGCAATATCTTGCCTTATCTTACAATATTTTTCTTCATCTTGCAATGTCTTACCTCATCTTTCTACATCTTGCCTCATCTTGCAATATCTTGTTTTATCTTTCTACATCTTGCCTCATCTTACTAAATCTTGTTTCATCTTGCTACATTTTGCCTCGTCTTGCAATATCCTGCCTCATCTTGCTATTTCTTGCCTCATCTTGCAATATCTTGCCTTATCTTACAATATCTTGCCTCATCATGCAATGTCTTACCTCATCTTGCTACATCTTGCCTCATCTTGCAATATCTTGCTTTATCTTTCTACATCTTGCCTCATCTTACTAAATCTTGTTATATCTTGCTACATCTTGCCTCATCTTGCTTCATCTCGCTACGCCTTCCTCATCTTGTAATGTCTTGCCTCATCTTGTCTAATCTTGCAATATCTTGCCTCGTCTTGCAATATCATGCCTCATCTTGTAATATCTTGCCTCATCTTGCTACATCCTGCATCATCTTGCAATATCTTGCCTCATCTTGCTATTTCTTACTTCATCTTGCAATATTTTGCCTCATCATGCAATATCTTGCCTCATCTTGCAATATCTTGCCTCATCATGCAATGTCATACCTCATCTTGCTACATCTTGCCTCATCTTGTAATATCTTGCTTCATCTTGCAATGTCTTACCTCATCTTGCTACATCTTGCCTCATCTTGCAATATCTTGCTTAATCTTTCTACATCTTGCCTCATCTTACTAAATCATGTTATTGCAATATCTTGCTTAATCTTTCGACATCTTGCCTCATCTTACTAAATCTTGTTATATCCTGCTACATCTTGCCTCATCTTGCTTCATCTTGCTACATCTTGCCTCATCTTGTAATGTCTTGCCTCATCTTGCCTAAACTTGCAATATCTTGCCTCGTCTTGCAATATCCTGCCTCATCTTGCTATTTCTTGCCTCATCTTGCAATATCTCGCCTCATCTTACAATATCTTGCCTCATCTTGCAATGTCTTACCTCATCTTGCTACATCTTGCCTCATCTTGCAATATCTTGCTTTATCTTTCTACATTTTGCCTCATCTTACTAAATCTTATTTCATCTTGCTACATCTTGCCTCATCTTGCTTCATCTTGCTACATCTTGCCTCATCTTGTAATGTCTTGCCTGATCTTGCCTAATCTTGCAATATCTTGTCTCGTCCTGCAATATCTTGCCTCATCTTGTAATGTCTTGCTTCATCTAGCTACATCTTGCCTCATCTTGCCTCATCTTACTACATCTTGCTTCATCTTGCTGTATCTTGCCTCATCTCGCTACATCTTGCCTCGTCTTGCAATATCTTGCCTAATTTTGCAATATCTTGCCTCATCTTGCAATATCTTGCCTCATCTTGCTATTTCTTGCTTCATCTTGCAATATCTTGCCTCATCATGCAATATCTTGCCTCATCTTGCAATCTCTTGCCTCATCTTGCAATATCTTGCCTCATCTTGCAATGTCTTACCTCATCTTGCTACATCTTGCCTCACCTTGCAATATCTTGCTTCATCTTGCTATTTCTTGCTTCATCTTGCAATATCTTGCTTCATCGTGCTACATCTTGTCTAATCTTACTAAATCTTGTTTCATCTTGCTACACCTTGCCTCATCTTGCTTCATCTTGCTACATCTTGCCTCATCTTGCAATGTCTTGCCTCATCTTGCCTAATCTTACAACATCTTGCCTCGTCTTGCAATATCTAACCTCATCTTGTAATGTCTTGCCTCATCTTGCCTCATCTTGCAATATCTTGCCTCATCTACTTACATTTTGCCTCATCTTGCTATTTCTTGCCTCATCTTGCTATTTCTTGCCTCATCTTGCTACATTTTGCCTCGTCTTGCAATATCCTGCCTCATCTTGCTACATCTTGCCTCATCTTGCAATATCTTGTTTTATCTTTCTACATCTTGCCTCATCTTACTAAATCTTGATTCAGCTTGCTACATCTTGCCTCATCTTGCTTCATCTTGCTATATCTTGCCTCATCTTGTAATGTCTTGCCTCATCTTGCCTAATCTTACAATATCTTGCCTCGTCCTGCAATATCTTGCCTCATCTTGTAATGTCTTGCTTCATCTTGCTACATCTTGCCTCATCTTGCCTCATCTTACTACATCTTGCTTCATCTTGCTGTATCTTGCCTCATCTTGCTGCATCTTGCCTCATCTTGCAATATCTTGCCTCATCTTGCTATTTCTTGCTTCATCTTGCAATATCTTGCCTCATCATGGAATATCTTGCCTAATCTTGCAATCTCTTGCCTCATCTTGCAATATCTTGCCTCATCTTGCAATGTCTTACCTCATCTTGCTACATCTTGCCTCAGCTTGCAATATCTTGCCTAATCTTGCTATTTCTTGCTTCATCTTGCAATATCTTGCTTCATCGTGCTACATCTTGCCTCATCTTACTAAATCTTGTTTCATCTTGCTACATCTTGCCTCATCTTGCATCATCTTGCTACATCTTGCCTCATCTTGTAATGTCTTGCCTCATCTTGCCTAATCTTGCAACATCTTGCCTCATCTTGCAATATCTAGCCTCATCTTGTAATGTCCTGCCTCATCTTGCCTCATCTTGCAGTATCTTGCCTCATCTTGCTATTTCTTGCCTCATCTTGCTATTTCTTGACTCATCTTTCAATGTCTTACCTCATCTCGCTACATCTTGCTTCATCTTGCAATATCTTGCCTCATCTTGCTATTTCTTGCTTCATCTTGCAATACCTTGCAACATCTTGCTACATCTTGCCTCATCTTACTAAATCTGGCTTCATCTTGCTACATCTTGCTTCATCTTGCCTCATCTTGCTACATCTTGCCTCATCTTGCAATGCCTTATTACCTCATCTCGCTACATCTTGCCTCATCTTGCTACATCTTGCCTCATCTCGCTACATCTTGCCTCATCTTGCTACTTCTGGCCTCATCTTGCTATTGCTTGCCTCATCTTGCTATATTTTGCCTCATCTTGCTACATCTTGCCTCGTCCTGCAATATCTTGCCTCATCTTCTTACATCTTGCCTCATCTTGCTATTTCTTGCCTCATCTTGCTATTTCTTGCTTCATCTTGCTATTTCTTGCCTCATCTTGCAATATCTTGCCTCAACATGCAATATCTTGCCTAATCTTGCAATATCTTGCCTCATCTTGCTACATCTTGCCTCATCTTGCAAAGTCTTACCTCATCTTGCTACATCTTGCCTTATCTTGCAATATCTTGCTTTATCTTTCTACATCTTGTTTCATCTTACTAAATCTTGTTTTATCTTGCTACATCTTGCCTCATCTTGCTTCATCTTGCTACATCTTGCCTCATCTTGTAATGTCTTGCCTCATCTTCCTTTATCTTGCAATATCTTGCCTCGTCTTGCAATATCTTGCCTCATCTTGTAATATCTTGCCTCATCTTGCTACATCTTGCCTCATCTTGCAATATCTTGCCTCATATTGCTATTTCTTGCTTCATTTTGCAATATCTTGCCTCATCATGCAATATCTTGCCTCATCTTGCAATATCTTGCCTCATCTTGCAATATCTTGCCTCATCTTGTAATGTCTTACCTCATCTTGCTACATCTTGCCTCATCTTGCAATATCTTGCTATATCTTTCTACATCTTGCCTCATCTTACTAAATCTTGTTATATCTTGCTACATCTTGCCTCATCTTGCCTCATCTTGCTACATCTTGCCTCATCTTCTAATGTCTTGCCTCATCTTGCCTAATCTTGCAATATCTTGCCTCGTCTTGCAATATCTTGCCTCATCTGTAATGTCTTGCCTCATCTTCCTACATCTTGCCTCATCTTGCCTCATCTTGCTACATCTTGCCTCATCTTGCAATGTCTTATTACCTTATCTCGCTACATCTTGCCTCATCTCGCTACATCTTGCCTCATCTTGCTACATATTGCCTCATCTTGCCACATCTGGCCTCATCTTCTTACATCTTGCCTCATCTTGCTATATCTTGCCTCATCTTGCTACATCTTGCCTCGTCTTGCTATATCTTGCCTCATCTTCTTACATCTTGCCTCAACTTGCTATTTCTTGCCTCATCTGGCTATTTCTTGCCTCATCTTGCTATTTCTTGCCTCATTCTGCAATATCTTGCCTCATCATGCAGTATCTTGCCTAATCTTGCAATATCTTGCCTCGTCTTGCAATATCTTGCCTCATCTTGCAATGTCTTGCCTCATCTTGCCTAATCTTGCCTCATCTTGCTATTTCTTGCCTCATCTTGCTATTGCTTGCCTCATCTTGCTATATTTTGCCTCATCTTGCTACATCTTGCCTCGTCCTGCAATATCTTGCCTCATCTTCTTACATCTTGCCTCATCTTGCTCTTTCTTGCCTCATCTTGCTATTTCCTGCCTCATCTTGCTATTTCTTACCTCATCTTGCAATATCTTGCCTCAACATGCAATATCTTGCCTAATCTTGCAATATCTTGCCTCATCTTGCAATATCTTACCTCATCTTGCTACATCTTGCCTCATCTTGCAATATCTTGCTTTATCTTTCTACATCTTGTCTCATCTTACTAAATCTTGTTTCATCTTGTTACATCTTGCCTCATCTTGCTTCATCTTGCTACATCTTGCCTCATCTTGTAATGTCTTGCCTCATCTTGCCTAATCTTGCAATATCTTGCCTCGTCTTGCAATATCTTGCCTCATCTTGTAATATCTTGCCTCATCTTGCTACATCTTGCCTCATCTTGCAATATCTTTCCTCATATTGCTATTTCTTGCTTCATTTTGCTTTATCTTGCCTCATCATGCAATATCTTGCCTCATCTTGCAATATCTTGCCTCATCTTGCAATATCTTTCCTCATCTTGCAATGTCTTACCTCATCTTGCTACATCTTGCCTCATCTTGCAATATCTTGCTTTATCTTTCTACATCTTGCCTCATCTTACTAAATCTTGTTTCATCTTGCTACATCTTGCCTCATCTTGCTACATCTTGCCTCATCTTGTAATGTCTTGCCTCATCTTGCCAAATCTTGCAATATCTTGCCTCGTCTTGCAATATCTTGCCTCATCTTGTAATGTCTTGCCTCATCTTGCTACATCTTGCCTCATCTTGCCTCATCTTGCTACATCTTGCCTCATCTTGCAATGTCTTATTACCTTATCTCGCTACATCTTGCCTCATCTCGCTACATCTTGCCTCATCTTGCTACATCTTGCCTCATCTTGCCACATCTGGCCTCATCTTCTTACATCTTGCCTCATCTTGCTATATCTTGCTTCATCTTGCTACATCTTGCCTCGTCTTGCTATATCTTGCCTCATCTTCTTACATCTTGCCTCATATTGCTATTTCTCGCCTCATCTGGCTATATCCTGCCTCATCTTGCTATTTCTTGCCTCATTCTGCAATATCTTGCTTCATCATGCAATATCTTGCCTAATCTTGCAATATCTTGCCTCGTCTTGCAATATCTTGCCTCATCTTGCAATGTCTTGCCTCATCTTGCCAAATGTTGCAATATCTTGCCTCATCTTGCGTTATCTTGCTTCAGCTTCCTATATCTTGCCTCATCTTGCCTCATCTTGCAATATCTTGCGACATCTTACACTATCTTGCCTCATCTTACTACATCTCGCTTCATCTTGCTGTATCTTGCTTCATCTCGCTACATCTTGCCTCGTCTTGCAATATCTTGCCTAATCTTGCAATATCTTGCCTCATCTTGCAATATCTTGCCTCATCTTGCTATTTCTTGCTTCATCTTGCAATATCTTGCCTCATCATGCAATATCTTGCCTAATCTTGCAATCTCTTGCCTAATCTTGCAATATCTTGCCTCATCTTGCAATGTCTTACCTCATCTTGCTACATCTTGCCTCATCTTGCAATATCTTGCCTAATCTTGCTATTTCTTGCTTCATCTTGCAATATCTTGCTTCATCGTGCTACATCTTGCCTCATCTTACTAAATCTTGTTTCATCTTGCTAAATCTTGCCTCATCTTGCTTCATCTTGCTACATCTTGCCTCATCTTGTAATGTCTTGCCTCATCTTGCCTCATCTTGCAATATCTTGCCTCGTCTTGCAATATCTAGCCTCATCTTGTAATGTCCTGCCTCATCTTGCCTCATCTTGCAATATCTTGCCTCATCTTGCTATTTCTTGCCTCATCTTGCTATTTCTTGTCTCATCTTTCAATGTCTTAACTCATCTCGCTACATCTTGCCTCATCTTGCAATATCTTGCCTCATCTTGCTATTTCTTGCTTCATCTTGCAATACCTAGCAATATCGTGCTAAATATTGCCTCATCTTGCTACATCTTGCCTCATCTTGCAATGCCTTATTACCTCATCTCGCTACATCTTGCCCCATCTTGCTACTACTTGCCTCATCTTGCTACATCTTGCTTCATCTTGCTATTTCTTGCCTCATCTTGCTATTTCTTGCCTCATCTTGCTATATTTTGCCTCATCTTGCTACATCTTGCCTCGTCCTGCAATATCTTGCCTCATCTTCTTACATCTTGCCTCATCTTGCTATTTCTTGCGTCATCTTGCTATTTCTTGCCTCATCTTGCTGTTTAAATTTCTTGCTCAATCTTGCAATATCTTGCCTCATCATGCAATATCTTGCCTCATCTTGCAATATCTTGCCTCATCTTGCAATATCTTGCCTCATCTTGCAATGTCTTGCCTCATCTTGCAATATCTTGCTTTATCTTTCTACATCTTGCCTCATCTTACTAAATCTTGTTATACCTTGCTACATCTTGCCTCATCTTGCTTCATCTTGCTACATCTTGCCTCATCTTGTAATGTCTTGCCTCATCTTGCCTAATCTTGCAATATCTTGCCTCGTCTTGCAATATCTTGCCTCATCTTGTAATGTCTTACCTCATCTTGCTACATCTTGCCTCATCTTGCAATATCCTGCCTCATCTTGCTATTTCTTGCTTCATCTTGCAATATCCTGCCTCATCATGCAATATCTATTCTAATCTTGCAATATCTTGCCTCATCTTGCAATATCTTGCCTCATCTTGCAATGTCTTACCTCATCTTGCTACATCTTGCCTCATCTTGCAATATCTTGCTTTATCTTTCTACATCTTGCCTCATCTTACTAAATCTTGTTATATCTTGCTACATCTTGCCTCATCTTGCTTCATCTTGCTACATCTTGCCTCATCTTGTAATGCCTTGCCTCATCTTGCCTAAACTTGCACTATCTTGCCTCATCTTACAATATCTTGCCTCATCTTGTAATATCTTGCCTCATCTTGCTATATCTTGCCTCATCTTGCAATATCCTGCCTCAACTTGCTATTTCTTGCCTCATCTTGCAATATCTCGCCTCATCTTACAATATCTTGCATCATCTTGCAATGTCTTACCTCATCTTGCTACATCTTGCCTCATCTTGCAATATCTTGCTTTATCTTTCTACATCTTGCCTCATCTTACTAAATCTTGTTTCATCTTGCTACATCTTGCCTCATCTTGCTACATCTTGCCTCATCTTGTAATGTCTTGCCTCATCTTGCCTAATCTTGCAATATCTTGCCTCGTCTTGCTTCATCTTGCCTCATCTTGTAATGTCTTGCCTAATCTTGCTACATCTTGCCTCATCTTGCAATATCTTGCTTTATCTTTCTACATCTTGTCTCATCTTACTAAATCTTGTTTCATCTTGCTACATCTTGCCTCATCTTGCTACATCTTGCCTCATCTTGTAAAGTCTTGCCTCATCTTGCCTAATCTTGCAATATCTTGCCTCGTCTTGCAATATCTTGCCTCATCTTGTAATGTCTTACCTCATCTTGCTACATCTTGCCTCATCTTGCCTCAACTTGCTACATCTTGCCTAATCTTGCAATGTCTTATTACCTTATCTCGCTACATCTTGCCTCATCTCGCTACATCTTGCCTCATCTTGCTACATCTTGCCTCATCTTGCCACATCTGGCCTCATCTTCTTACATCTTGCCTCATCTTGCTATATCTTGCTTCATCTTGCTACATCTTGCCTCGTCTTGCTATATCTTGCCTCATCTTCTTACATCTTGCCTCATCTTGCTATTTCTTGCCTCATCTGGCTATGTCCTTCCTCATCTTGCTATTTCTTGCCTCATTCTGCCATATCTTGCCTCATCATGCAATATCTTGCCTAATCTTGCCATATCTTGCCTCGTCTTGCAATATCTTGCCTCATCTTGCAATGTCTTGCCTCATCTTGCCAAATCTTGCAATATCTTGCCTCATCTTGCGTTATCTTGCTTCAGCTTCCTATATCTTGCCTCATCTTGCCTCATCTTGCAATATCTTGCGACATCTTACACTATCTTGCCTCATCTTACTACATCTTGCTTCATCTTGCTGTTAATTGCCTCATCTTGCTACATCTTGCCTCGTCTTGCAATATCTTGCCTAATCTTGCAATATCTTGCCTCATCTTGCAATATCTTGCCTCATCTTGCTATTTCTTGCTTCATCTTGCAATATCTTGCCTCATCATGCAATATCTTGCCTAATCTTGCAATCTCTTGCCTCATCTTGCAATATCTTGCCTCATCTTGCAATGTCTTACCTCATCTTGCTACATCTTGCCTCATCTTGCAATATCTTGCCTAATCTTGCTATTTCATGCTTCATCTTGCAATATCTTGCTTCATCGTGCTACATCTTGCCTCATCTTACTAAATCTTGTTTCATCTTGCTACATCTTGCCTCATCTTGCTTCATCTTGCTACATCTTGCCTCATCTTGTAATGTCTTGCCTCATCTTGCCTCATCTTGCAATATCTTTCCTCGTCTTGCAATATCTAGCCTCATCTTGTAATGTCCTGCCTCATCTTGCCTCATCTTGCAATATCTTGCCTCATTTTGCTATTTCTTGCCTCATCTTGCTATTTCTTGTCTCATCTTTCAATGTCTTACCTCATCTCGCTACATCTTGCCTCATCTTGCAATATCTTGCCTCATCTTGCTATTTCTTGCTTCATCTTGCAATACCTAGCAACATCTTGCTAAATCTTGCCTCATCTTGCTACATCTTGCCTCATCTTGCAATGCCTTATTACCTCATCTCGCTACATCTTGCCTCATCTTGCTCCTTCTTGCCTCATCTTGCTACATCTTGCTTCATCTTGCTATTTCTTGCCTCATCTTGCTATTTCTTGCCTCATCTTGCTATATTTTGCCTCATCTTGCTACATCTTGCCTCGTCCTGCAATATCTTGCCTCATCTTCTTACATCTTGCCTCATCTTGCTATTTCTTGCGTCATCTTGCTATTTCTTGCCTCATCTTGCTGTTTAAATTTCTTGCTTCATCTTGCAATATCTTGCCTCATCATGCAATATCTTGTCTCATCTTGCAATATCTTGCCTCATCTTGCAATATCTTGCCTCATCTTGCAATGTCTTGCCTCATCTTGCAATATCTTGCTATATCTTTCTACGTCTTGCCTCATCTTACTAAATCTTGTTATATCTTGCTACATCTTGCCTCATCTTGCTTCATCTTGCTACATCTTGCCTCATCTTGTAATGTCTTGCCTCATCTTGCCTAATCTTGCAATATCTTGCCTCGTCTTGCAATATCTTGCCTCATCTTGTAATGTCTTGCCTCATCTTGCTACATCTTGCTTCATCTTGCAATATCTTGCCTCATCTTGCTATTTCTTGCTTTATCTTGCAATATCCTGACTCATCATGCAATATCTATCCTAATCCTTCAATATCTTGCCTCATCTTGCAATATCTTGCCTCATCTTGCAATATCTTGCCTCATCTTGTAATGCCTTGCCTCATCTTGCCTAAACTTGCACTATCTTGCCTCATCTTACAATATCTTGCCTCATCTTGTAATATCTTGCCTCACCTTGCTACATCTTGCCTCATCTTGCAATATCCTGCCTCAACTTGCTATTTCTTTCCTCATCTTGCAATATCTCGCCTCATCTTACAATATCTTGCCTCATCTTGCAATGTCTTACCTCATCTTGCTACATCTTGCCTCATCTTGATATCTTGCTTTATCTTTCTACATCTTGCCTCATCTTACTAAATCTTGTTTCATCTTGCTACATCTTGCCTCATCTTGCTACATCTTGCCTCATCTTGTAATGTCTTGCCTCATCTTGCCTAATCTTGCAATATCTTGCCTCGTCTTGCTTCATCTTGCCTCATCTTGTAATGTCTTGCCTCATCTTGCTACATCTTGCCTCATCTTGCCTCATCTTGCCTCATCTTGCTACATCTTGCCTCATCTCGCTACATCTTGCCTCATCTCGCTACATCTTGCCTCATCTTGCTACATCTTGCCTCATCTTGCTACATCTGGCCTCATCTTGCTATATCTTGCCTCATCTTGCTATATCTTGCCTCATCTTGCTACATTTTACCTCGTCTTGCAATATCTTGCCTCATCTTCTTACATCTTGCCTCATCTTGCTATATCTTGCCTCATCTTGCTACATTTTACCTCGTCTTGCAATATCTTGCCTCATCTTCTTACATCTTGCCTCATCTTGCTATTTCTTACCTCATTTTGCTATTTCTTGCCTCATCTTGCTATTTCTTGCCTCATTCTGCAATATCTTGCCTCATCATGCAATATCTTGCCTAATCTTGCAATATCTTGACTCGTCTTGCAATATCTTGCCTCATCTTGCAATGTCTTGCAATATCTTGCCAAATGTTGCAATATCTTGCCTCATCATGCGTTATCTTGCTTCATCTTTCTATATCTTGCCTCATCTTGCCTCATCTTGCAATATCTTGCGACATCTTACACTATCTTGCCTCATCTTACTACATCTTGCTTCATCTTGCTGTATCTTGGCTCATCTTGCTACATCTTGCCTCGTCTTGCAATATCTTGCCTCATCTTGCAATATCTTGCCTCATCTTGCAATATCTTGCCTCATCTTGCTATTTCTTGCTTCATCATGCACTATCTTGCCTCATCATGCAATATCTTGCCTAATCTTGCAATATCTTGCCTCATCTTGCAATATCTTGCCTCATCTTGCAATGTCTTATATACCTCATCTTGCTACATCTTGCCTCATCTTACAATATCTTGTTTTATCTTGCTACATCTTGCCTCATCTTGCTTCATCTTACTACATTTTGCCTCATCTTGTAATGTCTTGCCTCATCTTGCCTAATCTTGCAATAACTTGCCTCGTCTTGCACTATCTGGCCTCATCTTGCTATATCTTGCCTCATCTTGCTACATCTTGCCTCGTCTTGCAATATCTTGCCTCATCTTCTTACATCTTGCTTCATCTTGCTATTTCTTGCTATTTCTTGCCTCATCTTGCTATTTCTTGCCTCATCTTGCTGCATCTTGCCTCATCTTGCTACATCTGGCCTCATCTTGCTATATCTTGCCTCATCTTGCTATATCTTGCCTCATCTTGCTACATTTTACCTCGTCTTGCATTATCTTGCCTCATCTTCTTACATCTTGCCTCATCTTGCTATTTCTTACCTCATCTTGCTATTTCTTGCCTCATCTTGCTATTTCTTGCCTTGTTCTGCAATATCTTGCCTCATCATGCAATATCTTGCCTAATCTTGCAATATCTTGCCTCGTCTTGCAATATCTTGCCTCATCTTGCAATGTCTTGCAATATCTTGCCAAATGTTGCAATATCTTGCCTCATCTTGCGTTATCTTGCTTCATCTTTCTATATCTTGCCTCATCTTGCCTCATCTTGCAATATCTTGCGACATCTTACACTATCTTGCCTAATCTTACTACATCTTGCTTCATCTTGCTGTATCCTGCCTCATCTTGCTACATCTTGCCTCGTCTTGCAATATCTTGCCTAATCTTGCAATATCTTGCCTCATCTTGCAATATCTTGCCTCATCTTGCTATTTCTTTCTTCATCTTGCACTATCTTGCCTCATCATGCAATATCTTGCCTAATCTTGCAATATCTTGCCTCATCTTGCAATATCTTGCCTCATCTTGCAATGTCTTACCTCATCTTGCTACATCTTGCCTCATCTTACAATATCTTGTTTTATCTTGCTACATCTTGCCTCATCTTGCTTCATCTTACTACATTTTGCCTCATCTTGTAATGCCTTGCCTCATCTTGCCTAATCTTGCAATAACTTGCCTCGTCTTGCACTATCTGACCTCATCTTGCTATATCTTGCCTCATCTTGCTACATCTTGCCTCGAGCTCGTCTTGCAATATCTTGCCTCATCTTCTTACATCTTGCTTCATCTTGCTATTTCTTGCCTCATCTTGCTATTTCTTGCCTCATCTTGCTATGTTTTGTCTCCTCTTGCTACATCTTGCCTCGTCCTGCAATATCTTGCCTCATCTTTTTACATCTTGCCTCATCTTGCTATTTCTTGCCTCGTCTTGCTATTTCTTGCCTCATCTTGCTATTTCTTGCTTCATCTTGCAATATCTTGCCTCATCATGCAATATCTTGCCTCATCATGCAATATCTTGCCTAATCTTGCAATATCTTGCCTCATCTTGCAATATCTTGCCTCATCTTGCTACATCTTGACTCATCTTGCAATATCTTACCTCATCTTGCTACATCTTGCCTCATCTTGCAATATCTTGTTTTATCTTGCTACATCTTGCCTCATCTTACTTCATCTTGCTACATCTTGCCTCATCTTGTAATGTCTTGCCTCATCTTGCCTCATCTTGCAATATCTTGCCTCGTCTTGCAATATCTTGCCTCATCTTGCAATGTCTTGCCTCATCTTGCTACATCTTGCCTCGTCTTGCAATATCTTGCCTAATCTTGCAATATCTTGCCTCATCTTGCAATATCTTGCCTCATCTTGCTATTTCTTGCTTCATCTTGCACTATCTTGCCTCATCATGCAATATCTTGCCTAATCTTGCATTATCTTGCCTCATCTTGCAATATCTTGCCTCATCTTGCAATGTCTTACCTCATCTTGCTACATCTTGCCTCATCTTACAATATCTTGTTTTATCTTGCTACATCTTGCCTCAACTTGCATCATTTTACTACATTTTGCCTCATCTTGTAATGTCTTGCCACATCTTGCCTAAACGTGCAATAACTTGCCTCGTCTTGCAATATCTGGCCTCATCTTGCTATATCTTGCCTCATCTTGCTACATCTTGCCTCGTCTTGCAATATCTTGCCTCATCTTCTTACATCTTGCTTCATCTTGCTATTTCTTGCCTCATCTTGCTATGTTTTGCCTCCTCTTGCTACATCTTGCCTCGTCCTGCAATATCTAGCCTCATCTTCTTACATCTTGCCTCATCTTGCTATTTCTTGCCTCATCTTGCTATTTCTTACCTAATCTTGCTATTTCTTACTTCATCTTGCAATATCTTGCCTCATCATGCAATATCTTGCCTAATCTTGCAATATCTTGCCTCATCTTGCAATATCTTGCCTCATCTTGCTACATCTTGACTCATCTTGCAATATCTTACCTCATCTTGCTACATCTTGCCTCATCTTGCAATATCTTGTTTTATCTTGCTACATCTTGCCTCATCTTGCTTCATCTTGCTACATCTTGCCTCATCTTGTAATGTCTTGCCTCATCTTGCCTAATCTTGCAATATCTTGCCTCGTCTTGCAATATCTTGCCTCATCTTGTAATGTCTTGCCTCATCTTGCTACATCTTGTCCTCATCTTGCAATATCTTGCCTCATCTTGCTCTTTCTTGCTTCATCTTGCAATATCTTGCCTCATCATGCAATATCTTGCCTAATCTTGCAATATCTTGCCTCATCTTGCTATTTCTTGCCTCATCTTGCAATGTCTTACCTCATCTTGCTTCATCTTGCCTCATCTTGCAATATCTTGCTTCATCTTTCTACATCTTGCCTCATCTTACTAAATCTTGTTTTATCTTGGTACATCTTGCCTCATCTTGCTTCATCTTGCTACATCTTGCCTCATCTTGTAATGTCTTGCCTCATCTTGCCTAAACTTGCACTATCTTGCCTCGTCTTGCAATATCTTGCCTCATCTTGTAATATCTTGCCTCATCTTGCTACATCTTGCATCGTCTTGCAATATCCTCCCTCATCTTGCTATTTCTTGCCTAATCTTGCAATATCTTGCCTCATCTTGCAATACCTTGCCTCATCTTGTAATGTCTTACCTCATCTTGCTACATTTTGCCTCATCTTGCAATATCTTGCTTTATCTTCCTACATCTAGCCTCATCTTACTAAATCTTGTTTCATCTTGCTACATCTAGCCTCATCTTGCTTCATCTTGCTACATCTTGCCTCATCTTGTAATGTCTTGCCTCATCTTGCCTAATCTTGCAATATCTTGCCTCGTCTTGCAATATCTTGCCTCATCCTGTAATGTCTTGCCTCATCTTGCTACATCTTGCCTCATCTTGCCTCATCTTGCTACATCTTGCCTCATCTTGCAATGTCTTATTACCTCATCTTACTAAATCTTTTTTCATCTTGCTACATCTTGCCTCATCTTGCTTCATCTTGCTACATCTTGCCTCATCTTATACTGTCTTGCCTCATCTTGCCTGATCTTGCAATATCTTGCCTCGTCTTGCAATATCTTGCCTCATCTTGTAATATCTTGCCTCATCTTGCTACATCTTGCTTCATCTTGCAATATCTTGCCTCATCTTGCTATTTCTTGCTTCATCTTACAATATCTTGCATCATCATGCAATATCTTGCCTAATCTTGCAATATCTTGCCTCATCTTGCAACATCTTGCCTCATCTTGCAATGTCTTACCTCATCTTGCTACATCTTGCCTCATCTTGCAATATCTTGCTTTATCTTTCTACATCTTGCCTCATCTTACTAAATCTTGTTTCATCTTGCTACATCTTGCCTCATCTTGCTTCATCTTGCTACATCTTGCCTCATCGTGTAATGTCATGCCTCATCTAGCCTAATCTTGCAATATCTTGCCTCGTCTTGCAATATCTTGCCTCATCCTGTAATGTCTTGCCTCATCTTGCTACATCTTGCCTCATCTTGCCTCATCTTGCTACATCTTGCCTCATCTTGCAATGTCTTATTACCTCATCTCGCTACATCTTGCCTCATCTCGCTACATCTTGCCTCATCGTGCTACATCTTGCCTCATCTTGCTACATCTGGCCTCATCTTGCTATATCTTGCCTCATCTAGCTATTTCTTGCCTCATCTTGCTACATCTTGCCTCGTCTTGCAATATATTGCCTCATCTTCTTACATCTTGCCTCATCTTGCAATATCTTGCCTCATCTTGCTATTTCTTGCTTCATCTTGCACTATCTTGCCTCATCATGCAATATCTTGCCTAATCTTGCAATATCTTGCCTAATCTTGCAATATCTTGCCTCATCTTACAATATCTTGCCTCATCTTGCAATGTCTTACCTCATCTTGCTACATCTTGCCTCATCTTGCAATATCTTGCTTTATCTTTCTACATCTTGCCTCATCTTACTAAATCATGTTATATCTTGCTACATCTTGCCTCATCTTGCTTCATCTTCTACATCTTGCCTCATCTTGTAATGTCATGCCTCATCTTGCTACATCTTGCATTGTCTTGCAATATCCTGCCTCTTGTTGCTATTTCTTGCTTCATTTTGCAATATCTTGCCTCATCTTACAATATCTTGCCTCATCTTGCAATGTCTTACCTCATCTTGCTACATCTTGCCTCATCCTGTAATATCTTGCCTCATCTTGCTACATCTTGCATTGTCTTGCAATATCCTGCCTCATCTTGCTATTTCTTGCTTCATTTTGCAATATCTTGCCTCATCTTACAATATCTTGCCTCATCTTGCAATGTCTTACCTCATCTTGCTACATCTTCCCTCATCTTGCAATATCTTGCTTTATCTTTCTACTTCTTGCCTCATCTTACTAAATCTTGTTTCATCTTGCTACATCTTGCCTCATCTTGCTTCATCTTGCTAAATCTCGCCTCATCTTGTAATGTCTTGCCTGATCTTGCTTAATCTTGCAATATCTTGCCTCGTCTTGCAATATCTTGCCTCATCTTCTAATGTCTTGCCTCATCTTTCTGCATCTTGCCTCATCTTTCCTCATCTTGCTACATCTTGCCTCATCTTGCAATGTCTTATTACCTCATCTTACAACATCTTGCCTCATCTCGCTACATCTTGCCTCATCTCGCTACATCTTGCCTCATCTTGCTACATCTGGCCTCATCTGGCTATTTCTTGTCTCATCTTGCTATTTCTTGCCTCATTCTGCAATATCTTGCCTCATCATGCAATATCTTCCCTAATCTTGCAATATCTTGCCTCGTCTTGCAATATCTTGCCTCATCTTCTAATGACTTGCCTCATCTTGCTGCATCTTGCCTCATCTTGCCTCATCTCGCTACATCTTGCCTCATCTCACTACATCTTGCCTCATCTCGCTACATCTTGCCTCATCTTGCTACATCTGGCCTCATCTGGCTATTTCTTGTCTCATCTTGCTATTTCTTGCCTCATTCTGCAATATCTTGCCTCATCATGCAATATCTTTCCTAATCTTGCAATATCTTGCCTCGTCTTGCAATATCTTGCCTCATCTTGCAATGTCTTGCCTCATCTTGCCAAATCTTGCAATATCTTGCCTCATCTTGCATTATCTTGCTTCATCTTCCTATATCTTGCCTCATCTTTCCTCATCTTGCAGTATCTTGCGACATCTTACACTATCTTGCCTCATCTTACTACATCTTGCTTCATCTTGCTGTATCTTGCCTCATCTTGCTACATCTTGCCTCGTCTTGCAATATCTTGCCTAATCTTGCAATATCTTGCCTCATCTTGCAATATCTTGCCTAATCTTGCAATATCTTGCCTCATCTTGCAATATCTTGCCTCATCATGCAATATCATGCCTAATCTCTTGCCTCAATCTTGCCTCATCTTGCAATGTCTTACCTCATCTTGCTACATCTTGCCTCATCTTGCAATATCTTGCTTAATCTTCCTATTTCTTGCTTCATCTTGCAATATCTTGCTTCATCGTGCTACATCTTGCCTCATCTTACTAAATCTTGCTTCATCTTGCTCCATCTTGCCTCATCTGACTTCATCTTGCTGCATCTTGCCTCATCTTGCTATTTCTTGCCTCATCTTGCTATTTCTTGCCTCATCTTGCAGTATCTTGCCTCTTCTTGCTATATCTTGTCTCATCTTGATTCATCTTGCTATATCGTTGCTCATCTTGCTACATCTTCCTCATCTTACTAAATCTTGCTTCATCTAACTACATCTTGACTCATCTTGATTCATCTTGCTCCATCTTGCCTTATCTTGTAACGTCTTGCCTCATCTTGCCTAATCTTGCAATATCTTGCCTCATCTTGCAATATCTTGCCTCATCTTGCAATGTCTGCCTCATCTTGCCTAATCTTACAATATCTTGCCTCATCTTGCACTATCTTGCTTCATCTTGCTATATCTTACGACATCTTGCACTATCTTGCCGTATCTTACTACATCTTGCTTTATTTTACTATATCTTGGCTCATCTTGCAATATCTCGCTACATCTTACTTCATCTTGTTATATCTTGCCTCATCTTGCTTCATCTTGCTATATCTTGCCTCATCTTGCTATATCTTGTCTCATCTAGCAATATCTTGCCTCATCTTGCAATATCTTGTTACATCTTACTTCTTCTTGCTATATCTTGCCTTATCTTGCCTCATCTTACAATATCTTGCCTCATCTTGCTTCATCTTGCTTCATCTTGCTATATCATGCCTCATCTTGTTATATCTTGCTTCATCTTGCAATATCTTGCCTCATCTTGCAACATCTTGCCCCATCTTGCTACATCTTGCCTCATCTTGTAATGTCTTGCCTCATCTTGCTACATCTTGCCTCATCTTGCCTCATCTTGCTACATCTTGCCTCATCTTGTAATGTCTTGCCTCATCTTGCCTAATCTTGCAATATCTTGCCTCGTCTTGCAATATCTTGCCTCATCTTGTAATATCTTGATTCATCTTGCTACATCTTGCCTCATCTTGCCTCATCTCGCTACATCTTGCCTCATCTTACTTAATCTTGTTTCATCTTGCTACATCTTGCCTCATCTTGCTTCATCTTGCTACATCTTGCCTCATCTTGTAATGTCTTGCCTCATCTTGCCTAATCTTGCAATATCTTGCCTCGTCTTGCAATATCTTGCCTCATCTTGCTACATTTGCCTCATCTTGCTACATCTTGCCTCATCTTGCAATATCTTGCCTCATTTTGCTATTTCTTGCTTCATCTTGCAATACCTTGCCTCATCTTGCACTATCTTGCCTCATTTTGATATTTCTTGCTTCATCTTGCAATATCTTGCCTCATCATGCAATACCTGGCCTTATCTTGCAATATTGTGCCTCCTCTTGCTACATCTTGCCTCATCTTGCAATATCTTGCCTCGTCTTGCAATATCTTGCCTCATCTTGCAATGTCTTACCTCATCTTGCTACATCTTGCCTCATCTTGCAATATCTTGCCTCATCTTACTAAATCTTGCTTTATCTTGCTATATCTTGCCTCATCATCAATATCTTGCCTAATCTTGCAATATCTTGCCTCATCTTGCATTATCTTGCCTCATCTTGAATTGTCTTACCTCATCTTGCTACATCTTGCCTCATCTTGCAATATCTTGCCTCGTCTTGCATTATCTTGCCTCATCTTGCAATGTCTTACCTCATCTTGCTACATCTTGCCTCATCTTGCAATATCTTGCTTTATCTTTCTACATCTTGCCTCATCTTACTAAATCTTGTTTTATCTTGCTACATCTCTCCTCATCTTGCCTAATCTTGCAATATCTTGCCTCGTCTTGCAATATCTTGCCTCATCTTGTAATATCTTGCCTCATCTTGCTACATCTTGCCTCATCTTGCAATATCCTGCCTCATCTTGCTATTTCTTGCCTCATCTTACAATATCTTGCCTCATCTTACAATATCTTGCCTCATCTTGCAATGTCTTAGCTCATCTTGCTACATCTTGCCTCATCTTGCAATATTTTGCTTTAACTTTCTACATCTAGTCTCATCTTACTAAATCTTGTTTCATCTTGCTACATCTTGCCTCATCTTGTAATGTCTTACCTCATCTTGCCTAATCTTGCAATATCTTGCCTCGTCTTGCAATATCTTGCCTCATCTTGCTACATCTTGCCTCATCTTGCAATGTCTTGCCTCAACTTGTTATTTCTTGCTTCATCTTGCAATATCTTGCCTCATCATGCAATATCTTGCCTAATCTTGCAATATCTTGCCTCGTCTTGCAATATCTTGCCTCATCTTGCAATGTCTTGCCTCGTCTTGCAATATCTTGCCTCATCTTGCAATGTCTTACCTCATCTTGCTATATCTTGCCTCATCTTGCTACATCTTGCCTCATCTTGCAATGTCTTACCTCATCTTACTAAATCTTGCTTCATCTTGCAATATCTTGCCTCATCATCAATATCTTGCCTAATCTTGCAATATCTTGCCTCATCTTGCTACATCTTGCCTCATCTTGCAATGTCTTACCTCATCTTGCTACATCTTGCCTCATCTTGCAATATCTTGCTTTATCTTTCTACATCTTGCCTCATCTTACTAAATCTTGTTTTATCTTGCTACAACTTGCCTCATCTTGTAATGTCTTGCCTCATCTTGCCTAATCTTGCAATATCTTGCCTCGTCTTGCAATATCTTGCCTCATCGTGTAATATCTTGCCTCATCTTGCTACATCTTGCCTCATCTTACAATATCCTGCCTCATCTTGCTTATTCTTGCCTCATCTTACAGTATCTTGCCTCATCTTACAATGTCTTGCCTCATCTTGCAATGTCTTAGCTCATCTTGCTACATCTTGCCTCATCTTGCAATATTTTGCCTCATCTTTCTACATCTTGCTTCATCTTACTAAATTTTGTTTCATCTTGCTACATCTTGCCTCATCTTGTAATGTCTGCCTCATCTTGCCTAATCTTGCAATATCTTGCCTCGTCTTGCAAAATCTTGCCTCATCTTGTAATATCTTGCCTCATCTTGCTACATACATCTTGCCTCATCTTGCATTATCTTTCCTCATCTTGCTATTTCTTGGTTCATCTTGCAATATCTTACCTCATCATGCAATATCTTGCCTTATCTTGCAATATCTTGCCTTGTCATGCAATATCTTGCCTCATCTTGCAATGTCTTACCTCATCTTGCTACATCTTGCCTCATCTTGCAACATCTTGCCTCGTCTTGCAATATCTTACCTCATCTTGCAATGTCTTACCTCATCTTGCTATATCTTGCCTCATCTTGCAATATCTTGCCTCATCTTACTAAATCTTGCTTCATCTTGCAATATCTTGCCTCATCATGCAATATCTTGCCTAATCTTGCAATATCTTGCCTCATCTTGCTATATCTTGCCTCATCTTGCAATGTCTTACCTCATCTTGCTACATCTTGCCTCATCTTGCAATATCTTGCTTTATCTTTCTACATCTTGCCTCATTTTACTAAATCTTGTTATATCTTGCTATATCTTGCCTCATCTTGCTTCATCTTGCTACATCTTGCCTCATCTTGTAATGTCTTGCCTCATCTTGCCTTAACTTGCAATATCTTGCCTCGTCTTGCAATATCTTGCCTCATCCTGTAATATCTTGCCTCATCTTGCTACATCTTGCCTCATCTTGCAATATCCTGCCTCATCTTGCTCTTTCTTGCCTCATCTTGCAATATCTTGCCTCATCTTACAATATCTTGCCTCATCTTGCAATGTCTTACTTCATCTTGCTACATCTTGCCTCATCTTGCAATATCTTGCTTTATCTTTCTACATCTTGCCTAATCTTACTAAATCTTGTTATATCTTGCTACATCTTGCCTCATCTTGCTTCATCTTGCTACATCTCGCCTCATCTTGTAATGTCTTCCTCATCTTTCCTAATCTTGCAATATCTTGCCTCGTCTTGCAATATCTTGCCTCATCTTGTAATGTCTTGCTTCATCTTGCTACATCTTGCCTCATCTTGCCTCATCTTGCTACATCTTGCCTCATCTTGCAATGTCTTATTACCTCATCTCGCTACATCTTGCCTCATCTTGCTACATCTTGCCTCATCTTGCTACATCTTGCCTCATCTTGCTACATCTTGCCTCAATTTTCTACATCTGGCCTCATCTTGCCATATCTTGCGTCATCTTGCTATATCTTGCCTCATCTTGCGACATCTTGCCTCGACTTGCAATATCTTGCCTCATCTTCTTACATCTTGCCTCATCTTTCTATTTCTTGCCTCATTCTGCAATAACTTGCCTCATCATGCAATATCTGACCTAATCCTGCAATATCTTGCCTCGTCTAGCAATATCTTGCCTCATCTTTCAATGTCTTGCCTCATCTTGCCAAATCTTGCAATATCTTGCCTCATCTTGCTACATCTTGCTTCATCTTCCTATATCTTGCCTCATCTTGCCACATCTTGCCTCATCTTGTCTCATCTTGCTACATCTTGCCTCATCTTGCAATGTCTTATTACCTCATCTCGCTACATCTTGCCTCATCTCGCTACATCTTGCCTCATCTTGCTACATCTTGCCTCATCTTGCTACATCTGGCCTCATCCTGCTATATCTTGCTTCATCTTGCTATGTCTTGCCTCATCTTGCTATATCTTGCCTCGTCTTGCAATATCTTGCCTCATCTTCTTACATCTTGCCTCATCTTGCTATTTCTTGCCTCATCTTGCTCTTTCTTGCCTCATCTTGCTATTGCTTGACTTATTCTGCAATATCTTGCCTGATCATGCAATATCTTGCCTAATCTTGCAATATCTTGCCTCGTCTTCCAATATCTTGCCTCATCTTGCAATGTCTTGCCTCATCTTGCCAAATCTTGCAATATCTTGCCTCATCTTGCATTATCTTGTTTCATCTTCCTATATCTTGCCTCATCTTGCCTCATCTTGCAATATCTTGCGGCATCTTACGCTATCTTGCCTCATCTTACTACATCTTGCCTCGTCTCACAATATCTTGCCTCATCTTACTACATCTTGCCTCATCTTGCTGTATCTTGCTTCATCTTGCTACATCTTGCCTCATCTTGCTGTATCTTGCCTCATCTTGCTACATCTTGCCTCGTCTTGCAATATCTTGCCTCATCTTGCAATATCTTGCCTCATCTTGCAATATCTTGCCTCATCATGCAATATCTTGCCTAATCTTGCAATCTCTTGCCTCATCTTGCAATCTCTTGCCTCATCTTGCAATGTCTTACCTCATCTTGCTACATCTTGCCTCATCTTGCAATATCTTGCTTAATCTTGCTATTTCTTGCTTCATCTTGCAATATCTTGCTTCATCGTGCTACATCTTGCCTCATCTTACTAAATCTTGTTTCATCTTGCTACAACTAGCCTCATCTGACTTCATCTTGCTGCATCTTGCCTCATCTTGCTATTACTTGCCTCATCTTGCTATTTCTTGCCTCATCTTCTATTTCTTGCCTCATCTTGCAGTATCTTGCCTCATCTTGTTATATCTTGTCTCATCTTGAGTCATTTTGCTATATCGTTGCTCATCTTGCTACATCTTGACTCATCTTACTAAATCTTGCTTCATCTAACTACATCTTGCGTCATCTTGATTCATCTTGCTCCATCTTGCCTTATCTTGTAACGTCTTGCCTCATCTTGCCTATTCTTGCAATATCTTGCCTCATCTTGCAATATCTTGCCTCATCTTGCAATGTCTGCCTCATCTTGCCTAATCTTGCAATATCTTGCCTCATCTTGCAATATCTTGTTACATCTTACTTCTTCTTGCTATATCTTGCCTTATCTTGCCTCATCTTGCAACATCTTGCCTCATCTTGCTTCATCTAGCTTCATCTTGCTATATCTTGCCTCATCTTGCAATGTCTTGCCTCATCTTGCAATATCTTGCTTTATCTTTCTACATCTTGCCTCATCTTACTAAATCTTGTTATACCTTGCTACATCTTGCCTCATCTTGCTTCATCTTGCTACATCTTGCCTCATCTTGTAATGTCTTGCCTCATCTTGCCTAATCTTGCAATATCTTGCCTCGTCTTGCAATATCTTGCCTCATCTTGTAATGTCTTACCTCATCTTGCTACATCTTGCCTCATCTTGCAATATCCTGCCTCATCTTGCTATTTCTTGCTTCATCTTGCAATATCCTGCCTCATCATGCAATATCTATTCTAATCTTGCAATATCTTGCCTCATCTTGCAATATCTTGCCTCATCTTGCAATGTCTTACCTCATCTTGCTACATCTTGCCTCATCTTGCAATATCTTGCTTTATCTTTCTACATCTTGCCTCATCTTACTAAATCTTGTTATATCTTGCTACATCTTGCCTCATCTTGCTTCATCTTGCTACATCTTGCCTCATCTTGTAATGCCTTGCCTCATCTTGCCTAAACTTGCACTATCTTGCCTCATCTTACAATATCTTGCCTCATCTTGTAATATCTTGCCTCATCTTGCTATATCTTGCCTCATCTTGCAATATCCTGCCTCAACTTGCTATTTCTTGCCTCATCTTGCAATATCTCGCCTCATCTTACAATATCTTGCATCATCTTGCAATGTCTTACCTCATCTTGCTACATCTTGCCTCATCTTGCAATATCTTGCTTTATCTTTCTACATCTTGCCTCATCTTACTAAATCTTGTTTCATCTTGCTACATCTTGCCTCATCTTGCTACATCTTGCCTCATCTTGTAATGTCTTGCCTCATCTTGCCTAATCTTGCAATATCTTGCCTCGTCTTGCTTCATCTTGCCTCATCTTGTAATGTCTTGCCTAATCTTGCTACATCTTGCCTCATCTTGCAATATCTTGCTTTATCTTTCTACATCTTGTCTCATCTTACTAAATCTTGTTTCATCTTGCTACATCTTGCCTCATCTTGCTACATCTTGCCTCATCTTGTAAAGTCTTGCCTCATCTTGCCTAATCTTGCAATATCTTGCCTCGTCTTGCAATATCTTGCCTCATCTTGTAATGTCTTACCTCATCTTGCTACATCTTGCCTCATCTTGCCTCAACTTGCTACATCTTGCCTAATCTTGCAATGTCTTATTACCTTATCTCGCTACATCTTGCCTCATCTCGCTACATCTTGCCTCATCTTGCTACATCTTGCCTCATCTTGCCACATCTGGCCTCATCTTCTTACATCTTGCCTCATCTTGCTATATCTTGCTTCATCTTGCTACATCTTGCCTCGTCTTGCTATATCTTGCCTCATCTTCTTACATCTTGCCTCATCTTGCTATTTCTTGCCTCATCTGGCTATGTCCTTCCTCATCTTGCTATTTCTTGCCTCATTCTGCCATATCTTGCCTCATCATGCAATATCTTGCCTAATCTTGCCATATCTTGCCTCGTCTTGCAATATCTTGCCTCATCTTGCAATGTCTTGCCTCATCTTGCCAAATCTTGCAATATCTTGCCTCATCTTGCGTTATCTTGCTTCAGCTTCCTATATCTTGCCTCATCTTGCCTCATCTTGCAATATCTTGCGACATCTTACACTATCTTGCCTCATCTTACTACATCTTGCTTCATCTTGCTGTTAATTGCCTCATCTTGCTACATCTTGCCTCGTCTTGCAATATCTTGCCTAATCTTGCAATATCTTGCCTCATCTTGCAATATCTTGCCTCATCTTGCTATTTCTTGCTTCATCTTGCAATATCTTGCCTCATCATGCAATATCTTGCCTAATCTTGCAATCTCTTGCCTCATCTTGCAATATCTTGCCTCATCTTGCAATGTCTTACCTCATCTTGCTACATCTTGCCTCATCTTGCAATATCTTGCCTAATCTTGCTATTTCATGCTTCATCTTGCAATATCTTGCTTCATCGTGCTACATCTTGCCTCATCTTACTAAATCTTGTTTCATCTTGCTACATCTTGCCTCATCTTGCTTCATCTTGCTACATCTTGCCTCATCTTGTAATGTCTTGCCTCATCTTGCCTCATCTTGCAATATCTTTCCTCGTCTTGCAATATCTAGCCTCATCTTGTAATGTCCTGCCTCATCTTGCCTCATCTTGCAATATCTTGCCTCATTTTGCTATTTCTTGCCTCATCTTGCTATTTCTTGTCTCATCTTTCAATGTCTTACCTCATCTCGCTACATCTTGCCTCATCTTGCAATATCTTGCCTCATCTTGCTATTTCTTGCTTCATCTTGCAATACCTAGCAACATCTTGCTAAATCTTGCCTCATCTTGCTACATCTTGCCTCATCTTGCAATGCCTTATTACCTCATCTCGCTACATCTTGCCTCATCTTGCTCCTTCTTGCCTCATCTTGCTACATCTTGCTTCATCTTGCTATTTCTTGCCTCATCTTGCTATTTCTTGCCTCATCTTGCTATATTTTGCCTCATCTTGCTACATCTTGCCTCGTCCTGCAATATCTTGCCTCATCTTCTTACATCTTGCCTCATCTTGCTATTTCTTGCGTCATCTTGCTATTTCTTGCCTCATCTTGCTGTTTAAATTTCTTGCTTCATCTTGCAATATCTTGCCTCATCATGCAATATCTTGTCTCATCTTGCAATATCTTGCCTCATCTTGCAATATCTTGCCTCATCTTGCAATGTCTTGCCTCATCTTGCAATATCTTGCTATATCTTTCTACGTCTTGCCTCATCTTACTAAATCTTGTTATATCTTGCTACATCTTGCCTCATCTTGCTTCATCTTGCTACATCTTGCCTCATCTTGTAATGTCTTGCCTCATCTTGCCTAATCTTGCAATATCTTGCCTCGTCTTGCAATATCTTGCCTCATCTTGTAATGTCTTGCCTCATCTTGCTACATCTTGCTTCATCTTGCAATATCTTGCCTCATCTTGCTATTTCTTGCTTTATCTTGCAATATCCTGACTCATCATGCAATATCTATCCTAATCCTTCAATATCTTGCCTCATCTTGCAATATCTTGCCTCATCTTGCAATATCTTGCCTCATCTTGTAATGCCTTGCCTCATCTTGCCTAAACTTGCACTATCTTGCCTCATCTTACAATATCTTGCCTCATCTTGTAATATCTTGCCTCACCTTGCTACATCTTGCCTCATCTTGCAATATCCTGCCTCAACTTGCTATTTCTTTCCTCATCTTGCAATATCTCGCCTCATCTTACAATATCTTGCCTCATCTTGCAATGTCTTACCTCATCTTGCTACATCTTGCCTCATCTTGATATCTTGCTTTATCTTTCTACATCTTGCCTCATCTTACTAAATCTTGTTTCATCTTGCTACATCTTGCCTCATCTTGCTACATCTTGCCTCATCTTGTAATGTCTTGCCTCATCTTGCCTAATCTTGCAATATCTTGCCTCGTCTTGCTTCATCTTGCCTCATCTTGTAATGTCTTGCCTCATCTTGCTACATCTTGCCTCATCTTGCCTCATCTTGCCTCATCTTGCTACATCTTGCCTCATCTCGCTACATCTTGCCTCATCTCGCTACATCTTGCCTCATCTTGCTACATCTTGCCTCATCTTGCTACATCTGGCCTCATCTTGCTATATCTTGCCTCATCTTGCTATATCTTGCCTCATCTTGCTACATTTTACCTCGTCTTGCAATATCTTGCCTCATCTTCTTACATCTTGCCTCATCTTGCTATATCTTGCCTCATCTTGCTACATTTTACCTCGTCTTGCAATATCTTGCCTCATCTTCTTACATCTTGCCTCATCTTGCTATTTCTTACCTCATTTTGCTATTTCTTGCCTCATCTTGCTATTTCTTGCCTCATTCTGCAATATCTTGCCTCATCATGCAATATCTTGCCTAATCTTGCAATATCTTGACTCGTCTTGCAATATCTTGCCTCATCTTGCAATGTCTTGCAATATCTTGCCAAATGTTGCAATATCTTGCCTCATCATGCGTTATCTTGCTTCATCTTTCTATATCTTGCCTCATCTTGCCTCATCTTGCAATATCTTGCGACATCTTACACTATCTTGCCTCATCTTACTACATCTTGCTTCATCTTGCTGTATCTTGGCTCATCTTGCTACATCTTGCCTCGTCTTGCAATATCTTGCCTCATCTTGCAATATCTTGCCTCATCTTGCAATATCTTGCCTCATCTTGCTATTTCTTGCTTCATCATGCACTATCTTGCCTCATCATGCAATATCTTGCCTAATCTTGCAATATCTTGCCTCATCTTGCAATATCTTGCCTCATCTTGCAATGTCTTATATACCTCATCTTGCTACATCTTGCCTCATCTTACAATATCTTGTTTTATCTTGCTACATCTTGCCTCATCTTGCTTCATCTTACTACATTTTGCCTCATCTTGTAATGTCTTGCCTCATCTTGCCTAATCTTGCAATAACTTGCCTCGTCTTGCACTATCTGGCCTCATCTTGCTATATCTTGCCTCATCTTGCTACATCTTGCCTCGTCTTGCAATATCTTGCCTCATCTTCTTACATCTTGCTTCATCTTGCTATTTCTTGCTATTTCTTGCCTCATCTTGCTATTTCTTGCCTCATCTTGCTGCATCTTGCCTCATCTTGCTACATCTGGCCTCATCTTGCTATATCTTGCCTCATCTTGCTATATCTTGCCTCATCTTGCTACATTTTACCTCGTCTTGCATTATCTTGCCTCATCTTCTTACATCTTGCCTCATCTTGCTATTTCTTACCTCATCTTGCTATTTCTTGCCTCATCTTGCTATTTCTTGCCTCGTTCTGCAATATCTTGCCTCATCATGCAATATCTTGCCTAATCTTGCAATATCTTGCCTCGTCTTGCAATATCTTGCCTCATCTTGCAATGTCTTGCAATATCTTGCCAAATGTTGCAATATCTTGCCTCATCTTGCGTTATCTTGCTTCATCTTTCTATATCTTGCCTCATCTTGCCTCATCTTGCAATATCTTGCGACATCTTACACTATCTTGCCTAATCTTACTACATCTTGCTTCATCTTGCTGTATCCTGCCTCATCTTGCTACATCTTGCCTCGTCTTGCAATATCTTGCCTAATCTTGCAATATCTTGCCTCATCTTGCAATATCTTGCCTCATCTTGCTATTTCTTTCTTCATCTTGCACTATCTTGCCTCATCATGCAATATCTTGCCTAATCTTGCAATATCTTGCCTCATCTTGCAATATCTTGCCTCATCTTGCAATGTCTTACCTCATCTTGCTACATCTTGCCTCATCTTACAATATCTTGTTTTATCTTGCTACATCTTGCCTCATCTTGCTTCATCTTACTACATTTTGCCTCATCTTGTAATGCCTTGCCTCATCTTGCCTAATCTTGCAATAACTTGCCTCGTCTTGCACTATCTGACCTCATCTTGCTATATCTTGCCTCATCTTGCTACATCTTGCCTCGAGCTCGTCTTGCAATATCTTGCCTCATCTTCTTACATCTTGCTTCATCTTGCTATTTCTTGCCTCATCTTGCTATTTCTTGCCTCATCTTGCTATGTTTTGTCTCCTCTTGCTACATCTTGCCTCGTCCTGCAATATCTTGCCTCATCTTTTTACATCTTGCCTCATCTTGCTATTTCTTGCCTCGTCTTGCTATTTCTTGCCTCATCTTGCTATTTCTTGCTTCATCTTGCAATATCTTGCCTCATCATGCAATATCTTGCCTCATCATGCAATATCTTGCCTAATCTTGCAATATCTTGCCTCATCTTGCAATATCTTGCCTCATCTTGCTACATCTTGACTCATCTTGCAATATCTTACCTCATCTTGCTACATCTTGCCTCATCTTGCAATATCTTGTTTTATCTTGCTACATCTTGCCTCATCTTACTTCATCTTGCTACATCTTGCCTCATCTTGTAATGTCTTGCCTCATCTTGCCTCATCTTGCAATATCTTGCCTCGTCTTGCAATATCTTGCCTCATCTTGCAATGTCTTGCCTCATCTTGCTACATCTTGCCTCGTCTTGCAATATCTTGCCTAATCTTGCAATATCTTGCCTCATCTTGCAATATCTTGCCTCATCTTGCTATTTCTTGCTTCATCTTGCACTATCTTGCCTCATCATGCAATATCTTGCCTAATCTTGCATTATCTTGCCTCATCTTGCAATATCTTGCCTCATCTTGCAATGTCTTACCTCATCTTGCTACATCTTGCCTCATCTTACAATATCTTGTTTTATCTTGCTACATCTTGCCTCAACTTGCATCATTTTACTACATTTTGCCTCATCTTGTAATGTCTTGCCACATCTTGCCTAAACGTGCAATAACTTGCCTCGTCTTGCAATATCTGGCCTCATCTTGCTATATCTTGCCTCATCTTGCTACATCTTGCCTCGTCTTGCAATATCTTGCCTCATCTTCTTACATCTTGCTTCATCTTGCTATTTCTTGCCTCATCTTGCTATGTTTTGCCTCCTCTTGCTACATCTTGCCTCGTCCTGCAATATCTAGCCTCATCTTCTTACATCTTGCCTCATCTTGCTATTTCTTGCCTCATCTTGCTATTTCTTACCTAATCTTGCTATTTCTTACTTCATCTTGCAATATCTTGCCTCATCATGCAATATCTTGCCTAATCTTGCAATATCTTGCCTCATCTTGCAATATCTTGCCTCATCTTGCTACATCTTGACTCATCTTGCAATATCTTACCTCATCTTGCTACATCTTGCCTCATCTTGCAATATCTTGTTTTATCTTGCTACATCTTGCCTCATCTTGCTTCATCTTGCTACATCTTGCCTCATCTTGTAATGTCTTGCCTCATCTTGCCTAATCTTGCAATATCTTGCCTCGTCTTGCAATATCTTGCCTCATCTTGTAATGTCTTGCCTCATCTTGCTACATCTTGTCCTCATCTTGCAATATCTTGCCTCATCTTGCTCTTTCTTGCTTCATCTTGCAATATCTTGCCTCATCATGCAATATCTTGCCTAATCTTGCAATATCTTGCCTCATCTTGCTATTTCTTGCCTCATCTTGCAATGTCTTACCTCATCTTGCTTCATCTTGCCTCATCTTGCAATATCTTGCTTCATCTTTCTACATCTTGCCTCATCTTACTAAATCTTGTTTTATCTTGGTACATCTTGCCTCATCTTGCTTCATCTTGCTACATCTTGCCTCATCTTGTAATGTCTTGCCTCATCTTGCCTAAACTTGCACTATCTTGCCTCGTCTTGCAATATCTTGCCTCATCTTGTAATATCTTGCCTCATCTTGCTACATCTTGCATCGTCTTGCAATATCCTCCCTCATCTTGCTATTTCTTGCCTAATCTTGCAATATCTTGCCTCATCTTGCAATACCTTGCCTCATCTTGTAATGTCTTACCTCATCTTGCTACATTTTGCCTCATCTTGCAATATCTTGCTTTATCTTCCTACATCTAGCCTCATCTTACTAAATCTTGTTTCATCTTGCTACATCTAGCCTCATCTTGCTTCATCTTGCTACATCTTGCCTCATCTTGTAATGTCTTGCCTCATCTTGCCTAATCTTGCAATATCTTGCCTCGTCTTGCAATATCTTGCCTCATCCTGTAATGTCTTGCCTCATCTTGCTACATCTTGCCTCATCTTGCCTCATCTTGCTACATCTTGCCTCATCTTGCAATGTCTTATTACCTCATCTTACTAAATCTTTTTTCATCTTGCTACATCTTGCCTCATCTTGCTTCATCTTGCTACATCTTGCCTCATCTTATACTGTCTTGCCTCATCTTGCCTGATCTTGCAATATCTTGCCTCGTCTTGCAATATCTTGCCTCATCTTGTAATATCTTGCCTCATCTTGCTACATCTTGCTTCATCTTGCAATATCTTGCCTCATCTTGCTATTTCTTGCTTCATCTTACAATATCTTGCATCATCATGCAATATCTTGCCTAATCTTGCAATATCTTGCCTCATCTTGCAACATCTTGCCTCATCTTGCAATGTCTTACCTCATCTTGCTACATCTTGCCTCATCTTGCAATATCTTGCTTTATCTTTCTACATCTTGCCTCATCTTACTAAATCTTGTTTCATCTTGCTACATCTTGCCTCATCTTGCTTCATCTTGCTACATCTTGCCTCATCGTGTAATGTCATGCCTCATCTAGCCTAATCTTGCAATATCTTGCCTCGTCTTGCAATATCTTGCCTCATCCTGTAATGTCTTGCCTCATCTTGCTACATCTTGCCTCATCTTGCCTCATCTTGCTACATCTTGCCTCATCTTGCAATGTCTTATTACCTCATCTCGCTACATCTTGCCTCATCTCGCTACATCTTGCCTCATCGTGCTACATCTTGCCTCATCTTGCTACATCTGGCCTCATCTTGCTATATCTTGCCTCATCTAGCTATTTCTTGCCTCATCTTGCTACATCTTGCCTCGTCTTGCAATATATTGCCTCATCTTCTTACATCTTGCCTCATCTTGCAATATCTTGCCTCATCTTGCTATTTCTTGCTTCATCTTGCACTATCTTGCCTCATCATGCAATATCTTGCCTAATCTTGCAATATCTTGCCTAATCTTGCAATATCTTGCCTCATCTTACAATATCTTGCCTCATCTTGCAATGTCTTACCTCATCTTGCTACATCTTGCCTCATCTTGCAATATCTTGCTTTATCTTTCTACATCTTGCCTCATCTTACTAAATCATGTTATATCTTGCTACATCTTGCCTCATCTTGCTTCATCTTCTACATCTTGCCTCATCTTGTAATGTCATGCCTCATCTTGCTACATCTTGCATTGTCTTGCAATATCCTGCCTCTTGTTGCTATTTCTTGCTTCATTTTGCAATATCTTGCCTCATCTTACAATATCTTGCCTCATCTTGCAATGTCTTACCTCATCTTGCTACATCTTGCCTCATCCTGTAATATCTTGCCTCATCTTGCTACATCTTGCATTGTCTTGCAATATCCTGCCTCATCTTGCTATTTCTTGCTTCATTTTGCAATATCTTGCCTCATCTTACAATATCTTGCCTCATCTTGCAATGTCTTACCTCATCTTGCTACATCTTCCCTCATCTTGCAATATCTTGCTTTATCTTTCTACTTCTTGCCTCATCTTACTAAATCTTGTTTCATCTTGCTACATCTTGCCTCATCTTGCTTCATCTTGCTAAATCTCGCCTCATCTTGTAATGTCTTGCCTGATCTTGCTTAATCTTGCAATATCTTGCCTCGTCTTGCAATATCTTGCCTCATCTTCTAATGTCTTGCCTCATCTTTCTGCATCTTGCCTCATCTTTCCTCATCTTGCTACATCTTGCCTCATCTTGCAATGTCTTATTACCTCATCTTACAACATCTTGCCTCATCTCGCTACATCTTGCCTCATCTCGCTACATCTTGCCTCATCTTGCTACATCTGGCCTCATCTGGCTATTTCTTGTCTCATCTTGCTATTTCTTGCCTCATTCTGCAATATCTTGCCTCATCATGCAATATCTTCCCTAATCTTGCAATATCTTGCCTCGTCTTGCAATATCTTGCCTCATCTTCTAATGACTTGCCTCATCTTGCTGCATCTTGCCTCATCTTGCCTCATCTCGCTACATCTTGCCTCATCTCACTACATCTTGCCTCATCTCGCTACATCTTGCCTCATCTTGCTACATCTGGCCTCATCTGGCTATTTCTTGTCTCATCTTGCTATTTCTTGCCTCATTCTGCAATATCTTGCCTCATCATGCAATATCTTTCCTAATCTTGCAATATCTTGCCTCGTCTTGCAATATCTTGCCTCATCTTGCAATGTCTTGCCTCATCTTGCCAAATCTTGCAATATCTTGCCTCATCTTGCATTATCTTGCTTCATCTTCCTATATCTTGCCTCATCTTTCCTCATCTTGCAGTATCTTGCGACATCTTACACTATCTTGCCTCATCTTACTACATCTTGCTTCATCTTGCTGTATCTTGCCTCATCTTGCTACATCTTGCCTCGTCTTGCAATATCTTGCCTAATCTTGCAATATCTTGCCTCATCTTGCAATATCTTGCCTAATCTTGCAATATCTTGCCTCATCTTGCAATATCTTGCCTCATCATGCAATATCATGCCTAATCTCTTGCCTCAATCTTGCCTCATCTTGCAATGTCTTACCTCATCTTGCTACATCTTGCCTCATCTTGCAATATCTTGCTTAATCTTCCTATTTCTTGCTTCATCTTGCAATATCTTGCTTCATCGTGCTACATCTTGCCTCATCTTACTAAATCTTGCTTCATCTTGCTCCATCTTGCCTCATCTGACTTCATCTTGCTGCATCTTGCCTCATCTTGCTATTTCTTGCCTCATCTTGCTATTTCTTGCCTCATCTTGCAGTATCTTGCCTCTTCTTGCTATATCTTGTCTCATCTTGATTCATCTTGCTATATCGTTGCTCATCTTGCTACATCTTCCTCATCTTACTAAATCTTGCTTCATCTAACTACATCTTGACTCATCTTGATTCATCTTGCTCCATCTTGCCTTATCTTGTAACGTCTTGCCTCATCTTGCCTAATCTTGCAATATCTTGCCTCATCTTGCAATATCTTGCCTCATCTTGCAATGTCTGCCTCATCTTGCCTAATCTTACAATATCTTGCCTCATCTTGCACTATCTTGCTTCATCTTGCTATATCTTACGACATCTTGCACTATCTTGCCGTATCTTACTACATCTTGCTTTATTTTACTATATCTTGGCTCATCTTGCAATATCTCGCTACATCTTACTTCATCTTGTTATATCTTGCCTCATCTTGCTTCATCTTGCTATATCTTGCCTCATCTTGCTATATCTTGTCTCATCTAGCAATATCTTGCCTCATCTTGCAATATCTTGTTACATCTTACTTCTTCTTGCTATATCTTGCCTTATCTTGCCTCATCTTACAATATCTTGCCTCATCTTGCTTCATCTTGCTTCATCTTGCTATATCATGCCTCATCTTGTTATATCTTGCTTCATCTTGCAATATCTTGCCTCATCTTGCAACATCTTGCCCCATCTTGCTACATCTTGCCTCATCTTGTAATGTCTTGCCTCATCTTGCTACATCTTGCCTCATCTTGCCTCATCTTGCTACATCTTGCCTCATCTTGTAATGTCTTGCCTCATCTTGCCTAATCTTGCAATATCTTGCCTCGTCTTGCAATATCTTGCCTCATCTTGTAATATCTTGATTCATCTTGCTACATCTTGCCTCATCTTGCCTCATCTCGCTACATCTTGCCTCATCTTACTTAATCTTGTTTCATCTTGCTACATCTTGCCTCATCTTGCTTCATCTTGCTACATCTTGCCTCATCTTGTAATGTCTTGCCTCATCTTGCCTAATCTTGCAATATCTTGCCTCGTCTTGCAATATCTTGCCTCATCTTGCTACATTTGCCTCATCTTGCTACATCTTGCCTCATCTTGCAATATCTTGCCTCATTTTGCTATTTCTTGCTTCATCTTGCAATACCTTGCCTCATCTTGCACTATCTTGCCTCATTTTGATATTTCTTGCTTCATCTTGCAATATCTTGCCTCATCATGCAATACCTGGCCTTATCTTGCAATATTGTGCCTCCTCTTGCTACATCTTGCCTCATCTTGCAATATCTTGCCTCGTCTTGCAATATCTTGCCTCATCTTGCAATGTCTTACCTCATCTTGCTACATCTTGCCTCATCTTGCAATATCTTGCCTCATCTTACTAAATCTTGCTTTATCTTGCTATATCTTGCCTCATCATCAATATCTTGCCTAATCTTGCAATATCTTGCCTCATCTTGCATTATCTTGCCTCATCTTGAATTGTCTTACCTCATCTTGCTACATCTTGCCTCATCTTGCAATATCTTGCCTCGTCTTGCATTATCTTGCCTCATCTTGCAATGTCTTACCTCATCTTGCTACATCTTGCCTCATCTTGCAATATCTTGCTTTATCTTTCTACATCTTGCCTCATCTTACTAAATCTTGTTTTATCTTGCTACATCTCTCCTCATCTTGCCTAATCTTGCAATATCTTGCCTCGTCTTGCAATATCTTGCCTCATCTTGTAATATCTTGCCTCATCTTGCTACATCTTGCCTCATCTTGCAATATCCTGCCTCATCTTGCTATTTCTTGCCTCATCTTACAATATCTTGCCTCATCTTACAATATCTTGCCTCATCTTGCAATGTCTTAGCTCATCTTGCTACATCTTGCCTCATCTTGCAATATTTTGCTTTAACTTTCTACATCTAGTCTCATCTTACTAAATCTTGTTTCATCTTGCTACATCTTGCCTCATCTTGTAATGTCTTACCTCATCTTGCCTAATCTTGCAATATCTTGCCTCGTCTTGCAATATCTTGCCTCATCTTGCTACATCTTGCCTCATCTTGCAATGTCTTGCCTCAACTTGTTATTTCTTGCTTCATCTTGCAATATCTTGCCTCATCATGCAATATCTTGCCTAATCTTGCAATATCTTGCCTCGTCTTGCAATATCTTGCCTCATCTTGCAATGTCTTGCCTCGTCTTGCAATATCTTGCCTCATCTTGCAATGTCTTACCTCATCTTGCTATATCTTGCCTCATCTTGCTACATCTTGCCTCATCTTGCAATGTCTTACCTCATCTTACTAAATCTTGCTTCATCTTGCAATATCTTGCCTCATCATCAATATCTTGCCTAATCTTGCAATATCTTGCCTCATCTTGCTACATCTTGCCTCATCTTGCAATGTCTTACCTCATCTTGCTACATCTTGCCTCATCTTGCAATATCTTGCTTTATCTTTCTACATCTTGCCTCATCTTACTAAATCTTGTTTTATCTTGCTACAACTTGCCTCATCTTGTAATGTCTTGCCTCATCTTGCCTAATCTTGCAATATCTTGCCTCGTCTTGCAATATCTTGCCTCATCGTGTAATATCTTGCCTCATCTTGCTACATCTTGCCTCATCTTACAATATCCTGCCTCATCTTGCTTATTCTTGCCTCATCTTACAGTATCTTGCCTCATCTTACAATGTCTTGCCTCATCTTGCAATGTCTTAGCTCATCTTGCTACATCTTGCCTCATCTTGCAATATTTTGCCTCATCTTTCTACATCTTGCTTCATCTTACTAAATTTTGTTTCATCTTGCTACATCTTGCCTCATCTTGTAATGTCTGCCTCATCTTGCCTAATCTTGCAATATCTTGCCTCGTCTTGCAAAATCTTGCCTCATCTTGTAATATCTTGCCTCATCTTGCTACATACATCTTGCCTCATCTTGCATTATCTTTCCTCATCTTGCTATTTCTTGGTTCATCTTGCAATATCTTACCTCATCATGCAATATCTTGCCTTATCTTGCAATATCTTGCCTTGTCATGCAATATCTTGCCTCATCTTGCAATGTCTTACCTCATCTTGCTACATCTTGCCTCATCTTGCAACATCTTGCCTCGTCTTGCAATATCTTACCTCATCTTGCAATGTCTTACCTCATCTTGCTATATCTTGCCTCATCTTGCAATATCTTGCCTCATCTTACTAAATCTTGCTTCATCTTGCAATATCTTGCCTCATCATGCAATATCTTGCCTAATCTTGCAATATCTTGCCTCATCTTGCTATATCTTGCCTCATCTTGCAATGTCTTACCTCATCTTGCTACATCTTGCCTCATCTTGCAATATCTTGCTTTATCTTTCTACATCTTGCCTCATTTTACTAAATCTTGTTATATCTTGCTATATCTTGCCTCATCTTGCTTCATCTTGCTACATCTTGCCTCATCTTGTAATGTCTTGCCTCATCTTGCCTTAACTTGCAATATCTTGCCTCGTCTTGCAATATCTTGCCTCATCCTGTAATATCTTGCCTCATCTTGCTACATCTTGCCTCATCTTGCAATATCCTGCCTCATCTTGCTCTTTCTTGCCTCATCTTGCAATATCTTGCCTCATCTTACAATATCTTGCCTCATCTTGCAATGTCTTACTTCATCTTGCTACATCTTGCCTCATCTTGCAATATCTTGCTTTATCTTTCTACATCTTGCCTAATCTTACTAAATCTTGTTATATCTTGCTACATCTTGCCTCATCTTGCTTCATCTTGCTACATCTCGCCTCATCTTGTAATGTCTTCCTCATCTTTCCTAATCTTGCAATATCTTGCCTCGTCTTGCAATATCTTGCCTCATCTTGTAATGTCTTGCTTCATCTTGCTACATCTTGCCTCATCTTGCCTCATCTTGCTACATCTTGCCTCATCTTGCAATGTCTTATTACCTCATCTCGCTACATCTTGCCTCATCTTGCTACATCTTGCCTCATCTTGCTACATCTTGCCTCATCTTGCTACATCTTGCCTCAATTTTCTACATCTGGCCTCATCTTGCCATATCTTGCGTCATCTTGCTATATCTTGCCTCATCTTGCGACATCTTGCCTCGACTTGCAATATCTTGCCTCATCTTCTTACATCTTGCCTCATCTTTCTATTTCTTGCCTCATTCTGCAATAACTTGCCTCATCATGCAATATCTGACCTAATCCTGCAATATCTTGCCTCGTCTAGCAATATCTTGCCTCATCTTTCAATGTCTTGCCTCATCTTGCCAAATCTTGCAATATCTTGCCTCATCTTGCTACATCTTGCTTCATCTTCCTATATCTTGCCTCATCTTGCCACATCTTGCCTCATCTTGTCTCATCTTGCTACATCTTGCCTCATCTTGCAATGTCTTATTACCTCATCTCGCTACATCTTGCCTCATCTCGCTACATCTTGCCTCATCTTGCTACATCTTGCCTCATCTTGCTACATCTGGCCTCATCCTGCTATATCTTGCTTCATCTTGCTATGTCTTGCCTCATCTTGCTATATCTTGCCTCGTCTTGCAATATCTTGCCTCATCTTCTTACATCTTGCCTCATCTTGCTATTTCTTGCCTCATCTTGCTCTTTCTTGCCTCATCTTGCTATTGCTTGACTTATTCTGCAATATCTTGCCTGATCATGCAATATCTTGCCTAATCTTGCAATATCTTGCCTCGTCTTCCAATATCTTGCCTCATCTTGCAATGTCTTGCCTCATCTTGCCAAATCTTGCAATATCTTGCCTCATCTTGCAATATCTTGTTTCATCTTCCTATATCTTGCCTCATCTTGCCTCATCTTGCAATATCTTGCGGCATCTTACGCTATCTTGCCTCATCTTACTACATCTTGCCTCGTCTCACAATATCTTGCCTCATCTTACTACATCTTGCCTCATCTTGCTGTATCTTGCTTCATCTTGCTACATCTTGCCTCATCTTGCTGTATCTTGCCTCATCTTGCTACATCTTGCCTCGTCTTGCAATATCTTGCCTCATCTTGCAATATCTTGCCTCATCTTGCAATATCTTGCCTCATCATGCAATATCTTGCCTAATCTTGCAATCTCTTGCCTCATCTTGCAATCTCTTGCCTCATCTTGCAATGTCTTACCTCATCTTGCTACATCTTGCCTCATCTTGCAATATCTTGCTTAATCTTGCTATTTCTTGCTTCATCTTGCAATATCTTGCTTCATCGTGCTACATCTTGCCTCATCTTACTAAATCTTGTTTCATCTTGCTACAACTAGCCTCATCTGACTTCATCTTGCTGCATCTTGCCTCATCTTGCTATTACTTGCCTCATCTTGCTATTTCTTGCCTCATCTTCTATTTCTTGCCTCATCTTGCAGTATCTTGCCTCATCTTGTTATATCTTGTCTCATCTTGAGTCATTTTGCTATATCGTTGCTCATCTTGCTACATCTTGACTCATCTTACTAAATCTTGCTTCATCTAACTACATCTTGCGTCATCTTGATTCATCTTGCTCCATCTTGCCTTATCTTGTAACGTCTTGCCTCATCTTGCCTATTCTTGCAATATCTTGCCTCATCTTGCAATATCTTGCCTCATCTTGCAATGTCTGCCTCATCTTGCCTAATCTTGCAATATCTTGCCTCATCTTGCAATATCTTGTTACATCTTACTTCTTCTTGCTATATCTTGCCTTATCTTGCCTCATCTTGCAACATCTTGCCTCATCTTGCTTCATCTAGCTTCATCTTGCTATATCTTGCCTCATCTCGTTATATCTTGCTTCATCTTGCAATATCTTGCCTCATCTTGCAACATCTTGCCCCATCTTGATTCATCTTGCCTCATTTTGCAATGTCTTGCCTCATCTTGCTACATCTTGCTTCATCTTGCTATTTCTTGCCTCATCTTGCTATTTCTAGCCTCATCTTGCTACATCTTGCCTCATCTTACAATATCTTGCCTCATCTTGCTATTTCTTAACTCATCTTTCTATTTCTTGCCTCATCTTGCAATATCTTGCCTCATCTTCATACATCTTGCCTCATCTTGCAATATCTTGCCTCATCTTGCTACATCTTGCCTCGTGTTGCTATTTCTTGCCTCATCTTGCTTTTTCTTGCCTCATTATGCAATATATTGCCTAATCTTGCTATTTCTTTCCTCATCTTGCAATATCTTCCCTCATCTTGCTTCATCTAGCTTCATCTTGCTATATCTTGCCTCATCTCGTTATATCTTGCTTCATCTTGCAATATCTTGCCTCATCTTGCAACATCTTGCCCCATCTTAATTCATCTTGCCTCATTTTGCAATGTCTTGCCTCATCTTGCTACATCTTGCCTCATCTTGCTATTTCTTGCCTCATCTTGCTATTTCTAGCCTCATCTTGCTACATCTTGCCTCATCTTTCAATATCTTGCCTCATCTTGCTATTTCTTAACTCATCTTTCTATTTCTTGCCTCATCTTGCAATATCTTGCCTCATCTTCATACATCTTGCCTCATCTTGCAATATCTTGCCTCATCTTGCTACATCTTGCCTCGTCTTGCTATTTCTTGCCTCATCTTGCTATTTCTTGCCTCATTATGCAATATCTTGCCTAATCTTGCTATTTCTTTCCTCATCTTGCAATATCTTCCCTCATCTTGCAATATCTTGCCTCATCTTGCAATGTCTTACCTCATCTTGTTATATCTTGCCTCATCTTGCTATATCTTGCCTCATCTTACTAAATCTTGCTTCATCTTGCAATATCTTGCCTCATCATGCAATATCTTGCCTAATCTTCCCATATCTTGCCTCATCTGGCAATCTCTTGCCTCATCTTGCAATGTCTTACCTCATCTTGCTACATCTTGCCTCATCTTGCAATATCTTGCTTTATCTTTCTACATCTTGCCTCATCTTACTAAATCTTGTTTTATCTTGCTATATCTTGCCTCATCTTGCTTCATCTTGCTACATCTTGCCTCATCTTGTAATGTCTTGCCTCATCTTGCCTAATCTTGCAATATCTTGCCTCATCTTGCAATATCTTGCCTCATCTTGTAATATCTTGCCTCATCTTGCTACATCTTGCCTCATCTTGCCTCATCTTGTAATGTTTTGCCTGATCTTGCTACATCTTGCAATATCTTTCCTCATCATGCAATATCTTGCCTAATTTTGTAATGTCTTGGCTCATCTGGCCTCATCTTGCTACATCTTGCCTCATCTTCTTACATCTTGCCTCATCTTGCTATTTCTTGCCTCATCTTGCTGTTTCTTGCCTCATTCTGCAATATCTTGCCTCATCATGCAATATCTTGCCTAATCTTGCAATATCTTGCCTCGTCTTGCAATATCTTGCCTCATCTTGCAATGTCTTGCCTCATCTTGCCAAATCTTGCAATATCTTGCCTTATCATGCATTATCTTGCTTCATCTTCCTATTTCTTGCCTCATCTTGCGTGATCTTGCAATATCTTGCGACATCTTACACTATCTTGCCTCATCTTACTACATCTCGCTTCATCTTGCTGTATCTTGCCTCATCTTGCTACATCTTGCCTCGTCTTGCAATATCTTGCCTAATCTGGCAATATCTTGCCTCATCTTGCAATATCTCGCCTCATCTTGCTATTTCTTGCTTCATCTTGCAATATCTTGCCTCATTATGCAATATCTTGCCTCATCATGCAATATCTTGCCTCATCTTGCAATATCTTGCCTCTTCTTGCAATATCTTGCCTCATCTTGCAATATCTTGCCTCATTTTGCAATGTCTTACCTCATCTTTCTACATCTTGCCTCATCTTACTAAATCTTGCTATATCTTGCAACATCTTGCCTCATCTTGCTTCATCTTGTTACATCTTGCTTCATCTCTTAATGTCTAGCCTCATCTTGCCTAATCTTGCAATATCTTGCCTCGTCTTGCAATATCTTGCCTCATCTTGTAATATCTTGCCTCATCTTGCTACATCTTGTTTCATATTGCAATATCTTGCAACATCTAGCTACATTTTGCCTCATCTTACAAAATCTGGCTTCATCTTGCTACATCTTGCTTCATCTTGCCTCATCTTGCTACATCTTGCCTTATCTTGCTATTTCTTGCCTCATCTTGCTATTTCTTTCCTCATCTTGCTATATTTTACCTCATCTTGCTACATCTTGCCTCGTCCTGCAATATCTTGCCTCATCTTCTTACATCTTGCCTCATCTTGCTATTTCTTGCCTCATCTTGCTATTTCTTGCCTTATCTTGCAATATCTTGCCTCATCATGCAATATCTTGCCTAATCTTGCAATATCTTGCCTTATCTTGCAGTATCTTGCCTTATCTTGCAATATCTTACCTCAACTTGCTACATCTTGCCTCATCTTGCAATATCTTGCTTTATCTTTCTACATCATGCCTCATCTTACTAAATCTTGTTTCATCTTGCTACATCTTGCCTCATCTTGGTTCATCTTGCCACATCTTGCATCATCTTGTAATGTCTTGCCTCATCTTGCCTAATCTTGCAATATCTTGCCTCGTCTTGCAATATCTTGCCTCATCTTGTAATATCTTGCCTCATCTTGCTACATCTTGCCTCATCTTGCTATATCTTGCCTCATCTTGCTATTTCTTTATTCATCTCGCTATATTTTGCCTCATCTTGCTACATCTTGCCTCGTCCTGCAATATCTTGCCTCATCTTGCTACATCTTGCCTCATCTTGCAATGTCTTGCCTCATCTTGCTACATCTTGCCTCATCTTGCAATATCTTGCTTTATCTTTCTACATCTTGCCTCATCTTACTAAATCTTGTTTTATCTTGCTACATCTTAAGTGCCTTATCTTGCTTCATCTTGCTACATCTCGCCTCATCTTGTAATGTCTTGCCTCATCTTGCCTAATCTTGCAATATCTTGCCTCGTCTTGCAATATCTTGCCTCATCTTGTAATATCTTGCCTCATCTTGTTAATTCTTGCTTCTTCTTGCAATATCTTGCCTCATCATGCAATATCTTGCCTAATCTTGCAATATCTTGCCTCATCTTGCAATATCTTGCCTCATCTTGCAATGTCTTACCTCATCTTGCTACATCTTGCCTCATCTTGCAATATCTTGCTTCATCTTGCAATATCTTGCCTCATCTTGCAATGTCTTACCTCATATTGCTACATCTTGCCTCATCTTGCAATATCTCGGTTTATCTTTCTACATCTTGCCTCATCTTACTAAATCTTGTTATATCTTGCTACATCTTGCCTCATCTTGCTTCATCTTGCTACATCTTGCCTCATCTTGTAATTTATTGCCTCATCTTACCTAATCTTGCAATATCTTGCCTCGTCTTGCAATATCTTGCCTCATCCTGTAATGTCTTGCCTCATCTTGCTACATCTTGCTTCATCTTCCCTCGTCTTGCTACATCTTGCCTCATCTTGCAATGCCTTATTACCTCATCTCGCTACATCTTGCCTCATCTTGCTATTTCTTGCCTCATCTTGCTATTTCTTACCTCATCTTGCTATATCTTGCCTCTTCTTGCTACATCTTGCCTCGTCCTGCAATATCTTGCCTCAGCTTCTTACATCTTGCCTCATCTTGCTATTTCTTGCCTCATCTTGCGATTTCTTGCCTCATCTTGTTATTTCTTGCCTCGTCTTGCTATTTCTTGCCTTATCATGCAATATCTTGCCTCATCTTGCAATATCTTGCCTCATCTTGCAATATCTTGCCTCATCTTGCAATGTCTTGCCTCATCTTGCTACATCTTGCCTCATCTTGCAATATTTTGCTTTGTCTTTCTACATCTTGCCTCATCTTACTAAATCTTGTTTTATCTTGCTACATCTTGCCTCATCTTGCTTCATCTTGCTACATCTTGCCTCATCTTGTAATGTCTTGTCTCATCTTGCCTAATCTTGCAATATCTTGCCTCGTTTTGCAATATCTTGCCTCATCCTGTAATATCTTGCCTCATCTTGCTACATCTTGCCTCATCTTGCAATATCTTGCCTCATCTTGCTATTTCTTGCTTCATCTTGCAATATCTTGCCTCATCATGCAATATCTTGCCTAATCTTGCAATATCTTGCCTCATCTTGCAATATCTTGCCTCATCTTGCAATGTCTTACCTCATCTTGCTACATCTTGCCTCATCTTGCAATATCTTGCTTTATCTTTCTACATCTTGCTTCATCTTGCTACATCTTGCCTCATCTTGCTTCATCTTGCTACATCTTGCCTCATCTTGTAATGTCTTGCCTCATCTTGCCTAATCGTGCAATATCTTGTCTCGTCTTGCAATATCTTGCCTTATCTTGCAATATCTTGCCTCGTCTTGCTACATCTTGCCTCATCTTGCAATATCTTGCCTCATCTTGCTATTTCTTGCTTCATCTTGCAATATCTTGCCTTATCATGCAATATCTTGCCTAATCTTGCAATATCTTGCCTCGTCTTGCAATATCTTGCCTCATCTTGCAATGTCTTACCTCATCTTGCTACATCTTGCCTCATCTTGCAATATCTTGCTTCATCTTTCTACATCTTGCCTCATCTTACTAAATCTTGTTTCATCTTGCTACATCTTGCCTCATCTTGCTTCATCTATCTACATCTTGCCTCATCTTGTAATGTCTTGCCTCATCTTGCCTAATCTTGCAATATCTTGCCTCATCTTGCAATATCTTGCCTCATCTTGTAATGTCTAGCCTTATCTTGCTACATCTTGCCTCATCTTGCCTCATCTTGCCTCATCTTGCTTCATCTTGCTACATCTTGCCTCATCTTGTAATGTCTTGCCTGATCTTGCCTAATCTTTCAATATCTTGCCTCGTCTTGCAATATCTTGCCTCATCTTGTAATGTCTTGCCTCATCTTGCTACATCTTGCCTTATCTTGCCTCATCTTGCTACATCTTGCCTCATCTTGCAATGTCTTATTACCTCATCTCGCTACATCTTGCCTCATCTCGCTACATCTTGCCTCTTCTTGCTACATCTTGCCTCATCTTGTTACATCTGGCCTCATCCTGCTATATCTTGCCTCATCTTGCTATATCTTGCCTCATCTTGCTACATCTTGCCTCGTCTTGCAATATCTTGCCTCATCTTCTTACATCTTGCCTCATCTAGCTATTTCTTGCCTCATTATGCAATATCTTGAATCATCATGCAATATCTTGCCTAATCTTGCAATGTCTTGCCTCATCTTGCCAAATCTAGCAATATCTTGCCTCATCTTGCATTATCTCGCTTCATCTTCCTATATCTTGCCTCATCTTGCCTCATCTTGCAATATCTTGCGACATCTTACACTATCTTGCCTCATCTTACTACATCTTGCTTCATCTTGCTGTATCTTGGCTCATCTTGCAATATCTTGCCTCGTCTTGCAATATCTTGCCTCATCTTGCAATGTCTTGCCTCATCTTGCCAAATCTAGCAATATCTTGCCTCATCTTGCATTATCTCGCTTCATCTTCCTATATCTTGCCTCATCTTGCCTCATCTTGCAATATCTTGCGACATCTTACACTATCTTGCCTCATCTTACTACATCTTGCTTCATCTTGCTGTATCTTGGCTCATCTTGCTACATCTTGCCTCATCTTGTAATATCTTGCCTCATCTTAATATTTCTTGTTTCATCTTGCAATATCTTGCCTCATCATGCAATATCTTGCCTAATCTTGCAATCTCTTGCCTCATCTTGCAATATCTTGCCTCGTCTTGCAATGTCTTGCCTCATCTTGCAATATCTTGCCTAATCTTGCAATATCTTGCTTCATCTTACAATATCTTGCTTCATCGTGCTACATCTTGCCTCATCTTACTAAATCTTGTTTCATCTTGCTACATCTTGTCTCATCTTGCTTCATCTTGCTACATCTTGCCTCATCTTTTAATGTCTTGCCTGATCTTGCCTAATCTTGCAATATCTTGCTTCATCTTGCAATATCTTGTTTCATCGTGCTACATCTTGCCTCATCTTACTAAATCTTGCCTAATCTTGCAATCTCTTGCTTCATCTTGCATTATCTTGCCTCATCTTGCAATGTCTTACCTCATCTTGCTACATCTTGCCTCATCTTGCAATGTCTTGCTTAATCTTGCTATTTCTTGCTTCATCTTGCAATATCCTGCTTCATCGTGCTACATCTTGCCTCATCTTACTAAATCTTGCTTCATCTTGCTACATCTTGCCTCATCTGACTTCATCTTGCTGCATCTTGCCTCATCTTGCTATTTCTTGCCTCATCTTGCTATTTCTTGCCTCATCTTGCAGTATCTTGCCTCTTCTTGTTATATCTTGTCTCATCTTGATTCATCTTGCTATATCGTTGCTCATCTTGCTACATCTTGCCTCATCTTACTAGATCTTGCTTCATCTAACTACATCTTGACTCATCTTGATTCATCTTGCTCCAACTTGACTTATCTTGTAACGTCTTGCCTCATCTTGCCTAATCCTGCAAAATCTTGCCTCATCTTGCAATATCTTGCCTCATCTTGCAATGTCTTGCCTCATCTTGCCTAATCTTGCAATATCTTGCCTCATCTTGCACTATCTTGCTTCATCTTGCTATATCTTGCGACATCTTGCTATATCTTGCCTTAATTACTACATCTTGCTTTATTTTGCCATATCTTGCCTCATCTTGCAATATCTTGCCTCATCTTGCAATATCTCAATACATCTTACTTCATCTTGTTATATCTTCCCTCATCTTGCTTCATCTTGCTATATCTTGCCTCATCTTGCTATATCTTGTCTTATCTAGCAATATCTTACCTCATCTTGCAATATCTTACTTCTTCTTGCTATATCTTGCCTTATCTTGCCTAATCTTGCAATATCTTGCCTCATCTTGCTTCATCTTGCTTCATCTTGCTATATCTTGCCTCATCTTATTATATCTTGCTTCATCTTGCAATACCTTGCCTCATCTTGCAACATCTTGCCCCATCTTGCTACATCTTGCCTCATTTTGCAATGTCTTGCCTCATCTTGCTACATCTTGCCTCATTTTGCTATTTCTTACCTCATCTTACTATTTCTTGCCTCATCTTGCTACATCTTGCCTCATCTTGCAATATCTTGCCTCATCTTGCTATTTCTTGCCTCATCTTTCTATTTCTTGCCTCATCTTGCAATATCTTGCCTCATCTTGCTACATCTTGCCTCATCTTGCAAAATCTTGCCTCATCTTGCTACATCTTGCCTCGCCTTGCTATTTCTTGCCTCATCTTGCTATTTCTTGCCTCATCTTGCAATATCTTGCCTCATCTGGCTATTTCTTGCCTCATCTTGCTATTTCTTGCCTCATTCTGCAATATCTTGCCTCATCATGCAATATCTTCCCTAATCTTGCAATATCTTGCTTCGTCTTGCAATATCTTGCCTCATCTTGCAATGTCTTGCCTCATCTTGCCAAATCTTGCAATATCTTGCCTCATCATGCAATATCTTTTCTAATCTTGCAATATCTTGCCTCGTCTTGATATATCTTGCCTCATCTTGCAATGACTTGCCTCATATTGCCAAATCTTGCAATATCTTGTCTCATCTTGCATTATCTTGCTTCATCTTCCTATATCTTGCCTCATCTTGTCTCATCTTGCAATATCTTGCGACGTCTTACACTATCTTGCCTCATCTTACTAAATCTTGCTTCATCTTGCTGTATCTTGCCTCATCTTGCTACATCTTGCCTCGTCTTGCAATATCTTGCCTAATCTTGTAATATCTTGCCTCATCTTGCAATATCTTGCTTCATCTTGCTATTTCTTGCTTCATCTTGCAATATCTTGCCTCATCATGCAATATCTAGCCTAATCTTGTAATCTCTTGCCTCATCTTGCAATATCTTGCCTCATCTTGCAATGTCTTACCTCATCTTGCTACATCTTGCCTCATCTTGCAATATCTTGCATAATCTTGCTATTTCTTGCTTCATCTTGCAATATCTTGCCTCATCTTGCAATATCTTGCTTTATCTTTCTACATCTTGCTTCATCTTGCTACATCTTGCCTCATCTTGCTTCATCTTGCTACATCTTGCCTCATCTTGTAATGTCTTGCCTCATCTTGCCTAATCTTGCAACATCTTGCCTCGTCTTGCAATATCTTGCCTCATCTTGTAATGTCCTGCCTCATCTTGCCTCATCTTGCAATATCTTGCCTCATCTTGCTATTTCTTGCCTCATCTTGCTATTTCTTGTCTCATCTTTCAATGTCTTACCTCATCTCGCTACATCTTGCCTCATCTTGCTATTTCTTGCCTCATCTTGCTATTTCTTGCCTCATCTTGCTATATTTTGCCTCATCTTGCTACATCTTGCCTCGTCCTGCAATATGTTGCCTCATCTTCTTACATCTTGCCTCATCTTGCTATTTCTTGCCTCATCTTGCTATTTCTTGCCTCATCTTGCAATATCTTGCCTCATCATGCCATATCTTGCCTAATCTTGCAATATCTTGCCTTATCTTGCAATATCTTGCCTCATCTTGCAATGTCTTACCTCATCTTGCTACATCGTGCCTCATCTTGCAATATCTTGCTTTATCTTTCTACATCTTGCCTCATCTTACTAAATCTTGTTTCATCTTGCTACATCTTGCCTCATCTTAATTCATCTTGCTACATCTTGCCTCATCTTGCCTAATCTTGCAATATCTTGCCTCATCTTGCAATATCTTGCCTCATCTTGTAATATCTTGCCTCATCTTGCTACATCTTGCCTCATCTTGCTACATCTTGCCTCATCTTGCTTCATCTTGCTACATCTTGCCTCATCTTGCAATGTCTTATTACCTCATCTAGCTACATCTTGCCTCATCTCGCTACATCTTGCCTCATCTTGCTACATCTTGCCTCATCTTGCTACATCTGGCCTCATCTTGCTATATCTTGCCTCATCTTGCTATATCTTGCCTCATCTTGCTACATCTTGCCTCGTCTTGCAATATCTTGCCTCATCTTCTTACATCTTGCCTCATCTTGCTATTTCTTGCCTCATCTTCCTATTTCTTGCCTCATCTTGCTATTTCTTGCCTCATCTTGCTATTTCTTGCCTCATTCTGCAATATCTTGCCTCATCATGCAAAATCTTACCTAATCTTGCAATATCTTGCCTCGTCTTGCAATATCTTGCCTCATCTTGCAATGTCTTGCCTCATCTTGCCAAATCTTGCAATATCTTGCCTCATCTTGCATTATCTTGCTTCATCTTCCTATATCTTGCCTCATCTTGCCTCATCTTACAATATTTTGCGACATCTTACACTATCTTGCCTCATCTTACTACATCTTGCTTCATCTTGCTGTATCTTGCCTCATCTTGCTACATCTTGCCTCGTCTTGCAATATCTTGCCTAATCTTGCAATATCTTGCCTCATCTTGCAATATCTTGCCTCATTTTGCTATTCCTTGCCTCGTCTTGCAATGTCTTGCCTCATCTTGTAATATCTTGCCTCATCTTGCTACATCTTGCATCGTCTTGCAATATCCTGCCTCATCTTGCTATCTCTTGCCTCATCTTGCAATATCTTTCCTCATCTTACAATATCTTGCCACATCTTGCAATGTCTTACCTCATCTTGCTACATCTTGCCTCATCTTGCAATATCTTGCTATATCTTTCTACATCTAGCCTCATCTTACTAAATCTTGTTTCATCTTGCTACATCTTGCCTCATCTTGCTTCATCTTGCTACATCTTGCCTCATCTTGTAATGTCTTGCCTGATCTCGCCTAATCTTTCAATATCTTGCCTCGTCTTGCAATATCTTGCCTCATTTTGTGATGTCTTGCCTCATCTTGCTACATCTTCCCTCATCTTGGCTCATCTTGCTACATCTTGCTTCATCTTGCAATGTCTTATTACCTCATCTCGCTACATCTTGCCTCATCTCGCTACATCTTGCCTCATCGTGCTACATCTTGCCTCATCTTGCTACATCTGGCCTCATCTTGCTATATCTTGCCTCATCTTGCTATTTCTTGCTACATCTTGCCTCGTCTTGCTATATCTTGCCTCATCTTCTTACACCTTGCCTCATCTTGCTATTTCTTGCCTCAGTTGGCTATTTCTTGCCTCATCTTGCTATTTCTTGCCTCATTCTGCAATATCTTGCCTCATCATGCAACATCTTGCCTAATCTTGCAATATCTTGCTTCGTCTTGCAATATCTTGCCTCATCTTGCAATGTCTTGCCTCATCTTGCCAAATCTTGCAATATCTTGCCTCATCTTGCATTATCTTGCTTCATCTTCCTATATCTTGCCTCATCTTGCCTCATCTTGCAATATCTTGCGACATCTTACACTATCTTGCCTCATCTTACTACATCTCGCTTCATCTTGCTGTATCTTGCCTCATCTTGCTACATCTTGCCTCGTCTTGCAATATCTTGCCTCATCTTGTAATGTCCTGCCTCATCTTGCCTCATCTTGCAATATCTTGCCTCATCTTGCTATTTCTTGCCTCATCTTGCTATTTCTTGTCTCATGTTTCAATGCCTTATTACCTCAACTCGCTACATCTTGCCTCATCTTGCTACACCTTGCCTCATCTTGCTACATCTTGCCTCATCTTGCTATTTCTTGCCTCATCTTGCTATTTCTTGCCTCATCTTGCTATATTTTGCCTCATCTTGCTACATCTTGCCTCGTCCTGCAATATCTTACCTCATCTTCTTACATCTTGCCTCATCTTGCTATTTCTTGCCTCATCTTGCTATTTCTTGCCTCATCTTGCTATTTCTTGCCTCATCTTTCTATTTCTTGCCTCAACATGCAATATCTTGCCTAATCTTGCAATATCTTGCCTCATCTTGCAATATCTTGCCTCATCTTGCAATGTCTTACCGCATCGTGTTACATCTTGCCTCATCTTGCAATATCTTGCTTTATCTTTCTACATCTTGCCTCATCTTACTAAATCTTGTTTCATCTTGCTACATCTTGCCTCATCTTGCTTCATCTTGCTACATCTTGCCTCATCTTGTACTGTCTTGCCTCATCTTGCCTAATCTTGCAATATCTTGCCTCGTCTTGCAATATCTTGCCTCATCTTGTAATATCTTGCCTCATCTTGCTACATATTGCTTCATCTTGCAATATCTTGCCTCATCTTGCTATTTCTTCCTTCATCTTACAATATCTTACCTCATCATGCAATATCTTGCCTAATCTTGCAATATCTTGCCTCATCTTGCAATATCTTGCCTCATCTTGCAATGTCTTGCCTCATCTTGCTACATCTTGCCTCATCTTGCAATATCTTGCTTTATCTTTCCACATCTTGCCTCATCTTACTGAATCTTGTTATATCTTGCTACATCTTGTCTCATCTTGCTTCATCTTGCTACATCTTGCCTCATCTTGTAATGTCTTGCCTCATCTTGCCTAAACTTGCAATATCTTGCCTCGTCTTGCAATATCTTGCCTCATCTTGTAATGTCTTGCCTCATCTTGCTACATCTTGCCTCGTCTTGCAATATCCTGCCTCATCTTGCTATTTCTTGCCTCATCTTGCAATATCTTGCCTCATCTTACAATATCTTTCCTCATCTTGCAATGTCTTACCTCATCTTGCTACATCTTGCCTCATCTTGCAATATCTTGCTTTATCTTTCTACATCTTGCCTAATCTTACTAAATCTTGTTTCATCTTGCTACATCTTGCCTCATCTTGCTTCATCTTGCTACATCTTGCCTCATCTTGTAATGTCATGCCTCATCTTGCCTAATCTTGCTATATCTTGCCTCATCTTGCAATATCTTGCCTCATCTTGTAATGTCTTGCCTCATCTTGCTACATCTTGCCTCATCTTGCCTCATCTTGCTACATCTTGCCTCATCTTGCAATGTCTTATTACCTCATCTCGCTAAATCTTGCCTCATCTCGCTACATCTTTCCTCATCGTGCTACATCTTGCCTCATCTTGCTACATCTGGCCTCATCTTGCTATATCTTGCCTCATCTAGCTATTTCTTGCCTCATTTTGCTACATCTTGCCTCGTCTTGCAATATATTGCCTCATCTTCTTACATCTTGCCTCATCTTGCAATATCTTGCCTCATCTTGCTATTTCTTGCTTCATCTTGCAATATCTTGCCTCATCATGCAATATCTTGCCTCATCTTGCAATGTCTTACCTCAACTTGCTAAATCTTGCCTCATCTTGCAATATCTTGCCTAATCTTGCAATATCTTGCTTCATCTTGCAATATCTTGCTTCATCGTGCTACATCTTGCCTCATCTTACTAAATCTTGCCTAATTTTAACAATCTCTTGCCTCATCTTGCAATATCTTGCCTCATCTTACAATGTCTTACCTCATCTTGCTACATCTTGCCTCATCTTGCAATATCTCTCCTAATCTTGCTATTTCTTCTTCATCTTGCAATATCTTGCTTCATCGTGCAAGCAAGATTTAGTAAGATGAGGCAAGATGTAGCTTGCCTCATCTTACTAAATCTTGCTTCATCTTGCTACATCTTTCCTCATCTGACTTCATCTTGCTGCATCTTGCCTCATCTTGCTATTTCTTGCCTCATCTTGCTATTTCTTGCCTCATCTTGCAGTATCTTGCCTCATCATGTTATATCTTGTTCATCTTGATTCATCTTGCTATATCGTTGCTCATCTTGCTACATCTTGCCTCATCTTACTAAATCTTGCTTCATCTAACTACATCTTGCCTCATCTTGATTCATCTTGCTCCATCATTCCTTATCTTGTAACGTCTTGCCTCATCTAGCCTAATCTTGCAATATCTTGCCTCATCTTGCAATGTCTTGCCTCATCTTGCCTAATCTTGCAATATCTTGCCTCATCTTGCACTATCTTGCTTCATCTTGCTATATCTTGCCTCATCTTGCAATATCTTGCCTCATCTTACTTCATCTTGTTATATCTTGCCTCATCTTGCTATATCTTGTCTCATCTAGCAATATCTTGCCTCATCTTGCAATATCTTGTTACATCTTACTTCTTCTTGCTATATCTTGCCTTATCTTGCCTCATCTTGCAATATCTTGCCTCATCTTGCTTCATCTTGCTTCATTTTGCTATATCTTGCCTAATCTTGTTATATCTTGCTTCATCTTGCAATATCTTGCCTCATCTTGCAACATCTTGCCCCATCTTGCTACATCTTGCCTCATTTTGCAATGTCTTGCCTCATCTTGCTACATCTTGCCTCATCTTGCTATTTCTTGCCTCATCTTGCTATTTCTAGCCTCATCTTGCTACATCTTGCCTAATCTCAATATCTTGCCTCATCTTGCTATTTCTTGCCTCATCTTTCTATTTCTTGCCTCATCTTGCAATATCTTGCCTCATCTTGCAACATCTTGCCTCATCTTACAATGTCTTGCCTCATCTTGCTACATCTTGCCTCGTCTTGCTATTTCTTGCCTCATCTTGCTATTTCTTGCCTCATCTTGCGATATCTTGCCTCATCTGGCTATTTCTTGCCTCATCTTGCAATATCTTGCCTCATCTTGCAATATCTTGCCTCATCTTGCAATGTCTTACCTCATCTTGCTATATCTTGCCTCATCTTGCAATGTCTTACCTCAACTTGCTAAATCTTGCCTCATCTTGCAATATCTTGCCTAATCTTGCAATATCTTGCTTCATCTTGCAATATCTTGCTTCATCGTGCTACATCTTGCCTCATCTTACTAAATCTTGCCTAATTTTAACAATCTCTTGCCTCATCTTGCAATATCTTGCCTCATCTTGCAATGTCTTACCTCATCTTGCTACATCTTGCCTCATCTTGCAATATCTCTCCTAATCTTGCTATTTCTTCTTCATCTTGCAATATCTTGATTCATCGTGCAAGCAAGATTTAGTAAGATGAGGCAAGATGTAGCTTGCCTCATCTTACTAAATCTTGCTTCATCTTGCTACATCTTTCCTCATCTTGCTATTTCTTGCCTCATCTTGCTATTTCTAGCCTCATCTTGCTACATCTTGCCTAATCTCAATATCTTGCCTCATCTTGCTATTTCTTGCCTCATCTTTCTATTTCTTGCCTCATCTTGCAATATCTTGCCTCATCTTGCAACATCTTGCCTCATCTTACAATGTCTTGCCTCATCTTGCTACATCTTGCCTCGTCTTGCTATTTCTTGCCTCATCTTGCTATTTCTTGCCTCATCTTGCGATATCTTGCCTCATCTGGCTATTTCTTGCCTCATCTTGCAATATCTTGCCTCATCTTGCAATATCTTGCCTCATCTCGCAATGTCTTACCTCATCTTGCTATATCTTGCCTCATCTTGCAATGTCTTACCTCAACTTGCTAAATCTTGCCTCATCTTGCAATATCTTGCCTCATCATGCAATATCTTGCCTAATCTTACAATATCTTGCCTTATCTTGCAATATCTTGCCTCATCTTGCAATGTCTTACCTCATCTTGTTACATCTTGCCTCATCTTGCAATATCTTTCTTTATCTTTCTACATCTTGCCTCATTTACTAAATCTTGTTTTATCTTTCTACATCTTGACTCATCTTGCTTCATCTTGCTAAATCTTGCCTCATCTCGTAATGTCTTACCTCATCTTGCCTAATCTTGCAATATCTTACCTCGTCTAGCAATATCTTGCCTTGTCTTGTAATATCTTGCTTCATCTTGCTGCATCTTGCCTCATCTTGCAATATCTTGCCTCATCTTGCTATTTCTTGCTTCATCTTGCAATATCTTGCCTCATCATGCAATATCTTGCCTCATCTTGCAATGTCTTACCTCATCTTGCTACATCTGGCCTCATCTTGCTATATATTGCCTCATCTTGCTACATCACGCCTCGTCTTGCAATATCTTGCCTCATCTTACTACATCTTGCTTCATCTTGCTGTATCTTGCCTCATCTTGCTACATCTTGCCTCGTCTTGCAATATCTTGCCTCATCTTGCCTCGTCTTGCAATATCTTGCCTAATCTTGCTACATCTTGCCTCATCTTGCAATATCTTGCCTCATCTTGCTATTTCTTGTTTCATCTTGCGATATCTTGCCTCATCATGCAATATCTTGCCTAATCTTGCAATCTCTTGCCTCATCTTGCTATTTCTTGCTTCATCTTGCAATACCTTGCAACATCTTGCTACATCTTGCCTCATCTTACTAAATCTGGCTTCATCTTGCTACATCTTGCTTCATCGTGCCTCATCTTGCTACATCTTGCCTCATCTTGCAATGCCTTATTACCTCATCTCGCTACATCTTACCTCATCTTGCTATACCTTGCCTCATCTTGCTACATCTTGCCTCATCTTGCTATTTCTTGCCTCATCTTGCTATTTCTTGCCTCATCTTGCTATATTTTGCCTCATCTTGCTACATCATGCCTCGTCCTGCAATATCTTGCCTCATCTTCTTACATCTTGCCTCAACTTGCTATTTCTTGCCTCATCTTGCTATTTCTTGCCTCATGTTGCTATTTCTTGTCTCATCTTGCTATTTCTTGCCTCATCTTGCAATATCTTGCCTCATCATGCAATATCTTGCCTAATCTTGCAATATCTCGCCTCATCTTGCAATATTTTGCCTCATCTTGCAATGTCTTACCTCATCTTGCTACATCTTGCCTCATCTTGCAATATCTTGCTTTATCTTTCTACATCTTGCCTCATCTTACTAAATCTTGTTTTATCTAGCTACATCTTGCCTCATCTTGCTTCATCTTGCTACATCTTGCCTCATCTTGTAATGTCTTGCCTCATCTTACCTAATCTTGCAATATCTTGCCTCGTCTTGCAAAATCTTGCCTCATCTTGTAATGTCTTGCCTCATCTTGCGACATCTTGCCTCATCTTGCAATATCTTGCTTCATCTTGCTATTTCTTGCTTCATCTTGCACTATCTTGCCTCATCATGCAATATCTTGCCTAATCTTGCAATATCTTGCCTCATCTTGCAATATCTTGCCTCATCTTGCAATGTCTTACCTCATCTTGCTACATCTTGCCTCATCTTGCAATATCTTGCCTCATCTTGCAATGTCTTACCTCATCTTGCTACATCTTGCCTAATCTTACAATATCTTGCCTTATCTTGCAATATCTTGCCTCATCTTGCAATGTCTTACCTCATCTTGTTACATCTTGCCTCATCTTGCAATATCTTTCTTTATCTTTCTACATCTTGCCTCATTTACTAAATCTTGTTTTATCTTGCTACATCTTGCCTCATCTTGCTAAATCTTGCCTCATCTTGTAATGTCTTACCTCATCTTGCCTAATCTTGCAATATCTTGCCTCGTCTAGCAATATCTTGCCTCGTCTTGTAATATCTTGCTTCATCTTGCTACATCTTGCCTCATCTTGCAATATCTTGCCTCATCTTGCTATTTCTTGCTTCATCTTGCAATATCTTGCCTCATCATGCAATATCTTGCCTCATCTTGCAATGTCTTACCTCATCTTGCTACATCTGGCCTCATCTTGCTATATATTGCCTCATCTTGCTACATCACGCCTCGTCTTGCAATATCTTGCCTCATCTTACTACATCTTGCTTCATCTTGCTGTATCTTGCCTCATCTTGCTACATCTTGCCTCGTCTTGTAATATCTTGCCTGATCTTGCTACATCTTGCCTCATCTTGCAATATCTTGCCTCATCTTGCTATTTCTTGTTTCATCTTGCAATATCTTGCCTCATCATGTAATATCTTGCCTAATCTTGCAATCTCTTGCCTCATCTTGCAATCTCTTGCCTCATCTTGCAATGTCTTACCTCATCTTGCTACATCTTGACTCATCTTGCAATATCTTGCCTAATCTTGCTATTTCTTACTTCATCTTGCAATATCTTGCTTCATCGTGCTGCATCTTCCCTCATCTTGCTAAATCTTGTTTCATCTTGCTACATCTTGCCTCATCTTGCTTCATCTTGCTACATCTTGCCTCATCTTGTAATGTCTTGCCTCATCTTGCCTAATCTTGCAACATCTTGCCTCATCTTGCAATATCTTGCCTCATCTTGTAATGTCCTGCCTCGTCTTGCCTCATCTTGCAATATCTTGCCTCATCTTGCTATTTCTTGCCTCATCTTGCTATTTCTTGTCTCATCTTTCAATGTCTTACCTCATCTTGCTACATCTTGCCTCATCTTGCAATATCTTGCCTCATCTTGCTATTTCTTGCTTCATCTTGCAATACCTTGCAACATCTTGCTACATCTTGCCTCATCTTACTAAATCTGGCTTCATCTTGCTACATCTTGCTTCATCGTGCCTCATCTTGCTACATCTTGCCTCATCTTGCAATGCCTTATTACCTCATCTCGCTACATCTTGCCTCATCTTGCTATACCTTGCCTCATCTTGCTACATCTTGCCTCATCTTGCTATTTCTTGCCTCATCTTGCTATTTCTTGCCTCATCTTGCTATATTTTCCTCATCTTGCTACATCATGCCTCGTCCTGCAATATCTTGCCTCATCTTCTTACATCTTGCCTCAACTTGCTATTTCTTGCCTCATCTTGCTATTTCTTGCCTCATGTTGCTATTTCTTGTCTCATCTTGCTATTTCTTGCCTCATCTTGCAATATCTTGCCTCATCATGCAATATCTTGCCCAATCTTGCAATATCTCGCCTCATCTTGCAATATTTTGCCTCATCTTGCAATGTCTTACCTCATCTTGCTACATCTTGCCTCATCTTGCAATATCTTGCTTTATCTTTCTACATCTTGCCTCATCTTACTAAATCTTGTTCTATCTAGCTACATCTTGCCTCATCTCGCTTCATCTTGCTACATCTTGCCTCATCTTGTAATGTCTTGCCTCATCTTGCCTAATCTTGCAATATCTTGCCTCGTCTTGCAAAATCTTGCCTCATCTTGTAATGTCTTGCCTCATCTTGCTACATCTTGCCTCATCTTGCAATATCTTGCCTCATCTTGCTATTTCTTGCTTCATCTTGCACTATCTTGCCTCATCATGCAATATCTTGCCTAATCTTGCAATATCTTGCCTCATCTTGCAATATCTTGCCTCATCTTGCAATGTCTTACTTCATCTTCCTACATCTTGCCTCATCTTGCAATATCTTGCTTTATCTTTCTACATCTTGCCTCATCTTACCAAATCTTGTTATATCTTGCTACATCTTGCCTCATCTTGCTTCATCTTGCTACATCTTGCCTCGTCTTGTAATATCTTGCCTCATCCTGTAATATCTTGCCTCATTTTGCTACATCTTGCATTGTCTTGCAATATCCTGCCTCATCTTGCTATTTCTTGCTTCATCTTGCAATATCTTGCCTAATCTTACAATATCTTGCCTCATCTTGCAATGTCTTACCTCATCTTCTTCATCTTGCCTCATCTTGCAATATCTTGCTTTATCTTTCTACATCTTGCCTCATCTTACTAAATCTTGTTTCATCTTGCTACATCTTGCCTCATCTTGCTTCATCTTGCTACATCTTGCCTCATCGTGTAATGTCTTGCCTGATCTTGCCTAATCTTGCAATATCTTGCCTCGTCTTGCAATATCTTGCCTCATCTTCTAATGTCTTGCCTCATCTTGCTGCATCTTGCCTCATCTTGCCTCATCTTGCTACATCTTGCCTCATCTTGCAATGTCTTATTACCTCATCTCGCTACATCTTGCCTCATCTCGCTACATCTTGCCTCATCTCGCTACATCTTGCCTCATCTTTCTACATCTGGCCTCATCTGGCTATTTCTTGTCTCATCTTGCTATTTCTTGCCTCATTCTGCAATATCTTGCCTCATCATGCAATATCTTCCCTAATCTTGCAATATCTTGCCTCGTCTTGCAATATCTTGCCACATCTTGCAATGTCTTGCCTCATCTTGCCAAATCTTGCAATATCTTGCCTCATCTTGCATTATCTTGCTTCATCTTCCTATATCTTGCCTCATCTTTCCTCATCTTGCAATATCTTGCGACATCTTATACTATCTTGCCTCATCTTACTACATCTCGCTTCATCTTGCTGTATCTTGCCTCATCTTGCTACATCTTGCCTCGTCTTGCAATATCTTGCCTCGTCTTGCAATATCTTGCCTCATCTTGCAATATCTTGCCTCATCTTGCTATTTCTTGCTTCATCTTGCAATATCTTGCCTCATCATGCAATATCTTGCCTAATCTTGCAATCTTTTGCCTCAATCATGCCTCATCTTGCAATATCTTGCCTCATCTTGCAATGTCTTACCTCATCTTGCTACATCTTGCCTCATCTTGCAATATCTTGCTTAATCTTGCTATTTCTTGCTTCATCTTGCAATATCTTGCTTCATCGTGCTACATCTTGCCTCATCTTACTAAATCTTGCTTCATCTTGCTACATCTTGCCTCATCTGACTTCATCTTGCTGCATCTTGCCTCATCTTGCTATTTCTTGCCTCATCTTGCTATTTCTTGCCTCATCTTGAAGTATCTTGCCTCTTCTTGTTATATCTTGTCTCATCTTGATTCATCTTGCTATATCGTTGCTCATCTTGCTACATCTTCCTCATCTTACTAAATCTTGCTTCATCTTACTACATCTTGCCTCATCTTGATTCATCTTGCTCCATCTTGCCTTATCTTGTAACGTCTTGCCTCATCTTGCCTAATCTTGCAATATCTTGCCTCATCTTGCAATATCTTGCCTCATCTTGCAATGTCTTGCCTCATCTTGCCTAATCTTGCAATATCTTGCCTCATCTTGCACTATCTTGCTTCATCTTGCTATATCTTGCGACATCTTGCACTATCTTGCCATATCTTACTACATCTTGCTTTATTTTACTATATCTTGGCTCATCTTACAATATCTCGCTACATCTTACTTCATCTTGTTATATCTTGCCTCATCTTGCTTCATCTTGCTATATCTTGCCTCATCTTGCTATATCTTGTCTCATCTAGCAATATCTTGCCTCATCTTGCAATATCTTGTTACATCTTACTTCTTCTTGCTATATCTTGCCTTATCTTGCCTCATCTTACAATATCTTGCCTCATCTTGCTTCATCTTGCTTCATCTTGCTATATCATGCCTCATCTTGTTATATCTTGCTTCATATTGCAATATCTTGCCTCATCTTGCAACATCTTGCCCCATCTTGCTACATCTTGCCTCATCTTGTAATGTCTTGCCTCATCTTGCTACATCTTGCCTCATCTTGCTTCATCTTACTACATCTTGCCTCATCTTGTAATGTCTTGCCTCATCTTGCCTAATCTTGCAATATCTTACCTCGTCTTGCAATATCTTGCCTCATCTTGTAATATCTTGCCTCATCTTGCTACATCTTGCCTCATCTTGCCTCATCTCGCTACATCTTGCCTCATCTTACTAAATCTTGTTTCATCTTGCTACATCTTGCCTCATCTTGTTTCATCTTGCTACATCTTGCCTCATCTTGTAATGTCTTGCCTCATCTTGCCTAATCTTGCAATATCTTGCCTCGTCTTGCAATATCTTGCCTCATCTTGCTACATTTGCCTCATCTTGCTACATCTTGCCTCATCTTGCAATATCTTGCCTCATTTTGCTATTTCTTGCTTCATCTTGCAATATCTTGCCTCATCTTGCAATATCTTGCCTCATTTTGCTATTTCTTGCTTCATCTTGCAATATCTTGCCTCATCATGCAATACCTGGCCTTATCTTGCAATATCGTGCCTCCTCTTGCTACATCTTGCCTCATCTTGCAATAGCTTGCCTCGTCTTGCAATATCTTGCCTCATCTTGCAATGTCTTACCTCATCTTGCTACATCTTGCCTCATCTTGCAATATCTTGCCTCATCTTACTAAATCTTGCTTTATCTTGCTATATCTTGCCTCATCATCAATATCTTGCCTAATCTTGTAATATCTTGCCTCATCTTGCATTATCTTGCCTCATCTTGCAATGTCTTACCTCATCTTGCTACATCTTGCCTCATCTTGCAATATCTTGCCTCGTCTTGCAATATCTTGCCTCATCTTGCAATGTCTTACCTCATCTTGCTACACCTTGCCTCATCTTGCAATATCTTGCCTCATCTTACTAAATCTTGCTTCATCTTGCAATATCTTGCCTCATCATCAATATCTTGCCTAATCTTGCAATATCTTGCCTCATCTTGCATTATCTTGCCTCATCTTGCAATGTCTTACCTCATCTTGCTACATCTTGCCTCATCTTGCAATATCTTACTTTATCTTTCTACATCTTGCCTCATCTTACTAAATCTTGTTTTATCTTGCTACATCTCTCCTCATCTTGCCTAATCTTGCAATATCTTGCCTCGTCTTGCAATATCTTGCTTCATCTTGCAATATCCTGCCTCATCTTGCTATTTCTTGCCTCTTCTTACAATATCTTGCCTCATCTTACAATATCTTGCCTCATCTTGCAATGTCTTAGCTCATGTTGCTACATCTTGCCTCATCTTGCAATATTTTGCTTTAACTTTCTACATCTAGTCTCATCTTACTAAATCTTGTTTCATCTTGCTACATCTTGCCTCATCTTGCATCATCTTGCTACATCTTGCCTCATCTTCTAATGTCTTACCTCATCTTGCCTCATCTTGCAATGTCTTACCTCGTCTTGCAATATCTTGCCTCATCTTGTAATATCTTGCCTCATCTTGCTACATCTTGCCTCATCTTGCAATGTCTTGCCTCATCTTGCTATTTCTTGCTTCATCTTGCAATATCTTGCCTCATCATGCAATATCTTGCCTAATCTTGCAATATCTTGCCTCGTCTTGCAATATCTTGCCTCATCTTGCAATGTCTTGCCTCGTCTTGCAATATCTTGCCTCATCTTGCAATGTCTTACCTCATCTTGCTATATCTTGCCTCATCTTGCAATATCTTGCCTCATCTTACTAAATCTTGCTTCATCTTGCAATATCTTGCCTCATCATCAATATCTTGCCTAATCTTGCAATATCTTGCCTCATCTTGCATTATCTTGTTTCATCTTGCAATGTCTTACCTCATCTTGCTACATCTTGTCTCATCTTGCAATATCTTGCTTTATCTTTCTACATCTTGCCTCATCTTACTAAATCTTGTTATATCTTGCTACAACTTGCCTCATCTTGCAATATTTTTCTACATCTTGCCTCATCTTACTAAATCTTGTTTCATCTTGCTACATCTTGCCTCATCTTGCTTCATCTTACTACATCTTGCCTCATCTTGTAATGTCTGCCACATCTTGCCTAATCTTGCAATATCTTGCCTTGTCTTGCAATATCTTGCCTCATCTTGTAATATCTTGCCTCATCTTGCATTATCTTTCCTCATCTTGCTATTTCTTGCTTCATCTTGCAATATCTTGCCTCATCATGCAATATCTTGCCTTATCTTGCAATATCTTGCCTTGTCATGCAATATCTTGCCTCATCTTGCAATGTCTTACCTCATCTTGCTACATCTTGCCTCATCTTGCAATATCTTGCCTCGTCTTGCAATATCTTACCTCATCTTGCAATGTCTTACCTCATCTTGCTATATCTTGCCTCATCTTGCAATATCTTGCTTCATCTTACTAAATCTTGCTTCATCTTGCAATATCTTGCCTCATCATGCAATATCTTGCCTTATCTTGCAATATCTTCCCTCATCTTGCAATATCGTGCCTCATCTTGCAATGTCTTACCTCATCTTGCTACATCTTGCCTCATCTTGCAATATCTTGCTTTATCTTTCTACATCTTGCCTCATCTTACTAAATCTTGTTATATCTTGCTATATCTTGCCTCATCTTGCTTCATCTTGCTACATCTTGCCTCATCTTGTAATGTCTTGCCTCATCTTGCCTAAACTTGCAATATCTTGCCTCATCTTGCTACATCTTGCCTCGTCTTGCAATATCCTGCCTCATCTTGCTTTTTCTTGCCTCATCTTGCAATATCTTGCCTCATCTTAAAATATCTTGCCTCATCTTGCAATGTCTTACCTCATCTTGCTACATCTTGCCTCATCTTGCAATATCTTGCTTTATCTTTCTACATCTTGCCTCATCTTACTAATCTTGTTATATCTTGCTACATCTTGCCTCATCTTGCTTCATCTTGCTACATCTCGCCTCATCTTGTAATGTCTTGCCTCATCTTTCCTAATCTTGCAATATCTTGCCTCGTCTTGCAATATCTTGCCTCATCCTGTAATGTCTTGCATCATCTTTCTACATCTTGCCTCATCTTGCCTCATCTTGCTTCATCTTGCCTCATCTTGCAATGTCTTATTACCTCATCTCGCTACATCTTGCCTCATCTCGCTACATCTTGCCTCATCTCGCTACATCTTGCCTCATCTTTCTACATCTGGCCTCATCTTGCCATATCTTGCGTCATCTTGCTATATCTTGCCTCATCTTGCGACATCTTGCCTCGACTTGCATTATCTTGCCTCATCTTCTTACATCTTGCCTCATCTTTCTATTTCTTGCCTCATTCTGCAATATCTTGCCTCATCATGCAATATCTGGCCTAATCTTGCAATATCTTGCCTAGTCTTGCAATATCTTGTTTCATCTTTCAATGTCTTGCCTCATCTTGCCAAATCTTGCAATATCTTGCCTCATCTTGCTACATCTTGCTTCATCTTCCTATATCTTGCCTCATCTTGCCTAATCTTGCAATATCTTGCCTCGTCTTGCAGTATCTTGCCTTATCTTGTAATGTCTTGCCTCATCTTGCTACATCTTGCCTCATCTTGCCTCATCTTGCCTCATCTTGCAATGTCTTATTACCTCATCTCGCTACATCTTGCCTCATCTCGCTACATCTTGCCTCACCTTCCTACATCTTGCCTCATCTTGCTACATCTGGCCTCATCTTGCTATATCTTGCCTCATCTAGCTATTTCTTGCCTCATCTTGCTATATACATCTTGCCTCATCCTGCTATATCATGCTTCATCTTGCTATATCTTGCCTCATCTTGCTACATCTTGCCTCGTCTTGCAATATCTTGCCTCATCTTCTTACATCTTGCCTCATCTTGCTATTTCTTGCCTCATCTTGCTATTTCTTGCCTCATCTTGCTATTTCTTGCCTCATTCTGCAATATCTTGCCTCATCATGCAATATCTTGCCTAATCTTGCAATATCTTGCCTCGTCTTGCAATATCTTGCCTCATCTTGCAATGTCTTGCCTCATCTTGCCAAATCTTGCAATATCTTGCCTCATCTTGCATTATCTTGTTTCATCTTCCTATATCTTGCCTCATCTTGCCTCATCTTGCAATATCTTGCGGCATCTTACACTATCTTGCCTCATCTTACTACATCTTGCTTCATCTTGCTGTATCTTGCCTCATCTTGCTACATCTTGCCTCGTCTTGCAATATCTTGCCTCATTTTGCAATATCTTGCCTAATCTTGCAATATCTTGCCTCATCATGCAATATCTTGCCTAATCTTGCAATCTCTTGCCTCATCTTGCAATATCTTGCCTCATCTTGCAATGTCTTACCTCATCTTGCTACATCTTGCCTCATCTTGCAATATCTTGCCTAATCTTGCTATTTCTTGCTTCATCTTGCAATATCTTGCTTCATCGTGCTACATCTTGCCTCATCTTACTACATCTTGTTTCATCTTGCTACAACTAGCCTCATCTGACTTCATCTTGCTGCATCTTGCCTCATCTTGCTATTACTTGCCTCATCTTGCTATTTCTTGCCTCATCTTGCTATTTCTTGCCTCATCTTGCAGTATCTTGCCTCATCTTGTTATATCTTGTCTCATCTTGAGTCATTTTGCTATATCGTTGCTCATCTTGCTACATCTTGCCTCATCTACTAAATCTTGCTTCATCTAACTACATCTTGCCTCATCTTGATTCGTCTTGCTTCATCTTGCCTTATCTTGTAACGTCTTGCCTCATCTTGCCTATTCTTGCAATATCTTGCCTCATCTTGCAATATCTTGCCTCATCTTGCAATATCTTGTTACATATTACTTCTTCTTGCTATATCTTGCCTTATCTTGCCTCATCTTACAACATCTTGCCTCATCTTGCTTCATCTTGCTTCATTTTGCTATATCTTGCCTCATCTCGTTATATCTTGCTTCATCTTGCAGTATCTTGCCTCATCTTGCAACATCTTGCCCCATCTTGATTCATCTTGCCTCATTTTGCAATGTCTTGCCTCATCTTGCTACATCTTGCCTCATCTTGCTATTTCTTGCCTCATCTTGCTGTTTCTAGCCTCATCTTGCTACATCTTGCCTCATCTTGCAATATCTTGCCTCATCTTGCTATTTCTTGCCTCATCTTTCTATTTCTTGCCTCATCTTGCAATATCTTGCCTCATCTTCATACATCTTGCCTCATCTTGCAATATCTTGCCTCATCTTGCTACATCTTGCCTCGTCTTGCTATTTCTTGCCTCATCTTGCTATTTCTTGCCTCATCTTGCAATATATTGCCTAATCTTGCTATTTCTTTCCTCATCTTGCAATATCTTTCCTCATCTTGCAATGTCTTACCTCATCTTGCTATATCTTGCCTCATCTTGCTATATCTTGCCTCATCTTACTACATCTTGCTTCATCTTGCAATATCTTGCCTCATTATGCAATATCTTGCCTAATCTTGCAATATCTTGCCTCATCTGGCAATATCTTGCTTCATCTTGCAATGTCTTACCTCATCTTGCTTCATCTTGCCTCATCTTGCAATATCTTGCTTTATCTTTCTACATCTTGCCTCATCTTACGAAATCTTGTTTTATCTTGCTATATCTTGCCTCATCTTGCTTCATCTTGCTAAATCTTGTCTCATCTTGTAATGTCTTCCCTCATCTTGCCTAATCTTGCAATATCTTGCCTCATCTTGCAATATCTTGCCTCATCTTGCAATATCTTGCCTCATCTTGCAATATCTTGTCTCATCTTGCTACATCTTGCCTCATCTTGCAATATCCTGCCTCATCTTGCTATTTCATGCCTCATCTTGCTTCATCTTGCTACATCTTGCCTCATCATGTAATGTTTTGCCTGATCTTGCTACATCTTGCAATATCTTGCCTCATCATGAAATATCTTGCCTAATCTTGTTATGTCTTGCCTCATCTGGCCTCATCTTGCTACATCTTGCCTCATCTTGCTATATCTTACCTCGTCTTGCTATATCTTGCCTCATCTTCTTACATCTTGCCTAATCTTGCTATTTCTTGCCTCATCTGGCTATTTCTTGCCTCATCTTGCTGTTTCTTGCCTCATTCTGCAATATCTTGCCTCATCATGCAATATCTTGCCTCATTTTGCTACATCTTGCCTCATCTTGCAATATCTTGCCTCATCTTGCTATTTCTTGCTTCATCTTGCAATATCTTGCTCATCATGCAAAAGCATGCCTCATCTTGCAATGTCTTACCTCATCTTGCTACATCTTGCAATGTCTTACCTCATCTTGCTACATCTTGCCTCATCTTGCAATATCTTGCTTTATCTTTCTACATCTTGCCTCATCTTGCTTCATCTTGCTACATCTTGCCTCATCTTGTAATGTCTTGCCTCATCTTGCCTAATCTTGCGATATCTTGCCTCGTCTTGCAATATCTTACCACATCTTGTAATATCTTGCCTCATCTTGCTACATCTTGCCTCTTCTTGCAATATCCTGCCTCATCTTGCTATTTCTTGACTCATCTTGCAATATCTTGCCTCATCTTACAATATCTTGCCTCATCTTGCAATGTCTTACCTCATCTTGCTACATCTTGCCTCATCTTGCAATATCTTGCTTCATCTTTCTACATCTTGCCTCATCTTACTAAATCTTGTTTCATCTTGCTACATCTTGCCTCATCTTGCTTCATCTTGCTACATCTCGCCTCATCGTGTAATGTCTTCCTGATCTTGCCTAATCTTGCAATATCTTGCCTCATCTTACAATATCTTGCCTCATCTTGTAATGTCTTACCTCATCTTGCCACATCTTGCCTCATCTTGCCTCATCTTGCTACATCTTACCTCATCTTGCAATGTCTTATTACCTCATCTCGCTACATCTTGCCTCATCTCGCTACATCTTGCCTCATCTTGCTACATCTTGCCTCATCTTGCTACATCTTGCTTCATCTTGCTACATCTGGCCTCATCTTGCTATATCTTGCCTCATTCTGCAATATCTTGCCTAATCTTGCAATATCTTACCTCATCTTGCAATATCTTGCCTCATCTTGCAATATCTTGCTTCATCTTTCTACATCTTGCCTCATCTTACTAAATCTTGTTATATCTTGCTACATCTTGCCTCATCTTGCTTCATCTTGCTACATCTTGCCTCATCTTGCAATGTCTTGCCTCATCTTGCCTCATCTTGCAATATCTTGCCTCATCTTACAATATCTTTCCTCATCTTACAATGTCTTACCTCATCTTGCTACATCTCGCCTCATCTTGAAATATTTTGCTTTATCTTTCCACATCTTGCCTCATCTTACTAAATCTTGTTTCATCTTGCTACATCTTGCCTCATCTTGCTTCATCTTGCTACATCTTGCCTCATCTTGTAATGTCTTGCCTCATCTTGCCTAATCTTGCAATATCTTGCCTCGTCTTGCAATATATTGCCTCATCTTGTAATGTCTTGCCTCATCTTGCTACATCTTGCCTCATCTTGCAATATCTTGCCTCATCTTGCTATTTCTTGCTTCATCTTGCAATATCTTGCCTCATCATGCAATATCTTGCCTAATCTTGCCATATCTTGCCTAATCTTGCAATATCTTGCCTCATCTTGCAATGTCTTACCTCATCTTGCTACATCTTGCCTCATCTTGCAATATCTTGCTTTATCTTTCTACATCTTGCTTCATCTTGCTACATCTTGCCTCATCTTGCTTCATCTTGCTACATCTTGCCTCATCTTGTAATGTCTTGCCTCATCTTGCCTAATCTTGCAATATCTTGCCTCGTCTTGCAATATCTTGCCTTATCTTGCAATATCTTGCCTCGTCTTGCTACATCTTGCCTCGTCTTGCAATATCTTGCCTTATCTTGTAATATCTTGCCTCATCTTGCTATATCTTGCCTCATCTTGCAATATCTTGCCTCATCTTGCTATTTCTTGCTTCATCTTGCAATATCTTGCCTCATCATGCAATATCTTGCCTTATCTTGCAATATCTTGCCTCATCTTGCAATATCTTGCCTCATCTTGCAATGTCTTACCTCATCTTGCTACATCTTGCCTCATCTTGCAATATCTTGCTTTATATTTCTACATCTTGCCTCATCTTACTAAATCTTGTTTCATCCTGCTACATCTTGCCTCATCTTCCTTCATCTTGCTACATCTTGCCTCATCTTGTAATGTCTTGCCTGATCTTGCCTAATCTTGCAATATCTTGCCTCGTCTTGCAATATCTTGCCTCATCTTGTAATGTCCTGCCTCATCTTGCTACATCTTGCCTCATCTTGCCTCATCTTGCCTCATCTTGCTTCATCTTGCTACATCTTGCCTCATCTTGTAATGTCTTGCCTGATCTTGCCTAATCTTTCAATATCTTGCCTCGTCTTGCAATATCTTGCCTCATCTTGTAATGTCTTGCCTCATCTTGCTACATCTTGCCTCATCTTGCAATGTCTCATTACCTCATCTCGCTACATCTTGCCTCATCTCGCTACATCTTGCCTCATCTTGCTACATCTTGCCTCATCTTGTTACATCTTGCCTCATCCTGCTATATCTTGCCTCATCTTGCTATATCTTGCCTCATCTTGCTACATCTTGCCTCGTCTTGCAATATCTTGCCTCATCTTCTTACATCTTGCCTGATCTTGCTATTTCTTGCCTCATTATGCAATATCTTGAATCATCACGCAATATCTTGCCTAATCTTGCAATGTCTTGCCTCATCTTGCCAAATCTAGCAATATCATACCTCATCTTGCATTATCTCGCTTCATCTTCCTATATCTTGCCTCTTCTTGCCTCATCTTGCAATATCTTGCGACATCTTACACTATCTTGCCTCATCTTACTACATCTTGCTTCATCTTGCTGTATCTTGCCTCATCTTGCTACATCTTGCCTCGTCTTGCAATATCTTGCCTCATCTTGCAATGTCATGCCTCATCTTGCCAAATCTTGCAATATCTTGCCTCATCTTGCATTATCTCGCTTCATCTTCCTATATCTTGCCTCATCTTGCCTCATCTTGCAATATCTTGCGACATCTTACACTATCTTGCCTCATCTTACTACATCTTGCTTCATCTTGCTGTATCTTGGCTCATCTTGCTACATCTTGCCTCGTCTTGCAATATCTTGCCTAATCTTGCACTATCTTGCCTCATCTTGCCATATCTTGCCTCATCTTGCTATTTCTTGTTTCATCTTGCAATCTCTTGCCTCATCTTGCAATATCTTGCCTCATCTTGCAATGTCTTGCCTCATCTTGCAATATCTTGCCTCATCTTGCTGTATCTTGCTTCATCTTGCAATATTTTGCTTCATCGTGCTACATCTTGCCTCATCTTACTAAATCTTGTTTCATCTTGCTACATCTTGCCTCATCTTGCTTCATCTTGCTACATCTTGCCTCATCTTGTAATGTCTTGCCTGATCTTGCCTAATCTTGCAATATCTTGCTTCATCTTGCAATATCTTGCTTCATCGTGCTACATCTTGCCTCATCTTACTAAATCTTGCCTAATCTTGCAATATCTTGCCTCATCTTGCAATATCTTGCCTCATCTTTCAATGTCTTACCTCATCTTGCTACATCTTGCCTCATCTTGCAATATCTTGCTTAATCTTGCTATTTCTTGCTTCATCTTGCAATATCCTGCTTCATCGTGCTACATCTTGCCTCATCTTACTAAATCTTGCTTCATCTTGCTACATCTTGCCTCATCTGACTTCATCTTGCTGCATCTTGCCTCATCTTGCTATTTCTTGCCTCATCTTGCTATTTCTTGCCTCATCTTGCAGTATCTTGCCTCATCTTGTTATATCTTGTCTCATCTTGATTCATCTTGCTATATCGTTGCTCATCTTGCTACATCTTGCCTCATCTTACTAAATCTTGCTTCATCTAACTACATCTTGCCTCATCTTGATTCATCTTGCTCCATCTTGCCTTATCTTGTAACGTCTTGCCTCATCTTGCCTAATCTTGCAATATCTTGCCTCATCTTGAAATATCTTGCCTCATCTTGCAATGTCTTGCCTCATCTTGCCTAATCTTGCAATATCTTGCCTCATCTTGCACAATCTTGCTTCATCTTGCTATATCTTGCGACATCTTGCACTATCTTGCCTTAATTACTACATCTTGCTTTATTTTGCTATATCTTGCCTCATCTTGCAATATCTTGCCTCAACTTGCAATATCTCGCTACATCTTACTTCATCTTGTTATATCTTGCCTCATCTTGCTTCATCTTGCTATATCTTGCCTCATCTTGCTATATCTTGCCTCATCTAGCAATATCTTGCCTCATCTTGCAATATCTTACTTCTTCTTGCTATATCTTGCCTTATCTTGCTCATCTTGCAATATCTTGCCTCATCTTGCTTCATCTTGCTTCATCTTGCTATATCTTGCCTCATCTTGCAATATCTTGCTTCATCTTGCAATACCTTGCCTCATCTTGCAACATCTTGCCCCATCTTGCTACATCTTGCCTCATTTTGCAATGTCTTGCCTCATCTTGCTACATTTTGCCTCATTTTGCTATTTCCTGCCTCATCTTACTATTTCTTGCCTCATCTTGCTACATCTTGCCTCATCTTGCAATATCTTGCCTCATCTTGCTATTTCTTGCCTCATCTTTCTATTTCTTGCCTCATCTTGCAATATCTTGCCTCATCTTGCTACATCTTGCCTCGTCTTGCAATGTCTTGCCTCATCTTGCTACATCTTGCCTCGTCTTGCTATTTCTTGCCTCATCTTGCTATTTCTTGCCTCATCTTGCAATATCTTGCCTCATCTGGCTATTTCTTGCCTCATCTTGCTATTTCTTGCCTCATTCTGCAATATCTTGCCTCATCATGCAATATCTTTTCTAATCTTGCAATATCTTGCCTCGTCTTGATATATCTTGCCTCATCTTGCAATGACTTGCCTCATATTGCCAAATCTTGCAATATCTTGTCTCATCTTGCATTATCTTGCTTCATCTTGCTGTATCTTGCCTCATCTTGCTACATCTTGCCTCGTCTTGCAATATCTTGCCTAATCTTGCAATATCTTGCCTCATCTTGCAATATCTTGCTTCATCTTGCTATTTCTTGGTTCATCTTGCAGTATCTTGCCTCATCATACAATATCTTGCCTAATCTTGCAATCTCTTGCCTCATCTTGCAATATCTTGCCTCATTTTGCAATGTCTTACCTCATCTTGCTACATCTTGCCTCATCTTGCAATATCTTGAATAATCTTGCTATTTCTTGCTTCATCTTGCAATATCTTGCTTCATCGTGCTACATCTTGCCTCATCTTACTAAATCTTGTTTCATCTTACTACATCTTGCCTCATCTTGCATCATCTTGCTACATCTTGCCTCATCTTGCAATATCTTGCCTAATCTTGCTATTTCTTGCTTCATCTTGCAATATCTTGCTTCATCGTGCTACATCTTGCCTCATCTTACTAAATCTTGTTTCATCTTGCTACATCTTGCCTCATCTTGCTTCATCTTGCTACATCTTGCCTCATCTTGTAATGTCTTGCCCCATCTTGCCTAATCTTGCAACATCTTGCCTCGTCTTGCAATATCTTGCCTCATCTTGTAATGTCCTGCCTCATCTTGCCTCATCTTGCAATATCTTGCCTCATCTTGCTATTTCTTGCCTCATCTTGCTATTTCTTGTCTCATCTTTCAATGTCTTACCTCATCTCGCTACATCTTGCCTCATCTTGCAATATCTTGCCTCATCTTGCTATTTCTTGCTTCATCTTGCAATACCTTGCAACATCTTGCTACATCTTGCCTCATCTTACTAAATCTGGCTTCATCTTGCTACATCTTGCTTCATCGTGCCTCATCTTGCTACATCTTGCCTCATCTTGCAATGCCTTATTACCTCATCTCGCTACATCTTGCCTCATCTTGCTACATCTTGCCTCATCTTGCTACATCCTGCCTCATCTTGCTATTTCTTGCCTCATCTTGCTATTTCTTGCCTCATCTTGCTATATTTTGCCTCATCTTGCTACATCTTGCCTCGTCCTGCAATATGTTGTCTCATCTTCTTACATTTTGCCTCATCTTGCTATTTCTTGCCTCATCTTGCTATTTCTTGCCTCATTTTGCAATGTCTTACCTCATCTTGCTACATCTTGCCTCATCTTGCAATATCTTGAATAATCTTGCTATTTCTTGCTTCATCTTGCAATATCTTGCTTCATCGTGCTACATCTTGCCTCATCTTACTAAATCTTGTTTCATCTTGCTACATCTTGCCTCATCTTGCTTCATCTTGCTACATCTTGCCTCATCTTGTAATGTCTTGCCCCATCTTGCCTAATCTTGCAACATCTTGCCTCGTCTTGCAATATCTTGCCTCATCTTGTAATGTCCTGCCTCATCTTGCCTCATCTTGCAATATCTTGCCTCATCTTGCTATTTCTTGCCTCATCTTGCTATTTCTTGTCTCATCTTTCAATGTCTTACCTCATCTCGCTACATCTTGCCTCATCTTGCAATATCTTGCCTCATCTTGCTATTTCTTGCTTCATCTTGCAATACCTTGCAACATCTTGCTACATCTTGCCTCATCTTACTAAATCTGGCTTCATCTTGCTACATCTTGCTTCATCTTGCCTCATCTTGCTACATCTTGCCTCATCTTGCAATGCCTTATTACCTCATCTCGCTACATCTTGCCTCATCTTGCTACATCTTGCCTCATCTTGCTACATCTTGCCTCATCTTGCTATTTCTTGCCTCATCTTGCTATTTCTTGCCTCATCTTGCTATATTTTGCCTCATCTTGCTACATCTTGCCTCGTCCTGCAATATGTTGTCTCATCTTCTTACATTTTGCCTCATCTTGCTATTTCTTGCCTCATCTTGCTATTTCTTGCCTCATCTTGCTATTTCTTGCCTCATCTTGCAATATCTTGCCTCATCATGGAATATCTTGACTGATCTTGCAATATCTTGCCTCATCTTGCAATATCTTGCTTTATCTTTCTACATCTTGCCTCATCTTACTAAATCTTGCTTCATCTTGCTACATCTTGCCTCATCTTGCTTCATCTTGCTACATCTTGCCTCATCTTGTAATGTCTTGCCTCATCTTGCCTAATCTTGCAATATCTTGCCTCATCTTGCAATATTTTGCCTCATCTTGTAATATCTTGCTTCATCTTGCTACATCTTGCCTCATTTTGCAATATCTTGCCTCATCTTGCCTCATCTTGCTACATCTTGCCTCATCTTGCAATGTTTTATTACCTCATCTAGCTACATCTTGCCTCATCTCGCTACATCTTACCTCATCTTGCTACATCTTGCCTCATCTTACTACATCTGGCCTCATCTTGCTATATCTTGCCTCATCTTGCTATATCTTGCCTCATCTTGCTACATCTTGCCTCGTCTTGCTATATCTTGCCTCATCTTCTTACATCTTGCCTCATCTTGCTATTTCTTGCCTCATCTTCCTATTTCTTGCCTCATCTTGCTATTTCTTGCCTCATTCTGCAATATCTTGCCTCATCATGCAATATCTTGCCTAATCTTGCAATATTTGCCTCGTCTTGCAATATCTTGCCTCATCTTGCAATGTCTTGCCTCATCTTGCCAAAACTTGCAATATCTTGCCTCATCTTGCATTATCTTGCTTCATCTTCCTATATCTTGCCTCATATTGCCTCATCTTGCGATATTTTGCGACATCTTACACTATCTTGCCTCATCTTACTACATCTTGCTTCATCTTGCTGTATCTTGCCTCATCTTGCTACATCTTGCCTCGTCTTGCAATATCTTGCCTAATCTTGCTACATCTTGCCTCATCTTGCAATATCTTGCCTCATCTTGCTATTTCTTGCTTCATCTTGCAATATCTTGCCTCATCATGCAATATCTTGCCTAATCTTGCAATCTCTTGCCTCATCTTGCAATATCGTGCCTCATCTTACAATGTCTTACCTCATCGTGCTACATCTTGCCTCATCTTGCAATATCTTGCCTAATCTTGCTATTTCTTGCTTCATCTTGCAATATCTTGCCTCATCTTGCATTATCTTGCTTCATCTTCCTATATCTTGCCTCATATTGCCTCATCTTGCGATATTTTGCGACATCTTACACTATCTTGCCTCATCTTACTACATCTTGCTTCATCTTGCTGTATCTTGCCTCATCTTGCTACATCTTGCCTCGTCTTGCAATATCTTGCCTAATCTTGCTACAGCTTGCCTCATCTTGCAATATCTTGCCTCATCTTGCTATTTCTTGCTTCATCTTGCAATATCTTGCCTCATCATGCAATATCTTGCTTAATCTTGCAATCTCTTGCCTCATCTTGCAATATCGTGCCTCATCTTACAATGTCTTACCTCATCGTGCTACATCTTGCCTCATCTAGCAATATCTTGCCTCATCTTGCAATATCTTACTTCTTCTTGCTATATCTTGCCTTATCTTGCTCATCTTGCAATATCTTGCCTCATCTTGCTTCATCTTGCTTCATCTTGCTATATCTTGCCTCATCTTGTTATATCTTGCTTCATCTTGCAATACCTTGCCTCATCTTGCAACATCTTGCCCCATCTTGCTACATCTTGCCTCATTTTGCAATGTCTTGCCTCATCTTGCTACATCTTGCCTCATTTTGCTATTTCCTGCCTCATCTTACTATTTCTTGCCTCATCTTGCTACATCTTGCCTCATCTTGCAATATCTTGCCTCATCTTGCTATTTCTTGCTTCATCTTTCTATTTCTTGCCTCATCTTGCAATATCTTGCCTCATCTTGCTACATCTTGCCTCGTCTTGCAATGTCTTGCCTCATCTTGCTACATCTTGCCTCGTCTTGCTATTTCTTGCCTCATCTTGCTATTTCTTGCCTCATCTTGCAATATCTTGCCTCATCTGGCTATTTCTTGCCTCATCTTGCTATTTCTTGCCTCATTCTGCAATATCTTGCCTCATCATGCAATATCTTCCCTAATCTTGCAATATCTTGCCTCGTCTTGATATATCTTGCCTCATCTTGCAATGACTTGCCTCATATTGCTTCATCTTGCTGTATCTTGCTTCATCTTGCTACATCTTGCCTCGTCTTGCAATATCTTGCCTAATGTTGCAATATCTTGCCTCATCTTGCAATATCTTGCTTCATCTTGCTATTTCTTGGTTCATCTTTCAATATCTTGCCTCATCATGCAATATCTTGCCTAATCTTGCAATCTCTTGCCTCATCTTGCAATATCTTGCCTCATCTTGCAATGTCTTACCTCATCTTGCTACATCTTGCCTCATCTTGCAATATCTTGCATAATCTTGCTATTTCTTGCTTCATCTTGCAATATCTTGCTTCATCGTGCTACATCTTGCATCATCTTACTAAATCTTGTTTCATCTTACTACATCTTGCCTCATCTTGCATCATCTTGCTACATCTTGCCTCATCTTGCAATATCTTGCCTAATCTTGCTATATTTTGCCTCATCTTGCTACATCTTGCCTCGTCCTGCAATATGTTGCCTCATCTTCTTACATTTTGCCTCATCTTGCTATTTCTTGCCTCATCTTGCTATTTCTTGCCTCATCTTGCAATATCTTGCCTCATCATGCCATATCTTGACTGATCTTGCAATATCTTGCCTCATCTTGCAATATCTTGCCTCATCTTGCAATATCTTGCTTTATCTTTCTACATCTTGCCTCATCTTACTAAATCTTGCTTCATCTTGCTACATCTTGCCTCATCTTGCTTCATCTTGCTACATCTTGCCTCATCTTGTAATGTCTTGCCTCATCTTGCCTAATCTTGCAATATCTTGCCTCATCTTGCAATATCTTGCCTCATCTTGTAATATCTTGCCTCATCTTGCTACATCTTGCCTCATCTTGCAATATCTTGCCTCATCTTGCCTCATCTTGCTACATCTTGCCTCATCTTGCAATGTTTTATTACCTCATCTAGCTACATCTTGCCTCATCTCGCTACATCTTGCCTCATCTTGCTACATCTTGCCTCATCTTACTACATCTGGCCTCATCTTGCTATATCTTGCCTCATCTTGCTATATCTTGCCTCATCTTGCTACATCTTGCCTCGTCTTGCTATATCTTGCCTCATCTTCTTACATCTTGCCTCATCTTGCTATTTCTTGCCTCATCTTCCTATTTCTTGCCTCATCTTGCTATTTCTTGCCTCATTCTGCAATATCTTGCCTCATCATGCAATATCTTGCCTAATCTTGCAATATCTTGCCTCGTCTTGCAATATCTTGCCTCATCTTGCAATGTCTTGCCTCATCTTGCCAAAACTTGCAATATCTTGCCTCATCTTGCATTATCTTGCTTCATCTTCCTATATCTTGCCTCATATTGCCTCATCTTGCGATATTTTGCGACATCTTACACTATCTTGCCTCATCCTACTACATCTTGCTTCATCTTGCTGTATCTTGCTTCATCTTGCTACATCTTGCCTCGTCTTGCAATATCTTGCCTAATCTTGCTACAGCTTGCCTCATCTTGCAATATCTTGCCTCATCTTGCTATTTCTTGCTTCATCTTGCAATATCTTGCCTCATCATGCAATATCTTGCCTAATCTTGCAATCTCTTGCCTCATCTTGCAATATCGTGCCTCATCTTACAATGTCTTACCTCATCGTGCTACATCTTGCCTCATCTTGCAATATCTTGACTAATCTTGCTATTTCTTGCTTCATCTTGCAATATCTTGCTTCATCGTGCTACATCTTGCCTCATCTTACTAAATCTTGTTTCATCTTGCTACATCTTGCCTCATCTTGCTTCATCTTGCTACATCTTGCCTCATCTTGTAATGTCTTGCCTCATCTTGCCTAATCTTGCAACATCTTGCCTCGTCTTGCAATATCTTGCCTCATCTTGTAATGTCCTGCCTCATCTTGCCTCATCTTGCAGTATCTTGCCTCATCTTCCTATTTCTTGCCTCATCTTGCTATTTCTTGTCTCATCTTTCAATGTCTTACCTCATCTCGCTACATCTTGCCTCATCTTGCAATATCTTGCCTCATCTTGCTATTTCTTGCTTCATCTTGCAATACCTTGCAACATCTTGCTACATCTTGCCTCATCTTACTAAATCTGGCTTCATCTTGCTACATCTTGCTTCATCTTGCCTCATCTTGCTACATCTTGCCTCATCTTGCAATGCCTTATTACCTCAACTCGCTACATCTTGCCTCATCTTGCTACATCTTGCCTCATCTTGCTACATCTTGCCTCATCTTGCTATTTCTTGCCTCATCTTGCTATTTCTTGCCTCATCTTGCTATATTTTGCCTCATCTTGCTACATCTTGCCTCGTCCTGCAATATTTTGCCTCATCTTCTTACATCTTACCTCATCTTGCTATTTCTTGCCTCATCTTGCAGTATCTTGCCTAAACTTGCTATTTCTTGCTTCATCTTGCAATATCTTGCCTCATCATGCAATATCTTGCAATATCTTGCCTCATCTTGCAATATCTTGCCTCATCTTGCAATGTCTTACCTCATCTTGCTACATCGTGCCTCATCTTGCAATATCTTGCTTTATCTTTCTACATCTTGCCTCATCTTACTAAATCTTGTTATATCTTGCTACATCTTGCCTCATCTTCCCTCATCTTGCTACATCTTACCTCATCTTGTTATGTCTTGCCTCATCTTGCCTAAACTTGCAATATCTTGCCTCGTCTTGTAATATCTTGCCTAATCTTGCTACATCTTGCCTCATCTTGCAATATCTTGCCTCATCTTGCTATTTCTTGCCTCATCTTGCAATATCTTGCCTCATCTTGCAATATCTTGCCTCATCTTGCAATGTCTTACCTCATCTTGCCACATCTTGCTTTATCTTTCTACATCTTGCCTCATCTTACTAAATCTTGTTTCATCTTGCTCCATGTTGCCTTATCTTGCTTCATCTTGCTACATCTTGCCTCATCTTGTAATGTCTTGCCTCATCTTGCTACATCTTGCCTCATCTTGCCTCATCTTGCTACATCTTGCCTCATCTTGCAATGTCTTATTACCTCATCTTGCTGCATCTTGCCTCATCTCGCTACATCTTGCATCATCTCGCTACATCTTGCCTCATCTTGCTACATCTTGCCTCATCTTGCTACATCTGGCCTCATCTTGCTATATCTTGCCTCATCTTGCTATATCTTGCCTCATCTTGCTACATTTTACCTCGTCTTGCAAATATCTTGCCTCATCTTCTTACATCTTGCCTCATCTTGCTATTTCTTACCTCATCTTGCTATTTCTTGCCTCATCTTGTTATTTCTTGCCTCATTCTGCAATATCTTGCCTCATCATGGGATATCTTGCCTAATCTTGCAATATCTTGCCTCGTCTTGCAATATCTTGCCTCATCTTGCAATGTCTTGCAATATCTTGCCAAATCTTGCAATATCTTGCCTCATCTTGCGTTATCTTGCTTCATCTTCCTATATCTTGCCTCATCTTGCCTCATCTTGCATTATCTTGCGACATCTTACACTATCTTGCCTAATCTTACTACATCTTGCTTCATCTTGCTGTATCTTGCCTCATCTTGCTACATCTTGCCTCGTCTTGCAATATCTTGTCTAATCTTGCAATATCTTGCCTCATCTTGCAATATCTTGCTTCATCTTGCTATTTCTTGCTTCATCTTGCCCTATCTTGCCTCATCATGCAATATCTTGCCTCATCTTGCAATCTCTTGCCTCATCTTGCAATATCTTGCCTCATCTTGCAATGTCTTACCTCATCTTGCTACATCTTGCCTCATCTTACAATATCTTGTTTTATCTTGCTACATCTTGCCTCATCTTGCTTCATCTTACTGCATTTTGCCTCATCTTGTAATGTCTTGCCTCATCTAGCCTAATCTTGCAATAACTTGCCTCGTCTTGCACTATCTGGCCTCATCTTGCTATATCTTTCCTCATCTTGCTACATCTTGCCTCGTCTTGCAATATCTTGCCTCATCTTCTTACATCTTGCTTCATCTTGCTATTTCTTGCCTCATCTTGCTATTTCTTTCCTCATCTTGCTATATTTCTCCTCCTCTTGCTACATCTTGCCTCGTCCTGCAATATCTTGCCTCATCTTTTTACATCTTGCCTCATCTTGCTATTTCTTGCCTCGTCTTGCTATTTCTTGCCTCATCTTGCTATTTCTTGCTTCATCTTGCAATATCTTGCCTCAACATGCAATATCTTGCCTAATCTTGCAATATCTTGCCTCATCTTGCAATATCTAGCCTCATCTTGCTACATCTTAACTCATCTTGCAATATCTTACCTCATCTTGCTACATCTTGCCTCATCTTGCAGTATCTTGTTTTATCTTGCTACATCTTGCCTCATCTTGCTTCATCTTGCTACATCTTGCCTAATCTTGCAATGTCTTGCCTCATCTTGCCTAGTCTTGCAATATCTTGCCTCGTCTTGCAATATCTTGCCTCATCTTGCAATATCTTGCCTCATCTTGCTACATCTTGCCTCGTCTTGCAATATCTTGCCTAATCTTGCAGTATCTTGCCTCATCTTGCAATATCTTGCCTCATCTTGCTATTTCTGACTTCATCTTGCACTATCTTGCCTCATCATGCAATATCTTGCCTAATCTTGCATTATCTTGCCTCATCTTGCAATATCTTGCCTCATCTTGCAATGTCTTACCTCATCTTGCTACATCTTGCCTCATCTTACAATATCTTGTTTCATCTTGCTACATCTTGCCTCATCTTGCTTCATCTTACTACATCTAGCCTCATCTTGTAATGTCTTGCCACATCTTGCCTAATCTTGCAATAACTTGCCTCGTCTTGCAATATCTGGCCTCATCTTGCTATATCTTGCCTCATCTTGCTACATCTTGCCTCGTCTTGCAATATCTTGCCTCATCTTCTTACATCTTGCTTCATCTTGCTATTTCTTGCCTCATCTTACGAAATCTTGTTTCATCTTGCTACATCTTGCCTTATCTTGCTTCTTCTTGCTACATCTTGCCTCATCTTGTAATGTCTTGCCTCATCTTGCTACATCATGCCTCATTTTGCCTCATCTTCCTACATCTTGCCTCATCTTGCAATGTCTTATTACCTCATCTTGCTGCATCTTGCCTCATCTCGCTACATCTTGCATCATCTCGCTACATCTTGCCTCATCTTGCTACATCTTGCCTCATCTTGCTACATCTGGCATCGTCTTGCAATATCTTGCCTCATCTTGCAATGTCTTGCCTCATCTTGCTACATCTTGCCTCGTCTTGCAATATCTTGCCGTATCTTGCAATATCTTGCCTCATCTTGCAATATCTTGCCTCATCTTGCTATTTCTTGCTTCATCTTGCACTATCTTGCCTCATCATGCAATATCTTGCCTAATCTTGCATTATCTTGCCTCATCTTGCAATATCTTGCCTCACCTTGCAATGTCTTACCTCATCTTGCTACATCTTGCCTAATCTTACAATATCTTGTTTCATCTTGCTATATCTTGCCTCATCTTGCTTCATCTTACTACATCTAGCCTCATCTTGTAATGTCTTGCCACATCTTGCCTAATCTTGCAATAACTTGCCTCATCTTGCTATTTCTTGCCTCATTTTGCTATAATTCGCCTCTTCTTGCTACATCTTGCCTCGTCCTGCAATATCTTGCCTCATCTTCTTACATCTTGCCTCATCTTGCTATTTCTTGCCTCGTCTTGCTATTACTTGCCTCATCTTGCTATTTCTTGCTTCATCTTGCAATATCTTGCCTCATCATGAAATATCTTGCCTCATCTTGCAATATCTTGCCTCATCTTGCAATATCTTGCCTCATCTTGCTACATCTTGACTCATCTTGCAATATCTTACCTCATCTTGCTACATCTTGCCTCATCTTACAATATCTTGTTTTATCTTGCTACATCTTGCCTCATCTTGCTTCATCTTGCTACATCTTGCCTCATCTTGTAATGTCTTGCCTCATCTTGCTACATCTTGTCCTCATCTTGCAATATCTTGCCTCATCTTGCTATTTCTTGCTTCATCTTGCAATATCTTGCCTCATCATGCAATATCTTGCCTCATCTTGCAATATCTTGCCTCATCTTGTAATGTCTTACCTCATCTTGCTACATCTTGCCTCATCTTGCAATATCTTGCTTTATCTTTCTACATCTAGGCTCATCTTACTAAATCTTGTTTCATCTTGCTACATCTAGCCTCATCTTGCTTCATCTTGCTACATCTTGCCTCATCTTGTAATGTCTTGCCTCATCTTGCCTAATCTTGCAATATCTTGCCTCGTCTTGCAATATCTTACCTCATCTTGTAATGTCTTGCCTCATCTTGCTACATCTTGCCTCATCTTGCCTCATCTTGCTACATCTTGCCTCATCTTGCAATGTCTTATTACCTCATCTCGCTACATCTTGCCTCATCTCGCTACATCTTGCCTCATCTTGCTACATCTTGCCTCATCTTGCTATATCTTGCTACATCTTGCCTCGTCTTGCTATATCTTGCCTCATCTTCGTACACCTTGCCTCATCTTGCTATTTCTTGCTTCATCTGGCTATTTCTTGCCTCATCTTGCTATTTCTTGCCTCATTCTGCAATATCTTGCCTCATCATGCAAAATCTTACCTAATCTTGCAATATCTTGCCTCGTCTTGCAATATCTTGCCTCATCTTGCAATGTCTTGCCTCATCTTACCAAATCTTGCAATATCTTGCCTCATCTTGCATTATCTTGCTTCATCTTCCTATATCTTGCCTCATCTTGCCTCATCTTGCAAAATCTTGCGACATCTTACACTATCTTGCCTCATCTTACTACATCTTGCTTCATCTTGCTGTATCTTGCCTCATCTTGCTACATCTTGCCTCGTCTTGCAATATCTTGCCTAATCTTGCAATATCTTGCCTCATCTTGCAATATCTTGCCTCATTTTGCTATTCCTTGCCTCGTCTTGCAATGTCTTGCCTCATCTTGTAATATCTTTCCTAATCTTGCTACATCTTGCATCGTCTTGCAATATCCTGCCTCATCTTGCTATCTCTTGCCTCATCTTGCTACATCTTACCTCATCTTACAATATCTTGCATCATCTTCCAATGTCTTACCTCATCTTGCTACATCTTGCCTCATCTTGCAATATCTTGCTATATCTTTCTACTGCAATATGTTGCCTCATCTTCTTACATCTTGCCTCATCTTGCTATTTCTTGCCTCATCTTGCTATTTCTTGCCTCATCTTGCTATTTCTTGCCTCATCTTGTAATGTCATGCCTCATCTTGCTACATCTTGCCTCATCTTGCCTCATCTTGCTACATCTTGCTTCATCTTGCAATGTCTTATTACCTCATCTCGCTACATCTTGCCTCATCTCGCTACATCTTGCCTCATCGTGCTACATCTTGCCTCATCATGCTACATCTGGCCTCATCTTGCTATATCTTGCCTCATTTTGCTATATCTTGCTACATCTAGCCTCGTCTTGCTATATCTTGCCTCATCTTCTTACACCTTGCCTCATCTTTCTATTTCTTGCCTCATCTTCCTATTTCTTACCTCATCTTGCTTACTTACCTCATCTTGCTTACTAAATCTTGTTTTATCTTGCTACAACTTGCCTCATCTTGTAATGTCTTGCCTCATCTTGCCTCAACATGCAATATCTTGCCTCATCTTGCAATATCTTGCCTCATCTTGCAATATCTTGCCTCATCTTGCTATTTCTTGCTTCATCTTGCAATTTCTTGCCTCATCATGCAATATCTTGCCTAATCTCACAATCTCTTGCCTCATCTTGCAATATCGTGCCTCATTTTGCAATGTCTTACCTCATCTTGCTACATCTTGCTTCATCTTGCAATATCTTGCTTCATCATGCTACATCTTGCCTCATCTTACTAAATCTTGTTTCATCTTGCTACATCTTGCCTCATCTTGCTTCATCTTGCTACATCTTGCCTCATCTTGTAATGTCTTGCCTCATCTTGCCTAATCTTGCAACATCTTGCCTCGTCTTACAATATCCTGCCTCATCTTGTAATGTCCTGCCTCATCTTGCCTCATCTTGCTATTTCTTGCCTCATCTTGCTATTTCTTGTCTCATCTTTCAATGTCTTACCTCATCTCGCTACATCTTGCCTCATCTTGCAATATCTTGCCTCATCTTGCTATTTCTTGCTTCATCTTGCAATACCTTGCAACATCTTGCTACATCTTGCCTCATCTTACTAAATCTGGCTTCATCTTGCTACATCTTGCTTCATCTTGCCTCATCTTGCTACATCTTGCCTCATCTTGCAATGCCTTATTACCTCATCTCGCTACATCTTGCCTCATCTTGCTACACCTTGCCTCATCTTGCTACATCTTGCCTCATCTTGCTATTTCTTGCCTCATCTTGCTATTTCTTGCCTCATCTTGCTATATTTTGCCTCATCTTGCTACATCTTGCCTCGTCCTGCAATATGTTGCCTCATCTTCTTACATCTTGCCTCATCTTGCTATTTCTTGCCTCATCTTGCTATTTCTTGCCTCATCTTGCTATTTCTTGCCTCATCTTGCAATATCTTGCCTCATCATGCAATATCTTGCCTCATCTTGCAATATCTTGCCTCATCTTGCTATTTCTTGCCTCATCTTGCAATGTCTTACCTCATCTTGATACATCGTGCCTCATCTTGCAATATCTTGCTTTATCTTTCTACATCTTGCCTCATCTTACTAAATCTTGTTTTATCTTGCTACATCTTGCCTCATCTTGCTTCATCTTGCTACATCTTGCCTCATCTTGTACTGTCTTGCCTCATCTTGCCTAATCTTGCAATATCTTGCCTCATCTTGAAATATCTTGCCTCATCTTGCAATGTCTTGCCTCATCTTGCCTAATCTTGCAATATCTTGCTTCATCTTGCACTATCTTGCTTCATCTTGCTATATCTTGTGACATCTTGCACTATCTTGCCTTAATTACTACATCTTGCTTTATTTTGCTATATCTTGCCTCATCTTGCAATATCTTGCCTCATCTTGCAATATCTCGCTACATCTTACTTCATCTTGTTATATCTTGCCTCATCCTGCTTCATCTTGCTATATCTTGCCTCATCTTGCTATATCTTGTCTCATCTAGCAATATCTTGCCTCATCTTGCAATATCTTACTTCTTCTTGCTATATCTTGCATTATCTTGCCTCATCTTGCAATATCTTGCCTCATCTTGCTTCATCTTGCTTCATCTTGCTATATCTTGCCTCATCTTGTTATATCTTGCTTCATCTTGCAATATCTTGCCTCATCTTGCAACATCTTGCCCCATCTTGCTACATCTTGCCTCATTTTGCAATGTCTTGCCTCAACTTGCTACATCTTGCCTCATTTTACTATTTTTTGCCTCATCTTACTATTTCTTGCCTCATCTTGCTATATCTTGCCTCATCTTGCAATATCTTGCCTCATCTTGCTATTTCTTGCTTCATCTTTCTATTTCTTGCCTCATCTTGCAATATCTTGCCTCATCTTGCTACATCTTGCCTCATCTTGCAATGTCTTGCCTCATCTTTCTACATCTTGCCTCGTCTTGCTATTTCTTGCCTCATCTTGCTATTTCTTGCCTCATCTTGCAATATCTTGCCTCATCTGGCTATTTCTTGCCTCATCTTGCTATTTCTTGCCTCATTCTGCAATATCTTGCCTCATCATGCAATATCTTGCCTAATCTTGCAATATCTTGCCTCGTCTTGCAATATCTTGCCTCATCTTGCAATGTCTTGCCTCATCTTACCAAATCTTGCAATATCTTGCCTCATCTTGCATTATCTTGCTTCATCTTCCTATATCTTGCCTCATCTTGTCTCATTTTGCAATATCTTGCGACGTCTTACACTATCTTACCTCATCTTACTACATCTTGCTTCATCTTGCTATATCTTGCCTCATCTTGCTACATCTTGCCTCGTCTTGCAATATCTTGCCTAATCTTGCAATATCTTGCCTCATCTTGCAATATCTTGCTTCATCTTGCTATTTCTTGGTTCATCTTGCAATATCTTGCCTCATCATGCAATATCTAGCCTAATCTTGCAATCTCTGCCTCATCTTGCAATATCTTGCCTCATCTTACAATATCTTGCATAATCTTGCTATTTCTTGCTTCATCTTGCAATATCTTGCTTCATCGTGCTACATCTTCCTCATCTTACTAAATCTTGTTTCATCTTGCTACATCTTGCCTCATCTTGCTTCATCTTGCTACATCTTGCCTCATCTTGTAATGTCTTGCCTCATCTTGCCTAATCTTGCAACATCTTGCCTCGTCTTGCAATATCTTGCCTCATCTTGTAATGTCCTGCCTCATCTTGCCTCATCTTGCAGTATCTTGCCTCATCTTGCTATTTCTTGCCTCATCTTGCTATTTCTTGTCTCATCTTTCAATGTCTTACCTCATCTCGCTACATCTTGCCTCATCTTGCAATATCTTACCTCATCTTGCTATTTCTTGCTTCATCTTGCAATACCTTGCAACATCTTGCTATATCTTGCCTCATCTTACTAAATCTGGCTTCATCTTGCTACATCTTGCTTCATCTTGCCTCATCTTGCTACATCTTGCCTCATCTTGCAATGCCTTATTACCTCAACTCGCTACATCTTGCCTCATCTTGCTACATCTTGCCTCATCTTGCTACATCTTGCCTCATCTTGCTATCACGACACAGACCCTGGCAGAGGATGCCTCCTCTTGCTACATCTTGCCTCGTCCACAAACACTCGCACCCAAGGAGACCAAGACGGGAAATGGATGACCAGAAGCCCAGAACAACCCTGACCCTCCCTTACATTGCTGGTCTTTCGGAGGCAGTAAGACGGATTCTTGCACCGCTAGAAATCAAGGTGGCTTTCCGCCCACAAAGCACTCTTCGCAGCTTACTTGTGCACCCCAAGGATCCAGTACCAATGGACCAACGGAAGGGGGTTGTGTACAGCGTGCCTTGTGATGGATGCTCCAAGGTGTACATTGGGCAAACTGGCCGGAGCCTCAAACACCGGCTGGCAGAACACAGACGTGCCCTGAAGAATGGAGATGTGGCAGCATCGGCCCTCGCAGAACACACCCTCGCAACAGGTCATCTGGTGGATCTCACCAAGTCAGAAGTAATTGACTGTCACCCATATGCCACCACACGCTGCCTATTGGAGAGTTGGCATATACAACGGAACCCGGATGCACTGAATAGGGAGAAGGGAACCTTGCCTGAGGTGTACACTGCCCTCCTAGAGTAGATTACTATTGGATCTCTACTGTTACTGCCTAAGAAAATTCATTGACTGTTAAAATTGTTACTTTAACGTTATTCATGGTCACATCATCAACTGTCACCACATTTCATCACCTGTCACTAACATTTATATATAAACTTTAGGAGTGCTGTATTTTGTCATTCACTGATGAAGGTGGCTGAAAGCTGCCGAAACGTCTGGATAACTTGTGAAAAATTTTGGCTAGTGCGAACGAACTTGGATGATGTCAGACTTACCTAGCCACTCAGGACTTTTCAAACGTGTCAAAGAAGACAACGGCATAGAAGCACTCCAAGCAACTAGGCACTATGTTAACACAGCTTGTAAGATTAGTCGCACCCATCAACACATTGCCTTTAACCAGAGATGCCGTCGATACCAGTTGTTACCACGCAGTTTGGAAGTGAAACCTCTGGTGCCCACCTCACAAGGATGCCGCATTGCAAGAAGAGCAGGTTTCCAGTTCCTGTCAGCACGGGTACAGCACTGCTACAGCAAGTTGAAGAACTTAGAGACGGATCTCTTCTTCCAGAAGCGTCAATTGGACCATGCCCTTGGTGCACAGAAGCTTGCAGTCCTGGAAAAGCATGTCAGCGACACCCAGACTAAGGTCTCGACTCAGACAAAGGAACGGCAGAAGAAGAAGTTCGACAACCTTCTGGCTAGACAAACCTCCATGCAGCAAAGCCCAGGCAACCGGCGTGTGGTGAACCTGTCATCCAGACAGCTTGATGACTCACAAATGTCAGCCTTGTCCAAAGGTCTGAATTTTGCACCTGCACCAGGACGTGTTCCCACAGCTCACTTTGTCTCCAGTGTAGAAGCAGCAATTGGTTGAACCGGAGTCAGTGATAAAGTCGCAGCAAAGGCCCGCATGTGTGTCATTGGCGCAGTCAGTCGTGCAAAGATGCCACCCAGAAACATCCCATCAAAGGAAATGAAGGCCCTGAAGGATCTTGCCAACGATGAGGCTATTCTCATATTACCAGCAGACAAGGGCAAGGCCACAGTGGTGATGGACAGAGCAGATTATGACGGAAAGATGCTGAAGATGTTGAGTGATGAAAGCACGTACCAACCAGTGGAGAAGGACCCGACAGCACCACTGGAGAGAAAGATGAATGCCCAACTGATGAATCTTAAGCGATCTGGTCGCCTCCCCAACGATGTGTACGCACAATTGAGGAGCTCAGCTGGCAGGACCCCCCTGATGTATGGCCTACCTAAGGTGCACAAGCAGGACGTCCCACTCCGCCCCATTGTGTCCTTCGTGTCCTCTCCGACATACCAGCTGTCCAAGTTCCTAGCCAGCATATTAGCTCCACTTGTCGGACGGACTAGCTCCTATGTGAGGAACTCGAAGTCCTTTGTTGATTTCATCACGACACAGACCCTGGCAGAGGATGAGATTCTACTATCCTTTGATGTGGTATCCCTCTTCACCTGTGTCCCAACGGGGCTGGCTGTCCAGATAGCCCGCCGCCGACTGGAGAATGATCCCTCCCTCCAGGACAGGACTGACCTCAACATTGATGACATCGTGGATCTCCTGACCATGTGCCTTGACGCAACCTACCTGTCCTTCAGAGGGAAGGTGTACCGGCAAGTACATGGTACCGCAATGGGGTCGCCGGTGTCTGTAGTTGTGGCCAACCTGGTAATGGAGGATGTTGAAGAGAGAGCCCTGACCACATTTCCCTCCCCTCCCCGCTTCTGGAAGCGTTACGTAGACGATACGTGCACAGCTCTCCCCAGGGACATGGTCGAGCCCTTCCATAAGCACCTGAACTGCATCGAGCCATGCATACAATTCACAGTGGAGGAGGAGTCTGGTGATAGGAGGCTACCCTTTCTGGATGTACAGCTTTGCAGGGATTGTGATGGCACTGTTACTACATCGGTGTATCGGAAGGCCACACACACCAACCAATACCTCTCCTTCACATCCCACCACCCGACGGCACACAAGGTAGCTGTGATAAGGACCCTCATGACCAGAGCCAACACTCTTTCATCCTCAGGCGTGGAGAGAGTGCAGGAAGAGAAACAGATTGTAGAAGCACTGCGAGAGAATGGCTATCCCCCCAGCTTCGTCCACAAACACTCGCACCCAAGGAGACCAAGACAGGAAATGGATGACCAGAAGCCCAGAACAACCCTGACCCTCCCTTACATTGCTGGTCTTTCGGAGGCAGTAAGACGGATTCTTGCACCGCTAGAAATCAAGGTGGCTTTCCGCCCACAAAGCACTCTTCGCAGCTTACTTGTGCACCCCAAGGATCCAGTACCAATGGACCAACGGAAGGGGGTTGTGTACAGCGTGCCTTGTGATGGATGCTCCAAGGTGTACATTGGGCAAACTGGCCGGAGCCTCAAACACCGGCTGGCAGAACACAGACGTGCCCTGAAGAATGGAGATGTGGCAGCATCGGCCCTCGCAGAACACACCCTCGCAACAGGTCATCTGGTGGATCTCACCAAGTCAGAAGTAATTGACTGTCACCCATATGCCACCACACGCTGCCTATTGGAGAGTTGGCATATACAACGGAACCCAGATGCACTGAATAGGGAGAAGGGAACCTTGCCTGAGGTGTACACTGCCCTCCTAGAGTAGATTACTATTGGATCTCTACTGTTACTGCCTAAGAAAATTCATTGACTGTTAAAATTGTTACTTTAACGTTATTCATGGTCACATCATCAACTGTCACCACATTTCATCACCTGTCACTAACATTTATATATAAACTTTAGGAGTGCTGTATTTTGTCATTCACTGATGAAGGTGGCTGAAAGCTGCCGAAACGTCTGGATAACTTGTGAAAAATTTTGGCTAGTGCGAACGAACTTGGATGATGCTTGCCTAATCTTGCAATATCTTGCCTCATCTTGCAATATCTTGCCTCATCTTGCTACATCTTGACTCATTTTGCAATATCTTACCTCATCTTGCTACATCTTGCCTCATCTTGCAATATCTTGTTATATCTTGCTACATCTTGCCTCATCTTGCTTCATCTTGCTACATCTTGCCTCATCTTGTAATGTCTTGCCTCATCTTGCCTAATCTTGCAATATTTTGCCTCGTCTTGCAATATCTTGCCTCATCTTGCAATGTCTTGCCTCATCTTGCTACATCTTGCCTCGTCTTGCAATATCTTGCCGTATCTTGCAATATCTTGCCTCATCTTGCAATATCTTGCCTCATCTTGCTATTTCTTGCTTCATCTTGCACTATCTTGCCTCATCTTGCAATATCTTGCCTCATCTTGCTATTTCTTGCTTCATCTTGCACTATCTTGCCTCATCATGCAATATCTTGCCTCATCTTGCAATCTCTTGCCTCAGCTTGCAATATCTTGCCTCATCTTGCAATGTCTTACCTCATCTTGCTACATCTTGCCTCATCTTACAATATCTTGTTTCATCTTGCTACATCTTGCCTCATCTTGCTTCATCTTACTACATCTAGCCTAATCTTGTAATGTCTTGCCACATCTTGCCTAATCTTGCAATAACTTGCCTCGTCTTGCAATATCTGGCCTCATCTTGCTATATCTTGCCTCATCTTGCTACATCTTGCCTCGTCTTGCAATATCTTGCGTCATCTTCTTACATCTTACTTCATCTTGCTATTTCTTGCCTCATTTTGCTATTTCTTGCCTCATCTTGCCATATTTTGCCTCTTCTTGCTACATCTTGCCTCGTCCTGCAATATCTTGCCTCATCTTTTTACATCTTGCCTCATCTTGCTATTTCTTGCCTCGTCTTGCTATTTCTTGCCTCATCTTGCTATTTCTTGCTTCATCTTGCAATATCTTTCCTCATCATGCAATATCTTGCCTAATCTTGCAATATCTTGCTTCATCTTGCAATATCTTACCTCATCTTGCTACATCTTGCCTCATCTTGCAATATCTTGTTTTATCTTGCTACATCTTGCCTCATCTTGCTTCATCTTGCTACATCTTGCCTCATCGTGTAATGTCTTGCCTCATCTTGCCTAATCTTGCAATATCTTGCCTCGTCTTGCAATATCTTGCCTCATCTTGTAATGTCTTGCCTCATCTTGCTACATCTTGCCTCATCTTGCAATATCTTGCCTCATCTTGCTATTTCTTGCTTCATCTTGCAATATCTTGCCTCATCATGCAATATCTTGCCTAATCTTGCAATATCTTGCCTCATCTTGCAATGTCTTACCTCATCTTGCTACATCTTGCCTCATCTTGCAATATCTTGCTTTATCTTTCTACATCTTGCCTCATCTTACTAAATCTTGTTATATCTTGCTACATCTTGCCTCATCTTGCTTCATCTTGCTACATCTTGCCTCATCTTGTAATATCTTGCCTCATCTTGCCTAAACTTGCAATATCTTGCCTCATCTTGCAATATCTTGCCTCATCTTGTAATATCTTGCCTCATCTTGCTACATCTTGCATCGTCTTGCAATATCCTGCCTCATCTTGCTATTTCTTGCCTCATCTTGCAATATCTTGCCTCATCTTGCAATATCTTGCCTCATCTTGTATTGTCTTACCTCATCTTGCTACATCTTGCCTCATCTTGCAATATCTTGCTTTATCTTTCTACATCTAGCCTCATCTTACTAAATCTTGTTTCATCTTGCTACATCTTGCCTCATCTTGCTTCATCTTGCTACATCTTGCCTCATCTTGTAATGTCTTGCCTCATCTTGCCTAATCTTGCAACATCTTGCCTCGTCTTGCAATATCTTGCCTCATCTTGTAATGTCCTGCCTCATCTTGCCTCATCTTGCAGTATCTTGCCTCATCTTGCTATTTCTTGCCTCATCTTGCTATTTCTTGTCTCATCTTTCAATGTCTTACCTCATCTCGCTACATCTTGCCTCATCTTGCAAGACCTTGCAACATCTTGCTATATCTTGCCTCATCTTACTAAATCTGGCTTCATCATGCTACATCTTGCTTCATCTTGCCTCATCTTGCTACATCTTGCCTCATCTTGCAATGCCTTATTACCTCAACTCGCTACATCTTGCCTCATCTTGCTACATCTTGCCTCATCTTGCTACATCTTGCCTCATCTTGCTATTTCTTGCCTCATCTTGCTATATTTTGCCTCATCTTGCTACATCTTGCCTCGTCCTGCAATATGTTGCCTCATCTTCTTACATCTTACCTCATCTTGCTATTTCTTGCCTCATCTTGCAGTATCTTGCCTCATCTTGCTATTTCTTGCTTCATCTTGCACTATCTTGCCTCATCATGCAATATCTTGCCTCATCTTGCAATATCTTGCCTCATCTTGCAATATCTTGCCTCATCTTGCAATGTCTTACCTCATCTTGCTACATCGTGCCTCATCTTGCAATATCTTGCTTTATCTTTCTACATCTTGCCTCATCTTACTAAATCTTGTTATATCTTGCTACATCTTGCCTCATCTTCCCTCATCTTGCTACATCTTACCTCATCTTGTTATGTCTTGCCTCATCTTGCCTAAACTTGCAATATCTTGCCTCGTCTTGTAATATCTTGCCTAATCTTGCTACATCTTGCCTCATCTTGCAATATCTTGCCTCATCTTGCTATTTCTTGCCTCATCTTGCAATATCTTGCCTCATCTTGCAATATCTTGCCTCATCTTGCAATGTCTTACCTCATCTTGCTACATCTTGCCTCACCTTGCTACATCTTGCTTTATCTTTCTACATCTTGCCTCATCTTACTAAATCTTGTTTCATCTTGCTACATGTTGCCTTATCTTGCTTCATCTTGCTACATCTTGCCTCATCTTGTAATGTCTTGCCTCATCTTGCTACATCTTGCCTCATCTTGCCTCATCTTGCTACATCTTGCCTCATCTTGCAATGTCTTATTACCTCATCTTGCTGCATCTTGCCTCATCTCGCTACATCTTGCATCATCTCGCTACATCTTGCCTCATCTTGCTACATCTTGCCTCATCTTGCTACATCTGGCCTCATCTTGCTATATCTTGCCTCATCTTGCTATATCTTGCCTCATCTTGCTACATTTTACCTCGTCTTGCAATATCTTGCCTCATCTTCTTACATCTTGCCTCATCTTGCTATTTCTTACCTCATCTTGCTATTTCTTGCCTCATTTTGCTATTTCTTGCCTCATTCTGCAATATCTTGCCTCATCATGCAATATCTTGCCTAATCTTGCAATATCTTGCCTCGTCTTGCAATATCTTGCCTCATCTTGCAATGTCTTGCAATATCTTGCCAAATCTTGCAATATCTTGCCTCATCTTGCATTATCTTGCTTCATCTTCCTATATCTTGCCTCATCTTGCCTCATCTTGCAATATCTTGCGACATTTTACACTATCTTGCCTAATCTTACTACATCTTGCTTCATCTTGCTGTATCTTGCCTCATCTTGCTACATCTTGCCTCGTCTTGCAATATCTTGCCTAATCTTGCAATATCTTGCCTCATCTTGCAATATCTCGCCTCATCTTGCTATTTCTTGCTTCATCTTGCACTATCTTGCCTCATCATGCAATATCTTACCTAATCTTGCAATATCTTGCCTCATCTTGCAATATCTTGCCTCATCTTGCAATGTCTTACCTCATCTTGCTACATCTTGCCTCATCTTACAATATCTTGTTTCATCTTGCTACATCTTGCCTCATCTTGATTCATCTTACTACATTTTGCCTCATCTTGTAATGTCTTGCCTCATCTTGCCTAATCTTGCAATAACTTGCCTCGTCTTGCACTATCTGGCCTCATCTTGCTATATCTTGCCTCATCTTGCTACATCTTGCCTCGTCTTGCAATATCTTGCCTCATCTTCTTACATCTTGCTTCATCTTGCTATTTCTTGCCTCATCTTGCTATTTCTTTCCTCATCTTGCTATATTTCTCCTCCTCTTGCTACATCTTGCCTCGTCCTGCAATATCTTGCCTCATCTTTTTACATCTTGCCTCATCTTGCTATTTCTTGCCTCGTCTTGCTATTTCTTGCCTCATCTTGCTATTTCTTGCTTCATCTTGCAATATCTTGCCTCATCATGCAATATCTTGCCTAATCTTGCAATATCTTGCCTCATCTTGCAATATCTTGCCTCATCTTGCTACATCTTGACTCATCTTGCAATATCTTACCTCATCTTGCTACATCTTGCCTCATCTTGCAATATCTTGTTTTATCTTGCTACATCTTGCCTCATCTTGCTTCATCTTGCTACATCTTGCCTCATCTTGTAATGTCTTGCCTCATCTTGCCTAATCTTGCAATATCTTGCCTCGTCTTGCAATATCTTGCCTCATCTTGCAATGTCTTGCCTCATCTTGCTACATCTTGCCTCGTCTTGCAATATCTTGCCGTATCTTGCAATATCTTGCCTCATCTTGCAATATCTTGCCTCATCTTGCTATTTCTTGCTTCATCTTGCACTATCTTGCCTCATCTTGCAATATCTTGCCTCATCTTGCTATTTCTTGCTTCATCTTGCACTATCTTGCCTCATCATGCAATATCTTGCCTCATCTTGCAATATCTTGCCTCAGCTTGCAATATCTTGCCTCATCTTGCAATGTCTTACCTCATCTTGCTACATCTTGCCTCATCTTACAATATCTTGTTTCATCTTGTTACATCTTGCCTCATCTTGCTTCATCTTACTACATCTAGCCTAATCTTGTAATGTCTTGCCACATCTTGCCTAATCTTGCAATAACTTGCCTCGTCTTGCAATATCTGGCCTCATCTTGCTATATCTTGCCTCATCTTGCTACATCTTGCCTCGTCTTGCAATATCTTGCGTCATCTTCTTACATCTTGCTTCATCTTGCTATTTCTTGCCTCATTTTGCTATTTCTTGCCTCATCTTGCCATATTTTGCCTCTTCTTGCTACATCTTGCCTCGTCCTGCAATATCTTGCCTCATCTTTTTACATCTTGCCTCATCTTGCTATTTCTTGCCTCGTCTTGCTATTTCTTGCCTCATCTTGCTATTTCTTGCTTCATCTTGCAATATCTTGCCTCATCATGCAATATCTTGCCTAATCTTGCAATATCTTGCTTCATCTTGCAATATCTTACCTCATCTTGCTACATCTTGCCTCATCTTGCAATATCTTGTTTTATCTTGCTACATCTTGCCTCATCTTGCTTCATCTTGCTACATCTTGCCTCATCTTGTAATGTCTTGCCTCATCTTGCCTAATCTTGCAATATCTTGCCTCGTCTTGCAATATCTTGCCTCATCTTGTAATGTCTTGCCTCATCTTGCTACATCTTGCCTCATCTTGCAATATCTTGCCTCATCTTGCTATTTCTTGCTTCATCTTGCAATATCTTGCCTCATCATGCAATATCTTGCCTAATCTTGCAATATCTTGCCTCATCTTGCAATGTCTTACCTCATCTTGCTACATCTTGCCTCATCTTGCAATATCTTGCTTTATCTTTCTACATCTTGCCTCATCTTACTAAATCTTGTTATATCTTGCTACATCTTGCCTCATCTTGCTTCATCTTGCTACATCTTGCCTCATCTTGTAATGTCTTGCCTCATCTTGCCTAAACTTGCAATATTTTGCCTCATCTTGCAATATCTTGCCTCATCTTGTAATATCTTGCCTCATCTTGCTACATCTTGCATCGTCTTGCAATATCCTGCCTCATCTTGCTATTTCTTGCCTCATCTTGCAATATCTTGCCTCATCTTGCAATATCTTGCCTCATCTTGTATTGTCTTACCTCATCTTGCTACATCTTGCCTCATCTTGCAATATCTTGCTTTATCTTTCTACATCTAGCCTCATCTTACTAAATCTTGTTTCATCTTGCTACATGTTGCCTCATCTTGCTTCATCTTGCTACATCTTGCCTCATCTTGTAATGTCTTGCCTCATCTTGCCTAATCTTGCAACATCTTGCCTCGTCTTGCAATATCTTGCCTCATCTTGTAATGTCCTGCCTCATCTTGCCTCATCTTGCAGTATCTTGCCTCATCTTGCTATTTCTTGCCTCATCTTGCTATTTCTTGTCTCATCTTTCAATGTCTTACCTCATCTCGCTACATCTTGCCTCATCTTGCAATATCTTGCCTCATCTTGCTATTTCTTGCTTCATCTTGCAAGACCTTGCAACATCTTGCTATATTTTGCCTCATCTTGCTACATCTTGCCTCGTCCTGCAATATGTTGCCTCATCTTCTTACATCTTACCTCATCTTGCTATTTCTTGCCTCATCTTGCAGTATCTTGCCTCATCTTGCTATTTCTTGCTTCATCTTGCAATATCTTGCCTCATCATGCAATATCTTGCCTCATCTTACTAAATCTGGCTTCATCTTGCTACATCTTGCTTCATCTTGCCTCATCTTGCTACATCTTGCCTCATCTTGCAATGCCTTATTACCTCAACTCGCTACATCTTGCCTCATCTTGCTACATCTTGCCTCATCTTGCTACATCTTGCCTCATCTTGCTATTTCTTGCCTCATCTTGCTATTTCTTGCCTCATCTTGCTATATTTTGCCTCATCTTGCTACATCTTGCCTCGTCCTGCAATATGTTGCCTCATCTTCTTACATCTTACCTCATCTTGCTATTTCTTGCCTCATCTTGCAGTATCTTGCTTCATCTTGCTATTTCTTGCTTCATCTTGCAATATCTTGCCTCATCATGCAATATCTTGCCTAATCTTGCAATATCTTGCCTCTTCTTGCAATATCTTGCCTCATCTTGCAATGTCTTACCTCATCTTGCTACATCATGCCTCATCTTGCAATATCTTGCTTTATCTTTCTACATCTTGCCTCATCTTACTAAATCTTGTTATATCTTGCTACATCTTGCCTCATCTTCCCTCATCTTGCTACATCTTACCTCATCTTGTTATGTCTTGCCTCATCTTGCCTAAACTTGCAATATCTTGCCTCGTCTTGTAATATCTTGCCTAATCTTGCTACATCTTGCCTCATCTTGCAATATCTTGCCTCATCTTGCTATTTCTTGCCTCATCTTGCAATATCTTGCCTCATCTTGCAATATCTTGCCTCATCTTGCAATGTCTTACCTCATCTTGCTACATCCTGCCTCACCTTGCTACATCTTGCTTTATCTTTCTACATCTTGCCTCATCTTACTAAATCTTGTTTCATCTTGCTACATGTTGCCTTATCTTGCTTCATCTTGCTACATCTTGCCTCATCTTGCAATGTCTTATTACCTCATCTTGCTGCATCTTGCCTCATCTCGCTACATCTTGCATCATCTCGCTACATCTTGCCTCATCTTGCTACATCTTGCCTCATCTTGCTACATCTGGCCTCATCTTGCTATATCTTGCCTCATCTTGCTATATCTTGCCTTATCTTGCTACATTTTACCTCGTCTTGCTATATCTTGCCTCATCTTCTTACATCTTGCCTCATCTTGCTATTTCTTACCTCATCTTGCTATTTCTTGCCTCATTTTGCTATTTCTTGCCTCATTCTGCAATATCTTGCCTCATCATGCAATATCTTGCCGAATCTTGCAATATCTTGCCTCGTCTTGCAATATCTTGCCTCATCTTGCAATGTCTTGCAATATCTTGCCAAATCTTGCAATATCTTGCCTCATCTTGCATTATCTTGCTTCATCTTCCTATATCTTGCCTCATCTTGCCTCATCTTGCAATATCTTGCGACATCTTACACTATCTTGCCTAATCTTACTACATCTTGCTTCATCTTGCTGTATCTTGCCTCATCTTGCTACATCTTGCCTCGTCTTGCAATATCTTGCCTAATCTTGCAATATCTTGCCTCATCTTGCAATATCTCGCCTCATCTTGCTATTTCTTGCTTCATCTTGCACTATCTTGCCTCATCATGCAATATCTTACCTAATCTTGCAATATCTTGCCTCATCTTGCAATATCTTGCCTCATCTTGCTATTTCTTTCCTCATCTTGCTATATTTCTCCTCCTCTTGCTACATCTTGCCTCGTCCTGCAATATCTTGCCTCATCTTTTTACATCTTGCCTCATCTTGCTATTTCTTGCCTCGTCTTGCTATTTCTTGCCTCATCTTGCTATTTCTTGCTTCATCTTGCAATATCTTGCCTCATCATGCAATATCTTACCTAATCTTGCAATATCTTGCCTCATCTTGCAATATCTTGCCTCATCTTGCTACATCTTGACTCATCTTGCAATATCTTACCTCATCTTGCTACATCTTGCCTCATCTTGCAATATCTTGTTTTATCTTGCTACATCTTGCCTCATCTTGCTTCATCTTGCTACATCTTGCCTCATCTTGTAATGTCTTGCCTCATCTTGCCTAATCTTGCAATATCTTGCCTCGTCTTGCAATATCTTGCCTCATCTTGCAATGTCTTGCCTCATCTTGCTACATCTTGCCTCGTCTTGCAATATCTTGCCGTATCTTGCAATATCTTGCCTCATCTTGCAATATCTTGCCTCATCTTGCAATATCTTGCTTCATCTTGCACTATCTTGCCTCATCATGCAATATCTTGCCTAATCTTGCATTATCTTGCCTCATCTTGCAATATCTTGCCTCATCTTGCAATGTCTTACCTCATCTTGCTACATCTGGCCTCATCTTACAATATCTTGTCTTATCTTGCTACATCTTGCCTCATCTTGCTTCATCTTACTACATCTAGCCTAATCTTGTAATGTCTTGCCACATCTTGCCTAATCTTGCAATAACTTGCCTCGTCTTGCAATATCTGGCCTCATCTTGCTATATCTTGCCTCATCTTGCTACATCTTGCCTCGTCTTGCAATATCTTGCCTCATCTTCTTACATCTTGCTTCATCTTGCTATTTCTTGCCTCATCTTGCTATTTCTTTCCTCATCTTGCTATATTTTGCCTCTTCTTGCTACATCTTGCCTCGTCCTGCAATATCTTGCCTCATCTTTTTACATCTTGCCTCATCTTGCTATTTCTTGCCTCGTCTTGCTATTTCTTGACTCATCTTGCTATTTCTTGCTTCATCTTGCAATATCTTGTCTCATCATGCAATATCTTGCCTAATCTTGCAATATCTTGCCTCATCTTGCAATATCTTGCCTCATCTTGCTACATCTTGACTCATTTTGCAATATCTTGCCTCATCTTGCTACATCTTGCCTCATCTTGCAGTATCTTGTTATATCTTGCTACATCTTGCCTCATCTTGCTTCATCTTGCTACATCTTGCCTCATCTTGTAATGTCTTGCCTGATCTTGCCTAATCTTGCAATATCTTGCCTCGTCTTGCAATATCTTGCCTCATCTTGTAATGTCTTGCCTCATCTTGCTACATCTTGCCTCATCTTGCCTCATCTTGCTACATCTTGCCTCATCTTGCAATGTCTTATTACCTCATCTTGCTACATCTTGCCTCATCTCGCTACATCTTGCCTCATCTTGCTACATCTTGCCTCATCTTGCTACATCTGGCCTCATCTTGCTATATCTTGCCTCATCTTGCTATATCTTGCTACATCTTGCCTCGTCTTGCTATATCTTGCCTCATCTTCGTACACCTTGCCTCATCTTTCTATTTCTTGCTTCATCTGGCTATTTCTTGCCTCATCTTGCTATTTCTTGCCTCATTCTGCAATATCTTGCCTCATCATGCAAAATCTTACCTAATCTTGCAATATCTTGCCTCGTCTTGCAATATCTTGCCTCATCTTGCAATGTCTTGCCTCATCTTGCCAAATCTTGCAATATCTTGCCTCATCTTGCATTATCTTGCTTCATCTTCCTATATCTTGCCTCATCTTGCCTCATCTTGCAATATCTTGCGACATCTTACACTATCTTGCCTCATCTTACTACATCTTGCTTCATCTTGCTGTATCTTGCCTCATCTTGCTACATCTTGCCTCGTCCTGCAATATCTTGCCTAATCTTGCAATATCTTGCCTCATCTTGCAATATCTTGCCTCATTTTGCCATTCCTTGCCTCGTCTTGCAATGTCTTGCCTCATCTTGTAATATCTTGCCTAATCTTGCTACATCTTGCATCGTCTTGCAATATCCTGCCTCATCTTGCTATCTCTTGCCTCATCTTGCAATATCTTACGTACCTCATCTTACAATATCTTGCCTCATCTTGCAATATCTTGCTATATCTTTCTACATCTAGCCTCATCTTACTAAATCTTGTTTCATCTTGCTACATCTTGCCTCATCTTGCTTCATCTTGCTACATCTTGCCTCATCTTGTAATGTCTTGCCTGATCTTGCCTAATCTTGCAACATCTTGCCTCGTCTTGCAATATCTTGCCTCATCTTGTAATGTCATGCCTCATCTTGCTACATCTTGCCTCATCTTGCCTCATCTTGCTGCATCTTGCTTCATCTTGCAATGTCTTATTACCTCATCTCGCTACATCTTGCCTCATCTCGCTACATCTTGCCTCATCGTGCTACATCTTGCCTCATCTTGCTACATCTGGCCTCATCTTGCTACATCTTGTCTCATCTTGCTATATCTTGCTACATCTTGCCTCGTCTTGCTATATCTTGCCTCAACTTCTTACACCTTGCCTCATCTTGCTATTTCTTGCCTCAGTTGGCTATTTCTTGCCTCATCTTGCTATTTCTTGCCTCATTCTGCAATATCTTGCCTCATCATGCAATATCTTGCCTCGTCTTGCAATATCTTGCCTCGTCTTGCAATATCTTGCCTCATCTTGCAATGTCTTGCCTCATCTTGCCAAATCTTGCAAAATCTTGCCTCATCTTGCATTATCTTGCTTCATCTTCCTATATCTTGCCTCATCTTGCAATATCTTGCCTCATCTTGCTAGTTCTTGTTTCATCGTGCAATATCTTGCCTCATCATGTAATATCCTGCCTAATCTAGCAATCTCTTGCCTCATCTTGCAATATCGTGCCTCATTTTGCAATGTCTTACCTCATCTTGCTACATCTTGCCTCATCTTGCAATATCTTGCCTAATCTTGCTATTTCCTGCTTCATCTTGCAATATCTTGCTTCATCGTGCTACATCTTGCCTCATCTTACTACATCTTGTTTCATCTTGCTACATCTTGCCTCATCTTGCTTCATCTTGCTACATCTTGCCTCATCTTGTAATGTCTTGCGTCATCTTGCCTAATCTTGCAACATCTTGCCTCATCTTACAATATCTTGCCTCATCTTGCAATATCTTGCCTCATCTTGCTATTTCTTGCCTCATCTTGCTATTTCTTGTCTCATCTTTCAATGTCTTACCTCATCTCGCTACATCTTGCCTCATCTTGCAATATCTTGCCTCATCTTGCTATTTCTTGCTTCATCTTGCAAGACCTTGCAACATCTTGCTACATCTTGCCTCATCTTACTAAATCTGGCTTCATCTTGCTACATCTTGCTTCATCTTGCCTCATCTTGCTACATCTTGCCTCATCTTGCAATGCCTTATTACCTCATCTCGCTACATCTTGCCTCATCTTGCTACATTTTGCCTCATCTTGCTACATCTTGCCTCATCTTGCTATTTCTTGCCTCATCTTGCTATTTCTTGCCTCATCTTGCTATAATTTGCCTCATCTTGCTACATCATGCCTCGTCCTGCAATATGTTGCCTCATCTACTTACATCTTGCCTCATCTTGCTATTTCTTGCCTCATCTTGCTATTTCTTGCCTCATGTTGCTATTTCTTGCCTCATCTAGCTATTTCTTGTCTCATCTTGTAATATCTTGCCTCATCATGCAATATCTTGCCTATTCTTGCAATATCTCGCCTCATCTTGCAATATTTTGCCTCATCTTTCAATGTCTTACCTCATCTTGCTACATCTTGCCTCATCTTACAATATCTTGTTTTATCTTGCTACATCTTGCCTCATCTTGATTCATCTTACTACATTTTGCCTCATCTTGTAATGTCTTGCCTCATCTTGCCTAATCTTGCAATAACTTGCCTCGTCTTGCGCTATCTGGCCTCATCTTGCTATATCTTGCCTCATCTTGCTACATCTTGCCTCGTCTTGCAATATCTTGCGTCATCTTCTTACATCTTGCTTCATCTTGCTATTTCTTGCCTCATCTTGCTATTTCTTTTCTCATCTTGCTATATTTCTCCTCCTCTTGCTACATCTTGCCTCGTCCTGCAATATCTTGCCTCATCTTTTTACATCTTGCCTCATCTTGCTATTTCCTGCCTTGTCTTGCTATTTCTTGCCTCATCTTGCAATTTCTTGCTTCATCTTGCAATATCTTGCCTCATCATGCAATATCTTGCCTAATCTTGCAATATCTTGCCTCATCTTGCAATATCTTGCCTCATCTTGCTACATCTTGACTCATTTTGCAATATCTTACCTCATCTTGCTACATCTTGCCTCATCTTGCAATATCTTGTTATATCTTGCTACATCTTGCCTCATCTTGCTTCTTCTTGCTACATCTTGCCTCATCGTGTAATGTCTTGCCTGATCTTGCCTAATCTTGCAATATCTTGCCTCGTCTTGCAATATCTTGCCTCATCTTCTAATGTCTCGCCTCATCTTGCTGCATCTTGCCTCATCTTGCAATATCTTGCCTCGTCTTGCAATATCTTGCCTCATCTTCTAATGTCTCGCCTCATCTTGCTGCATCTTGCCTCATCTTGCCTCATCTTGCTACATCTTGCCTCATCTTGCAATGCCTTATTACCTCATCTCGCTACATCTTTCCTCATCTTCTTACATCTTGCTTCATCTTGCTATTTCTTGCCTCATCTTGCTATTTCTTTCCTCATCTTGCTATATTTCTCCTCCTCTTGCTACATCTTGCCTCGTCCTGCAATATCTTGCCTCATCTTTTTACATCTTGCCTCATCTTGCTATTTCCTGCCTTGTCTTGCTATTTCTTGCCTCATCTTGCAATTTCTTGCTTCATCTTGCAATATCTTGCCTCATCATGCAATATCTTGCCTAATCTTGCAATATCTTGCCTCATCTTGCAATATCTTGCCTCATCTTGCTACATCTTGACTCATTTTGCAATATCTTACCTCATCTTGGTACATCTTGCCTCATCTTGCAATATCTTGTTATATCTTGCTACATCTTGCCTCATCTTGCTTCATCTTGCTACATCTTGCCTCATCGTGTAATGTCTTGCCTGATCTTGCCTAATCTTGCAATATCTTGCCTCGTCTTGCAATATCTTGCCTCATCTTCTAATGTCTCGCCTCATCTTGCTGCATCTTGCCTCATCTTGCCTCATCTTGCTACATCTTGCCTCATCTTGCAATGTCTTATTACCTCATCTCGCTACATCTTACCTCATCTCGCTACATCTTGCCTCATCTCGCAACATCTTGCCTCATCTTGCTACATCTGGCCTCATCTGGCTATTTCTTGTCTCATCTTGCTATTTCTTGCCTCATTCTGCAATATCTTGCCTCATCATGCAATATCTTGCCTAATCTTGCAGTATCTTGCCTCGTCTTGCAATATCTTGCCTCATCTTGCAATGTCTTGCCTCATCTTGCCAAATCTTGCAATATCTTGCCTCATCTTGCATTATCTTGCTTTATCTTCCTATATCTTGCCTCATCTTTCCTCATCTTGCAATATCTTGTGACATCTTACACTATCTTGCCTCATCTTACTACATCTCGCTTCATCTTGCTGTATCTTGCCTCATCTTGCTACATCTTGCCTCGTCTTGCAATATCTTTCCTAATCTTGCAATATCTTGCCTCATCTTGCAATATCTTGCCTCATCTTGCTATTTCTTGCTTCATCTTGCAATATCTTGCCTCATCATGCAATATCTTGCCTAATCTTGCAATCTCTTGCCTCAATCTTGCCTCATCTTGCAATGCCTTACCTCATCTAACTACATCTTGCCTCATCTTGATTCATCTTGCTCCATCTTGCCTTATCTTGTACTGTCTTGCCTCATCTTGCCTAATCTTGCAATATCTTGCCTCATCTTGCAATATCTTGCCTCATCTTGCAATGTCTTTCCTCATCTTGCCTAATCTTACAATATCTTGCCTCATCTTGCACTATCTTGCTTCATCTTGCTATATCTTGCGACATCTTGCACTATCTTGCCATATCTTACTACATCTTGCTTTATTTTACTATATCTTGGCTCATCTTGCAATATCTCGCTACATCTTACTTCATCTTGTTATATCTTGCCTCATCTTGCTTCATCTTGCTATATCTTGCCTCATCTTGCTATATCTTGTCTCATCTAGCAATATCTTGCCTCATCTTGCAATATCTTGTTACATCTTACTTCTTCTTGCTATATCTTGCCTTATCTTGCCTCATCTTACAATATCTTGCCTCATCTTGCTTCATCTTGCTTCATCTTGCTATATCATGCCTCATCTTGTTATATCTTGCTTCATCTTGCAATATCTTGCCTCATCTTGCAACATCTTGCCCCATCTTACTACATCTTGCCTCATCTTGTAATGTCTTGCCTCATCTTGCTACATCTTGCCTCATCTTGCTTCAACTTGCTACATCTTGCCTCATCTTGCAATGTCTTGCCTCATCTTGCCTAATCTTGCAATATCTTGCCTCGTCTTGCAATATCTTGCCTCATCTTGTAATATCTTGCCTCATCTTGCTACATCTTGCCTCATCTTGCCTCATCTCGCTACATCTTGCCTCATCTTACTAAATCTTGTTTCATCTTGCTACATCTTGCCTCATCTTGCTTCATCTTGCTACATCTTGCCTCATCTTGTAATGTCTTGCCTCATCTTGCCTAATCTTGCAATATCTTGCCTCGTCTTGCAATATCTTGCCTCATCTTGCTACATCTTGCCTCATCTTGCTACATCTTGCCTCATCTTGCAATATCTTGCCTCATTTTGCTATTTCTTGCTTCATCTTGCAATATCTTGCCTCATCTTGCAATATCTTGCCTCATTTTGCTATTTCTTGCTTCATCTTGCAATATCTTGCCTCATCATGCAATACCTGGCCTTATCTTGCAATATCGTGCCTCCTCTTGCTACATCTTGCCTCATCTTGCAATATCTTGCCTCGTCCTGCAATATCTTGCCTCATCTTGCAATGTCTTACCTCATCTTGCTACATCTTGCCTCATCTTGCAATATCTTGCCTCATCTTACTAAATCTTGCTTCATCTTGCAATATCTTGCCTCATCATCAATATCTTGCCTAATCTTGCAATATCTTGCCTCATCTTGCATTATCTTGCCTCATCTTGCAATGTCTTACCTCATCTTGCTACATCTTGTTTCATCTTGCAATATCTTGCCTCGTCTTGCAATATCTTGCCTCATCTTGCAATGTCTTACCTCATCTTGCTACATCTTGCCTCATCTTGCAATATCTTGCCTCATCTTACTAAATCTTGCTTCATCTTGCAATATCTTGCCTCATCATCAATATCTTGCCTAATCTTGCAATATCTTGCCTCATCTTGCATTATCTTGCCTCATCTTGCAAAGGTTTACCTCATCTTGCAACATCTTGCCTCATCTTGCAATATCTTACTTTATCTTTCTACATCTTGCCTCATCTTACTAAATCTTGTTTTATCTTGCTACATCTCTCCTCATCTTGCCTAATCTTGCAATATCTTGCCTCGTCTTGCAATATCTTGCCTCATCTTGTAATATCTTGCCTCATCTTGCTACATCTTGCCTCATCTTGCAATATCCCGCCTCATCTTGCTATTTCTTGCCTCATCTTACAATATCTTGCCTCATCTTACAATATCTTGCCTCATCTTGCAATGTCTTAGCTCATCGTGCTACATCTTGCCTCATCTTGCAATATTTTGCTTTAACTTTCTACATCTAGTCTCATCTTACTAAATCTTGTTTCATCTTGCTACATCTTGCCTCATCTTGCTTCATCTTGCTACATCTTGCCTCATCTTGTAATGTCTTGCCTCATCTTGCCTAATCTTGCAATATCTTGCCTCGTCTTGCAATATCTTGCCTCATCTTGTAATATCTTGCCTCATCTTGCTACATCTTGCCTCATCTTGCAATGTCTAACCTCATCTTGCTATTTCTTGCTTCATCTTGCAATATCTTGCCTCATCATGCAATATCTTGCCTAATCTTGCAATATCTTGCCTCGTCTTGCAATATCTTGCCTCATCTTGCAATGTCTTGCCTCGTCTTGCAATATCTTGCCTTATCTTGCAATGTCTTACCTCATCTTGCTATATCTTGCCTCATCTTGCAATATCTTGCCATATCTTACTAAATCTTGCTTCATCTTGCAATATCTTGCCTCATCATCAATATCTTGCCTAATCTTGCAATATCTTGCCTCATCTTGCATTATCTTGCCTCATCTTGCAATGTCTTACCTCATCTTGCTACATCTTGCCTCATCTTGCAATATCTTGCTTCATCTTTCTACATCTTGCCTCATCTTACTAAATCTTGTTTTATCTTGCTACAACTTGCCTCATCTTGTAATGTCTTGCCTCATCTTGCCTAATCTTGCAATATCTTGCCTCGTCTTGCAATATCTTGCCTCATCGTGTAATATCTTGCCTCATCTTGCTACATCTTGCCTCATCTTGCAATATCCTGCCTCACCTTGCTATTTCTTGCTTCATCTTACAATATCTTGCCTCATCTTACAATGTCTTGCCTCATCTTGCAATGTCTTACCTCATCTTGCTACATCTTGCCTCATCTTGCAATATTTTGCTTTATCTTTCTACATCTTGCCTCATCTTACTAAATTGTGTTTCATCTTGCTACATCTTGCCTCATCTTGCTTCATCTTGCTACATCTTGCCTCATCTTGTAATGTCTGCCTCATCTTGCTTAATCTTGCAATATCTTGCCTCGTCTTGAAATATCTTGCCTCATCTTGTAATATCTGGCCTCATCTTGCTACATACATCTTGCCTCATCTTGCATTATCTTTCCTCATCTTGCTATTTCTTGCTTCATCTTGCAATATCTTACCTCATCTTGCTACATCTTGCCTCATCTTGCAATATCTTGCCTCGTCTTGCAATATCTTACCTCATCTTGCAATGTCTTACCTCATCTTGCTATATCTTGCCTCATCTTGTAATATCTTGCTTCATCTTACTAAATCTTGCTTCATCTTGCAATATCTTGCCTCATCATGCAATATCTTGCCTAATCTTGCAATATCTTCCCTCATCTTACAATATCTTGCCTCATCTTGCAATGTCTTACCTCATCTTGCTACATCTTGCCTCATCTTGCAATATCTTGCTTTATCTTTCTACATCTTGCCTCATCTTACTAAATCTTGTTATATCTTGCTATATCTTGCCTCATCTTGCTTCATCTTGCTACATCTTGCCTCATCTTGTAATGTCTTGCCTCATCTTGCCTAAACTTGCAATACCTTGCCTCGTCTTGCAATATCTTGCCTCATCCTGTAATATCTTGCCTCATCTTGCTACATCTTGCCTCGTCTTGCAATATCCTGCCTCATCTTGCTTTTTCTTGCCTCATCTTGCAATATCTTGCCTCATCTTACAATATCTTGCCTCATCTTGCAATGTCTTACCTCATCTTGCTACATATTGCCTCATCTTGTAATGTCTGCCTCATCTTGCCTAATCTTGCAATATCTTGCCTTGTCTTGCAATATCTTGCCTCATCTTGTAATATCTGGCCTCATCTTGCTACATACATCTTGCCTCATCTTGCATTATCTTTCCTCATCTTGCTATTTCTTGCTTCATCTTGCAATATCTTACCTCATCTTGCTACATCTTGCCTCATCTTGCAATATCTTGCCTCGTCTTGCAATACCTTACTTCATCTTGCAATGTCTTACCTCATCTTGCTATATCTTGCCTCATCTTGCAATATCTTGCTTCATCTTACTAAATCTTGCCTCATCTTGCAATATCTTGCCTCATCATGCAATATCTTGCCTAATCTTGCAATATCTTGCCTCATCTTGCAATATCTTGCCTCATCTTGCAATGTCTTACCTCATCTTGCTACATCTTGCCTCATCTTGCAATATCTTGCTTTATCTTTCTACATCTTGCCTCATCATACTAAATCTTGTTATATCTTGCTATATCTTGCCTCATCTTGCTTCATCTTGCTACATCTTGCCTCATCTTGTAATGTCTTGCCTCATCTTGCCTAAACTTGCAATATCTTGCCTCGTCTTGCAATATCTTGCCTCATCCTGTAATATCTTGCCTCATCTTGCTACATCTTGCCTCGTCTTGCAATATCCTGCCTCATCTTGCTTTTTCTTGCCTCATCTTGCAATATCTTGCCTCATCTTACAATATCTTGCCTCATCTTGCAATGTCTTACCTCATCTTGCTACATCTTGCCTCATCTAGTAATGTCTGCCTCATCTTGCCTAATCTTGCAATATCTTGCCTTGTCTTGCAATATCTTGCCTCATCTTGTAATATCTGGCCTCATCTTGCTACATACATCTTGCCTCATCTTGCATTATCTTTCCTCATCTTGCTATTTCTTGCTTCATCTTGCAATATCTTGCCTCATCATGCAATATCTTGCCTCATCTTGCAATATCTTGCCTTGTCATGCAATATCTTGCCTCATCTTGCAATGTCTTACCTCATCTTGCTACATCTTGCCTCATCTTGCAATATTTTGCCTCGTCTTGCAATATCTTACCTCATCTTGCAATGTCTTACCTCATCTTGCTATATCTTGCCTCATCTTGCAATATCTTGCTTCATCTTACTAAATCTTGCTTCATCTTGCAATATCTTGCCTCATCTTACAATATCTTGCATCATCTTGCAATGTCTTACCTCATCTTGCTACATCTTGCCTCATCTTGCTATATTTTGCTTTATCTTTCTACATCTTGCCTCATCTTACTAAATCTTGTTTCATCTTGCTACATCTTGCCTCATCTTGCTTCATCTTGCTACATCTTGCCTCATCTTGTAATGTCTGCCTCATCTTGCCTAATCTTGCAATATCTTGCTTTGTCTTGCAAAATCTTGCCTCATCTTGAAATATCTTGCCTAATCTTGCTACATCTTGCATCGTCTAGCAATATCCTGCCTCATCTTGCTATCTCTTGCCTCATCTTGCAATATCTTACCTCATCTTACAATATCTTGCCTCATCTTGCAATGTCTTGCCTCATCTTGCTACATCTTGCCTCATCTTGCAATATTTTGCTTTATCTTTCTACATCTTGCCTCATCTTACTAAATCTTGTTATATCTTGCTATATCTTGCCTCATCTTGCTTCATCTTGCTACATCTTGCCTCATCTTGTAATGTCTTGCCTCATCTTGCCTCATCTTGCAATATCTTACCTCATCTTACAATATCTTGCTTCATCTTGCAATATCTTGCCTCATCATCAATATCTTGCCTAATCTTGCAATATCTTGCCTCATCTTGCATTATCTTGCCTCATCTTGCAATGGCTTACCTCATCTTGCAACATCTTGCCTCATCTTGCAATATCTTACTTTATCTTTCTACATCTTGCCTCATCTTACTAAATCTTGTTTTATCTTGCTACATCTCTCCTCATCTTGCCTAATCATGCAATATCTTGCCTCGTCTTGCTACATCTTGCCTCATCTTGTAATATCTTGCCTCATCTTGCTACATCTTGCCTCGTCTTGCAATATCCTGCCTCATCTTGCTTTTTCTTGCCTCATCTTGCAATCTCTTCCCTCATCTTACAATATCTTGCCTCATCTTGCAATGTCTTACCTCATCTTGCTACATCTTGCCTCATCTTGCAATATCTTGCTTTATCTTTCTACATCTTGCCTCATCTTACGAAATCTTGTTCTATCTTGCTATATCTTGCCTCATCTTGCTTCATCTTGCTACATCTTGCCTCATCTTGTAATGTCTTGCCTCATCTTGCCTAATCTTGCAATATCTTGCCTCATCTTGCAATATCTTGCCTCATCTTATAATATCTTGCCTCATCTTACTACATCTTGCCTCATCTTGCAATATCCTGCCTCATCTTGCTATTTCTTGCCTCATCTTGCTTCATCTTGCTACATCTTGCCTCATCTTGTAATGTTTTGCCTGATCTTGCTACATCTTGCAATATCTTGCCTCATCATGCAATATCTTGCCTAATCTTGTAATGTCTTGCCTCATCTGGCCTCATCTTGCTACATCTTGCCTCATCTTGCTATATCTTACCTCGTCTTGCTATATCTTGCCTCATCTTCTTACATCTTGCCTCATCTTGCTATTTCTTGCCTCATCTGGCTATTTCTTGCCTCATCTTGCTGTTTCTTGCCTCATTCTGCAATATCTTGCCTCATCATGCAATATCTTGCCTAATCTTGCAATATCTTGCCTCGTCTTGCAATATCTTGCCTCATCTTGCAATGTCTTGCCTCATCTTGCCAAATCTTGCAATATCTTGCCTCATCTTGCATTATCTTGCTTCATCTTCCTATTTCTTTTCTCATCTTGCGTGATCTTGCAATATCTTGCGACATCTTACACTATCTTGCCTCATCTTACTACATCTTGCTTCATCTTGCTGTATCTTGCCTCATCTTGCTACATTTTGCCTCGTCTTGCAATATCTTGCCTATCCTTGTAATATCTTGCCTCATCTTGCAATATTTCGCCTCATTTTGCTATTTCTTGCTTCATCTTGCAATATCTTGCCTCATCATGCAATATCTTGCCTCATCATGCAATATCTTGCCTCATCATGCAATATCTTGCCTCATCTTGCAATATCTTGCCTCATCTTGCAATATCTTGCCTCATTTTGCAATGTCTTACCTCATCTTTCTACATCTTGCCTCATCTTACTAAATCTTGCTTTATCTTGCTACATCTTGCCTCATCTTGCTTCATCTTGCTACATCTTGCCTCATCTCTTAATGTCTTGCCTCATCTTGCCTAATCTTGCAATATCTTGTCTCGTCTTGCAATATCTTGCCTCATCTTGTAATATCTTGCCTCATCTTGCTACATATTGCTTCATATTGCAATACCTTGCAACATCTAGCTACATCTTGCCTCATCTTACTAAATCTGGCTTCATCTTGCTACATCTTGCTTCATCTTGCCTCATCTTGCTACATCTTGCCTTATCTTGCTATTTCCTGCCTCATCTTACTATTTCTTTCCTCATCTTGCTATATTTTACCTCATCTTGCTACATCTTGCCTCGTCATGCAATATCTTGCCTCATCTTCTTACATCTTGCCTCATCTTGCTATTTCTTGCCTCATCTTGCTATTTCTTGCCTCATCTTGCAATATCTTGCCTCATCATGCTATATCTTGCCTAATCTTGCAATATCTTGCCTCATCTTGCTATTTCTTGCCTCATCTTGCAATATCTTGCCTCATCATGCATTATCTCGCCTAATCTTACAATATCTTGCCTCATCTTGCAGTATCTTGCCTCATCTTACAATATCTTACCTCATCTTGCTACTTCTTGCCTCATCTTGCAATATCTTGCTTTATCTTTCTACATCTTGCCTCATCATACTAAATCTTGTTTCATCTTGCTACATCTTGCCTCATCTTGCTTCATCTTGCCACATCTTGCCTCATCTTGTAATGTCTTGCCTCATCTTGCCTAATCTTGCAATATCTTGCCTCGTCTTGCAATATCTTGCCTCATCCTGTAATATCTTGCCTCATCTTGCTACATCTTGCCTCATCTTGTAATATCTTGCCTCATCTTGCTATTTCTTGCCTCATCTCGCTATATTTTGCCTCATCTTGCTACATCTTGCCTCGTCCTGCAATATCTTGCCTCATCTTCTTACATCTTGCCTCATCTTGCAATGTCTTACCTCATTTTGCTACATCTTGCCTCATCTTGCAATATCTTGCTTTATCTTTCTACATCTTGCCTCATCTTACCAAATCTTGTTTTATCTTGCTACATCTTAAGTGCCTCATCTTGCTTCATCTTGCTACATCTCGCCTCATCTTGTAATGTCTTGCCTCATCTTGCCTAATCTTGCAATATCTTGCCTCATCTTGCAATATCTTGCCTCATCTTGTAATGTCTTGCCTCATCTTGCTACATCTTGCCTCATCTTGCAATATCTTGCCTCATCTTGCTAATTCTTGCTTCATCTTGCAATATCTTGCCTCATCATGCAATATCTTGCCTAATCTTGCAATATCTTGCCTCATCTTGCAATATCTTGCATCGTCTTGCAATATCCTGCCTCATCTTGCTACATCTTGCCTCATCTTGCAATATCTTGCCTCATCTTGCAATGTCTTACCTCATCATGCTACATCTTGCCTCATCTTGCAATATCTCGGTTTATCTTTCTACATCTTGCCTCATCTTACTAAATCTTGTTATATCTTGCTACATCTTGCCTCATCTTGCTTCATCTTGCTACATCTTGCCTCATCTTGTAATGTCTTGCCTCATCTTACCTAATCTTGCAATATCTTGCCTCGTCTTGCAATATCTTGCCTCAACCTGTAATGTCTTGCCTCATCTTGCCACATCTTGCTTATTCTTTCCTCATCTTGCTACATCTTGCCTCATCTTGCAATGCCTTATTACCTCATCTCGCTACATCTTGCCTCATCATGCCATTTCTTGCCTCATCTTGCTATTTCTTGCCTCATCTTGCTATATCTTGCCTCTTCTTGCTACAACTTGCCTCGTCTTTCAATATCTTGCCTCATCTTCTTACATCTTGCCTCATCTTGCTATTTCTTTCCTCATCTTGCGATTTCTTGCTTCATCTTTTTATTTCTTGCCTCGTCTTGCAATATCTTGCCTCATCATGCAATATCTTGCCTAATCTTGCAATATCTTGCCTCATCTTACAATATCTTGCCTCATCTTGCAATGTCTTACCTCATCTTGCTACATCTTGCCTCATCTTGCAATATTTTGCTTTATCTTTCTACATCTTGCCTCATCTTACTAAATCTTGTTATATCTTGCTACATCTTGCCTCATCTTGCTTCATCTTGCTACATCTTGCCTCATCTTGTAATGTCTTGTCTCATCTTGCCTAATCTTGCAACATCTTGCCTCGTCTTGCAATATCTTGCCTCATCCTGTAATATCTTGCCTCATCTTGCTACATCTTGCCTCATCTTGCAATATCTTGCCTCATCTTGCTAGTTCTTGCTTCATCTTGCAATATCTTGCCTCATCATGCAATATCTTGCCTAATCTTGCAATATCTTGCCTATTCTTGCAATATCTTGCCTCATCTTGCAATGTCTTACCTCATCTTGCTACATCTTGCCTCATCTTGCAATATCTTGCTTTATCTTTCTACATCTTGCCTCATCTTGCTACATCTTGCCTCTTCTTGCAATATCCTGCCTCATCTTGCTATTTCTTGACTCATCTTGCAATATCTTGCTTCATCTTACAATATCTTGCCTCATCTTGCAATGTCTTACCTCATCTTGCTACATCTTGCCTCATCTTGCAATATCTTGCTTCATCTTTCTACATCTTGCCTCATCTTACTAAATCGTGTTTCATCTTGCTACATCTTGCCTCATCTTGCTTCATCTTGCTACATCTCGCCTCATCGTGTAATGTCTTACCTGATCTTACCTAATCTTGCAATATCTTGCCTCGTCTTGCAATATATTGCCTCATCTTGTAATGTCTTACCTCATCTTGCCACATCTTGCCTCATCTTGCCTCATCTTGCTACATCCTACCTCATCTTGCAATGTCTTATTACCTCATCTCGCTACATCTTGCCTCATCTCGCTACATCTTGCCTCATCTTGCTACATCTTGCTTCATCTTGCTACATCTTGCTTCATCTTGCTACATCTTGCCTCATCTTGCTATATCTTGCCTCATTCTGCAATTTCTTGCCTCATCATGCAATATCTTGCCTCATCTTCTTACATCTTGCCTCATCTTGCATTATCTTGCCTCATCTTGCATTATCTTGCTTCATCTTTGTACATCTTGCCTCATCTTACTAAATCTTGTTATATCTTGCTACACTTGCCTCATCTTGCTTCATCTTGCTACATCTTGCCTCATCTTGTAATGTCTTGCCTCATCTTGCCTAATCTTGCAATATCTTGCCTCGTCTTGCAATATCTTGCCTCATCCTGTAATATCTTGCCTCATCTTGCTACATCTTGCCGCATCTTGCCATATCTTGCCTCATCTTGCAATATCTTGCCTCATCTTGCAATGTCTTACCTCATCTTGCTACATCTTGCCTCATCTTGCAATATCTTGCTTCATCTTTCTACATCTTGCCTCATCTTACTAAATCTTGTTATATCTTGCTACATCTTGCCTCATCTTGCTTCATCTTGCTACATCTTGCCTCATCTTGTAATGTCTTACCTCATCTTGCCTAAACTTGCAATATCTTGCCTCGTCTTGCAATATCTTGCCTCATCTTGTAATATCTTGCCTCATCTTGCTACATCTTGCCTCATCTTGCAATATCCTGCCTCATCTTGCTTTTTCTTGCCTAATCTTGGAATGTCTTGCCTCATCTTACAATATCTTGCATCATCTTTCAATGTCTTACCTCATCTTGCTACATCTTGCCTCATCTTGCAATATCTTGCTTTATCTTTCTACATCTTACCTCATCTTACTAAATATTGTTTAATCTTGCTACATCTTGCCTCATCTTGCTTCATCTTGCTACATCTTGCCTCATCTTGTAATGTCTTGCCTGATCTTACCTAATCTTGCAATATCTTACCTCGTCTTGCAAAATCTTGCCTCATCTTGTAATGTCTTGCCTCATCTTGCAATGTCTTATTACCTCATCTCGCTACATCTTGCCTCATCTCGCTGCATCTTGCCTCATCTTGCTACATCTTGCCTCATCTTGCTACATCTGGCCTCATCTTGCAATGTCTTGCCTCATCTTGCCTAATCTTGCAATATTTTGCCTCATCTTGCACTATCTTGCTTCATCTTGCTATATCTTGCGACATCTTACACTATCTTGCCTTATCTTACTACATCTTGCTTTATTTTGCTATATCTTGCCTCATCTTGCAATATCTTGCCTCATCTTGCAATATCTCGCTACATCTTACTTCATCTTGTTATATCTTGCTTCATCTTGCTTCATCTTGCTATATCTTGCCTCATCTTGCTATATCTTGTCTCATCTAGCAATATCTTACCTCATCTTGCATTATCTTGTTACATCTTACTTCTTCTTGCTATATCTTGCCTTATCTTGCCTCATCTTGCAATATCTTGCCTCATCTTGCTTCATCTTGCTTCATCTTGCTATATCTTGCTTCATCTTGTTAAATCTTGCTTCATCTTGCAATATCTTGCCACATCTTGCAACATCTTGCCCCATCTTGCTACATTTGCCTATCTTGCTATTTCTTGCCTCATCTTTCTATTTCTCGCCTCATCTTGCAATATCTTGCCTCATCTTGCTACATCTTGACTCATCTTGCAATGTCTTGCCTCATCTTGCTACATCTTGCCTCGTCTTGCTATTTCTTGCCTCATCTTGCTACATCTTGCCTCATCTTGCAATATCTTGCCTATTCTTGCTCTTTCCTGCCTCATCTTGCAATATCTTCCCTCATCTTGCAATATCTTGCCTCATCTTGCAATGTCTTACCTCATCTTGCTATATCTTGCCTCATCTTGCAATATCTTGCCTCAGCTTACTAAATCTTGCTTCATCTTGCAATATCTTGCTTCATCTTGCAATATCTTGCCTCATCATGCAATATCTTGCCTAATCTTGCAATATCTTGCCTCATCTTGCAATATCTTGCCTCATCATGCAATGTTTTACCTCATCTTGCTACATCTTGCCTCATCTTGTAATGTCTTGCCTCATCTTGCCTAAACTTGCAATATCTTGCCTCGTCTTGCAATATCTTGCCTCATCTTGTAATATCTTGCCTCATCTTGCTACATCTTGCCTCATCTTGCAATATCCTGCCTCATCTTGCTAGTTCTTGCCTCATCTTGCAATATCTTGCCTCATCTTACAATATCTTGCCTCATCTTACAATGTCTTACCGCATCTTGCTACATCTCGCCTCATCTTGAAATATTTTGCTTTATCTTTCTACATCTTGCCTCATCTTACTCAATCTTGTTTCATCTTGCTACATCTTGCCTCATCTTGCTTCATCTTGCTACATCTTGCCTCATCTTGTAATGTCTTGCCTCATCTTGCCTAATCTTGCAATATCTTGCCTCGTCTTGCAATATATTGCCTCATCTTGTAATATCTTGCCTCATCTTGCTACATCTTGCCTCATCTTGCAATATCTTGCCTCATCTTGCTTTTTCTTGCTTCATCTTGCAATATCTTGCCTCATCATGCAATATCTTGCCTGATCTTGCAATATCTTGCCTAATCTTGCAATTTCTTGCCTCATCTTGCAATGTCTTACCTCATCTCGCTACATCTTGCCTCATCTTGCAATATCTTGCTTTATCTTTCTACATCTTGCTTCATCTTGCTACATCTTGCCTCATCTTGCTTCATCTTGCTACATCTTGCCTCATCTTGTAATATCTTGCCTCATCTTGCCTAATCTTGCAATATCTTGCCTCGTCTTGCAATATCTTGCCTTATCTTGCAATATCCTGCTTCGTCTTGCTACATCTTGCCTCGTCTTGCAATATCTTGCCTTATCTTGTAATATCTTGCCTCATCTTGCTACATCTTGCCTCATCTTGCAATATCTTGCCTCATCTTGCTATTTCTTGCTTCATCTTGCAATATCTTGCCTCATCATGCAATATCTTGCCTAATCTTGCAATCTCTTGCCTCGTCTTGCAATATCTAGCCTCATCTTGCAATGTCTTACCTCATCTTGCTACATCTTGACTCATCTTGCAATATCTTGCTTTATATTTCTACATCTTGCCTCATCTTACTAAATCTTTTTTCATCTTACCACATCTTGCCTCATCTTGCATCATCTTGCTACATCTTTCCTCATCTTACAATATCTTGCATAATCTTGCTATTTCTTGCTTCATCTTGCAATATCTTGCTTCATCGTGCTACATCTTGCCTCATCTTACTAAATCTTGTTTCATCTTGCTACATCTTGCCTCATCATGCTTCATCTTGCTACATCTTGCCTCATCTTGTAATGTCTTGCCTCATCTTGCCTAATCTTGCAACATCTTGCCTCGTCTTGCAATATCTTGCCTCATCTTGTAATGTCCTGCCTCGTCTTGCCTCATCTTGCAATATCTTGCCTCATCTTGCTATTTCTTGCCTCATCTTGCTATTTCTTGTCTCATCTTTCAATGTCTTACCTCATCTCGCTACATCTTGCCTCATCTTGCAATATCTTGCCTCATTTTGCTATTTATTGCTTCATCTTGCAATACCTTGCAACATCTCGCTACATCTTGCCTCATCTTACTAAATCTGGCTTCATCTTGCTACATCTTGCTTCATCGTGCCTCATCTTGCTACATCTTGCCTCATCTTGCAATGCCTTATTACCTCATCTCGCTACATCTTGCCTCATCTTGCTACATCTTGCCTCATCTTGCTACATCTTGCCTCATCTTGCTATTTCTTGCCTCATCTTGCTATTTCTTGCCTCATCTTGCTATATTTTGCCTCATCTTGCTACATCTTGCCTCATCTTGCAATATCTTGCCTCATCTTGCTATTTCTTGCCTCATCTTGCTATATTTTGCCTCATCTTGCTACATCTTGCCTCATCTTGCAATATCTTACTTTATCTTGCTACATCTTGCCTCATCTTACTAAATCTGGCTTCATCTTGCTACATCTTGCTTCATCTTGCCTCATCTTGCTACATCTTGCCTCATCTTGCAATGCCTTATTACCTCAACTCGCTACATCTTGCCTCATCTTGCTACATCTTGCCTCATCTTGCTACATCTTGCCTCATCTTGCTATTTCTTGCCTCATCTTGCTATTTCTTGCCTCATCTTGCTATATTTTGCCTCATCTTGCTACATCTTGCCTCGTCCTGCAATATGTTGCCTCATCTTCTTACATTTTGCCTCATCTTGCTATTTCTTGCCTCATCTTGCTATTTCTTGCCTCATCATGCAATATCTTGCCTCATCATGCAATATCTTGCCTAATCTTGCAATATCTTGCCTCATCTTGCAATATCTTGCCTCATCTTGCAATGTCTTACCTCATCTTGCTACATCGTGCCTTATCTTGCAATATCTTGCTTTATCTTTCTACATCTTCCTCATCTTACTCAATCTTGTTTCATCTTGCTACATCTTGCCTCATCTTGCTTCATCTAGCTACATCTTGCCTCATCTTGTAATGTCTTGCCTCATCTTGCCTAAACTTGCAATATCTTACCTCATCTTGCAATATCTTGCCTCATCTTGTAATATCTTGCCTCATCTTGCTACATCTTGCCTCATCTTGCAATATCTTGCCTCATCTTGCCTCATCTTGCTACATCTTGCCTCATCTTGCAATATCTTGCCTCATCTTCTTACATCTTGCCTCATCTTGCTATTTCTTGCCTCATCTTCCTATTTCTTGCCTCATCTTGCTACATCTTGCCTCGTCTTGCAATATCTTGCCTCATCTTCTTACATCTTGCCTCATCTTGCTATTTCTTGCCTCATCTTCCTATATCTTGCCTCATCTTGCCTCATCTTGCTACATCTTGCCTCATCTTGCAATATCTTGCCTCATCTTCTTACATCTTGCCTCATCTTGCTATTTCTTGCCTCATCTTCCTATATCTTGCCTCATCTTGCTACATCTTGCCTCGTCTTGCAATATCTTGCCTCATCTTCTTACATCTTGCCTCATCTTGCTATTTCTTGCCTCATCTTCCTATTTCTTGCCTCATCTTGCTATTTCTTGCCTCATACTGCAATATCTTGCCTCATCATGCAATATCTTTCCTAATCTTGCAATATCTTGCCTCGTCTTGCAATATCTTGCCTCGTCTTGCAATATCTTGCCTCATCTTGCAATGTCTTGCCTCATCTTGCCAAAACTTGCAATATCTTGCCTCATCTTGCATTATCTTGCTTCATCTTCCTATAACTTGCCTCATCTTGCCTCATCTTGCGATATCTTGCGACATCTTACGCTATCTTGCCTCATCTTACTACATCTTGCTTCATCTTGCTGTATCTTGCCTCATCTTGCTACATCTTGCCTCGTCTTGCAATATCTTGCCTAATCTTGCTACATCTTGCCTCATCTTGCAATATCTTGCCTCATCTTGCTATTTATTGCTTCATCTTGCAATATCTTGCCTCATCATGCAATATCTTGCCTAATCATGCAATCTCTTGCCTCATCTTGCAATATCTTGCCTCATCTTGCAATATCTTGCATAATCTTGCTATTTCTTACTTCATCTTGCAATATCTTGCTACATCGTGCTACATTTTGCCTCATTTTACTAAATCTTGTTTCATCTTGCTACATCTTGCCTCATCTTGCTTCATCTTGCTACATCTTGCCTCATCTTGTAATGTCTTGCCTCATCTTGCCTAATCTTGCAACATCTTCCCTCGTCTTGCAATATCTTGCCTCATCTTGCAATGTCTTGCCTCATCTTGCCTCATCTTGCAATATCTTGCCTCATCTTGCTATTTCTTGCCTCATCTTGCTATTTCTTGTCTCATCTTTCAATGTCTTACCTCATCTCGCTACATCTTGCCTCATCTTGCAATATCTTGCCTCATCTTGCTATTTATTGCTTCATCTTGCAAGACCTTGCAACATCTCGCTACATCTTGCCTCATCTTACTAAATCTGGCTTCATCTTGCTACATCTTGCTTCATCTTGCCTCATCTTGCTACATCTTGCCTCATCTTGCAATGCCTTATTACCTCAACTCGCTACATCTTGCCTCATCTTGCTACATCTTGCCTCATCTTGCTACATCTTGCCTCATCTTGCTATTTCTTGCCTCATCTTGCTATTTCTTGCCTCATCTTGCTATATTTTGCCTCATCTTGCTACATCTTGCCTCGTCTTGCAATATGCTGCCTCATCTTCTTACATCTTGCCTCATCTTGCTATTTCTTGCCTCATCTTGCAGTATCTTGCCTAATCTTGCTATTTCTTGCCTCGTCTTGCAATATCTTGCCTCATCATGCAATATCTTGCCTAATCTTGCAATATCTTGCCTCATCATGCAATATCTTGCCTCATCTTGCAATGTCTTACCTCATCTTGCTACATCGTGCCTCATCTTGCAATATCTTGCTTTATCTTTCTTCATCTTGCCTCATCTTACTAAATCTTGTTATATCTTGCTACATCTTGCCTCATCTTCCTTCATCTTGCTACATCTTACCTCATTTTGTAATGTCTTGCCTCATCTTGCCTAAACTTGCAATATCTTGCCTCGTCTTGTAATATCTTGCCTAATCTTGCTACATCTTGCCTCATCTTGTAATATCTTGCCTCATCTTGCTATTTCTTGCCTCATCTTGCAATATCTTGCCTCATCTTACAATATCTTACCTCATCTTGCAATGTCTTACCTCATCTTGCTACATCTTGCCTCATCTTGCTACATCTTGCTTTATCTTTCTACATCTTGCCTCATCTTACTAAATCTTGTTTCATCTTGCTACATCTTGCCTTATCTTGCTTCATCTTGCTACATCTTGCCTCATCTTGTAATGTCTTGCCTCATCTTGCTACATCTTGCCTCATCTTGCCTCATCTTGCTACATCTTGCCTCATCTTGCAATGTCTTATTGCCTCATCTCGCTACATCTTGCCTCATCTCGCTACATCTTGCCTCATCTTGCTACATCTTGCCTCATCTTGCCACATCTGGCCTCATCTTGCTATTTCTTGCCTCATCTTGCTATATCTTGCCTCATCTTGCTACATCTTGCCTCGTCTTGCAATATCTTGCCTCATCTTCTTACATCTTGCCTCATCTTGCTATTTCTTGCCTCATCTTCCTATTTCTTGCCTCATCTTACTATTTCTTGCCTCATTCTGCAATATCTTGCCTCATCATGCAATATCTTGCCTAATCTTGCAATATCTTGCCTCGTCTTGCAATATCTTGCTTCATCTTGCAATGTCTTGCCTCATCTTGCTTAATCTTGCAATATCTTGCCTAATCTTGCGTTATCTTGCTTCAGCTTCCTATATCTTGCCTCATCTTGCCTCATCTTGCATTATCTTGCGACATCTTACACTATCTTGCCTAATCTTACTACATCTTGCTTCATCTTCCTATATCTTGCCTCATCTTGCCTCATCTTGCAATATCTTGCGACATCTTACACTATCTTGCCTCATCTTACTACATCTTGCTTCATCTTGCTGTATCTTGCCTCATCCTGCTGCATCTTGCCTCGTCTTGCAATATCTAGCCTAATCTTGCAATATCTTGCCTCATCTTGCAATATCTCGCCTCATCTTGCTATTTCTTGCTTCATCTTGCAATATCTTGCCTCATCATGCAATATCTTGCCTAATCTTGCAATCTCTTGCCTCATCTTGCAATATCTTGCCTCATCTTGCAATGTCTTACCTCATCTTGCTACATCTTGCCTCATCTTGCAATATCTTGCCTAATCTAGCTATTTCTTGCTTCATCTTGCAATATCTTGCTTCATCGTGCTACATCTTGCCTCATCTTACTAAATCTTGTTCATCGTGCTACATCTTGCCTCATCTTGCTTCATCTTGCTACATCTTGCCTCATCTTGTAATGTCTTGCCTCATCTTGCCTAATCTTGCAACATCTTGCCTCGTCTTCCAATATCTTGCCTCATCTTGTAATGTCCTGCCTCATCTTGCTTCATCTTGCAATATCTTGCCTTACCTTGCTATTTCTTGCCTCATCTTGCTATTTCTTGTCTCATCTTTTAATGTCTTGCCTCATCTCGCTACATCTTGCCTCATCTTGCAATATCTTGCCTCATCTTGCTATTTATTGCTTCATTTTGCAATACCTTGCAACATCTTGCTACATCTTGCCTCATCATGTTACATCTTGCCTCATCTTGCTATTTCTTGCCTCATCTTGCCATTTCTTGCCTATTCTTGCTATATTTTGCCTCATCTTGCTACATCTTGCCTTGTCTTGCAATATCTTGCCTCATCTACTTACATCTTGCCTCATCTTGCTATTTCTTGCCTCATCTTGCTATTTCTTGCCTCATCTTGCTATTTCTTGCTTCATCTTGCAATATCTTGCCTCATCAAGCAATATCTTGCCTTATCTTGCAATATCTTCCCTCATCTTGCAATATCTTGCTTCATCTTGCATTGTCTTACCTCATCTTGCTACATCTTGACTCATCTTGCAATATCTTGCTTTATTTTTCTACATCTTGCCTCATCTTACTAAATCTTGTTATATCTTGCTACATCTTGCCTCATCTTGCTTCATCTTGCTACATCTTGCCTCATCTTGTAATGTCTTGCCTGATCTTGCCTAATCTTGCAATATCTTGCCTCATCTTGCAATATCTTGCCTCATCTTGCAATATCTTGCCTCATCTTGCTACATCTTGCCTCGTCTTGCAATATCTTGCTACATCTTGCCTCTTCTTGCAATGTCTTATTACCTCATCTCGCTACATCTTACCTCATCTCGCTCCATCTTTACTCATCTTGCTACATCTTGCCTAATCTTGCTACATCTGGCCTCATATGGCTATTTCTTGCCTCATCTTGCTATTTCTTGCCTCATTCTGCAATATCTTGCCTCATCATGCAATATCTTGCCTCATCATGCAATATCTTGCCTCGTCTTGTCATATCTTGCCTCATCTTGCAATGTCTTGCCTCATCTTGCCAAATCTTGCAATATCTTGCCTCATCTTGCATTATCTTGCTTCATCTTCCTATATCTTGCCTCATCTTGTCTCATCTTGCAATTACTTGCAGCATCTTACACTATCTTTTCTCATCTTACTACATCTCGCTTCATCTTGCTGTATCTTGCCTCATCTTGCTACATCTTGCCTCGTCTTGCAATATCTTGCCTAATCTTGCAATATCTTGCCTCATCTTGCAATATCTTGCCTCATCTCGCTATTTCTTGCTTCATCTTGCAATATCTTGCCTCATCCTGCCAAATCTTGCAATCTCTTGCCTCATCTTGCATTATCTTGCTTCATCTTCCTATATCTTGCCTCATCTTGCCTCATCTTGCAATATCTTGCGACATCTTACACTATCTTGCCTCATCTTACTACATCTTGCTTCATCTTGCTGTATCTTGCCTCATATTGCTACATCTTGCCTCGTCTTGCAATATCTTGCCTCATCTTGCAATATCTTGCCTCATCTTGCTATTTCTTACTTCATCTTGCAATATCTTGCCTCATCATGCAATATCTTGCCTAATCTTACAATCTCTTGCCTCAATCTTGCCTCATCTTGCAATGTCTTACCTCATCTTGCTACATCTTGCCTCATCTTGCAATATCTTGCCTAATCTTGCTATTTCTTGCTTCATCTTGCAATATCTTGCTTCATCGTGCTACATCTTGCCTCATCTTACTAAATCTTGCTTCATCTTGCTACATTTTGCCTCATCTGACTTCATCTTGCTGCATCTTGCCTCATCTTGCTATTTCTTGCCTCATCTTGCTATTTCTTGCCTCATCTTGAAGTATCTTGCCTCATCTTGTTATATCTTGTCTCATCTTGATTCATCTTGCTATATTGTTTCTCATCTTGCTACATCTTGCCTCATCTTACTAAATCTTGCTTCATCTAACTACATCTTGCCTCATCTTACTTCATCTTGCTCCATCTTGCCTTATCTTGTAACGTCTTGCCTCATCTTGCCTAATCTTGCAATATCTTGCCTCATCTTGCAATATCTTGCCTCATCTAACAATATCTTGCCTCATCTTGCCTAATCTTGCAATATCTTGCCTCATCTTGCACTATCTTGCCTAATCTTGCAATATCTTGCCTCATCTTGCACTATCTTGCTTCATCTTACTATATCTTGCGACATCTTGCACTATCTTGCCTTATCTTATTACATCTTGCTTTATTTTGCTATATCTTGCCTCTTCTTGCAATATCTTGCCTCATCTTGCATTGTCTTACCTCATCTTGCTACATCTTTCCTCATCTTGCAACATCTTGCTTTATCTTTCTACATCTTGCCTCATCTTACTAAATCTTGTTATATCTTGCTACATCTTGCCTCATCTTGCTTCATCTTGCAACATCTTGCCTCATCTTGTAATGTCTTGCCTCATCTTGCCTAATCTTGCAATATTTTGCCTCGTGTTGCAATATCTTGCCTTATCTTGCAATATCTTGCCTTGTCTTGCTACATCTTGCCTCGTCTTGCAATATCTTGCCTTATCTTGTAATATCTTGCCTCATCTTGCTACATCTTGCCTCATCTTGCAATATCTTGCCTCATCTTGCTATTTCTTGCTTCATCTTGCAATATCTTGCCTCATCATGCAATATCTTGCCTAATCTTGCAATATCTTGCCTCGTCTTGCAATATCTTGCCTCATCTTGCAATGTCTTACCTCATCTTGCTACATCTTGCCTCATCTTGCAATATCTTGCCTCGTGTTGCAATATCTTGCCTCATCTTGCAATGTCTTATCTCATCTTGCTATATCTTGCCTCATCTTGCAATATCATGCCTCATCTTGCTAAATCTTGCTTCATCTTGCAATATCTTGCCTCATCATGCAATATCTTGCCTAATCTTGCAATATCTTGCCTCATCTTGCAATGTCCTACCTCATCTTGCTACATCTTGCCTCATCTTGCATTATCTTGCTTTATCTTTCTACATCTTGCCTCATCTTACTAAATCTTGTTATATCTTGCTACATTTTGCCTCATCTTGTAATGTCTTGCCTCATCTTGCCTAATCTTGCAATATATTGCCTCGTCTTGCAATACCTTGCCTCATCTTGTAATATCTTGCCTCATCTTGCTACATCTTGCCTCATCTTGCAATATCCTGCCTCATCTTGCTATTTCTTGCCTCATCTTACAGTATCTTGCCTCATCTTACAATATCTTGCCTCATCTTGCAATGTCTTAGCTCATCTTGCTACATCTTAACTCATCTTGAAATATTTTGCTTTATCTTTCTACATCTTGCCTCATCTTACTAAATCTTGTTTCATCTTGCTACATCTTGCCTCATCTTGCTTCATCTTGCTACATCTTGCCTCATCTTGTAATGTCTTGCCTCATCTTCCTAATCTTGCAATATATTGCCTCGTCTTGCAATATATCTTGCCTCATCTTGTAATGTCTTGCCTCATCTTGCCAAACCTTGCAATATCTTGCCTCATCTTGCATTATCTTGCTTCATCTTCCTATATCTTGCCTCATTTTGCCTAATCTTGCAATATCTTGCCTCGTCTTGCAATTTCTTGCCTCATCTTGCCTCATCTTGCTACATCTTGCCTCATCTTGCAATGCCTTATTACCTCATCTCGCTACATCTTTCCTCATCTCGCTACATCTTGCCTCATCTTGCTACATCTTGCCTTATCTTGCTACATCTGGCCTCATCCTGCTACATCTTGCCTCATCTTGCTACATCTTGCCTCGTCTTGCAATATCTTGCCTCATCTTCTTACATCTTGCCTCATCTTGCTATTTCTTGCCTCATCTGGCTATTTCTTGCCTCATCTTGCTATTTCTTGCCTCATTCTGCAATATCTTGCCTCATCATGCAATATCTTGCAATATCTTGCCTCGTCTTGCAATATCTTGCCTCATCTTGCAATGTCTTGTCTCATCTTGCCAAATCTTGCAAAATCTTGCCTCATCTTGCATTATCTTGCTTCATCTTCCTATATCTTGCCTCATCTTGCCTCATCTTGCAATATCTTGCGACATCTTACACTATCTTACCTCATCTTACTACATATTGCTTCATCTAGCTGTATCTAGCCTCATCTTGCTACATCTTGCCTCGTCTTGCAATATCTTGCCTAATCTTGCAATATCATGCCTCATCTTGCATTATCTTGCCTCATCTTGCTATTTCTTGCTTCATCTTGCAATATCTTGCCTCATCATGCAATATCTTGCCTAATCTTGCAATCTCTTGCCTCATCTTGCTACATCTTGCCTCATCTTGCTACATCTGGCCTCATCTTGCTATATCTTGCCTCATCTTGCTATATCTTGCCTCATCTTGCTACATCTTGCCTCGTCTTGCAATATCTTGCCTCATCTTGCTACATCTTGCCTCATCTTGCTATTTCTTGCCTCATGTGGCTATTTCTAGCCTCATCTTGCTATTTCTTGCCTTATCATGCAATATCTTGCCTCATCTTGCAATGTCTTACCTCATCTTGCTACATCTTGCCTCATCTTGCAATATCTTGCCTCATCTTGCTACTTCTTGCTTCATCTTGCAATATCTTGCTTCATCGTGCTACTTCTTGCCTCATCTTACCAAAACTTGTTTCATCTTGCTACAACTTGCCTCATCTGACTTCATATTGCTGCATCTTGCCTCATCTTGCTATTTCTTGCCTCATCTTGCTATTTCTTGCCTCATCTTGCTATGTCTTGCCTCATCTTGCAGTATCTTGCCTCATCTTGTTAAATCTTGTCTCATCTTCATTCATCTTGCTATATCGTTGCTCATCTTGCTACATCTTGCCTCATCTTACTAAATCTTACTTCATCTAACTACATCTTGCCTAATCTTGATTCATCTTGCTCCATTATGCCTTATCTTGTAACGTCTTGCCTCATCTTGCCTAATCTTGCAATATCTTGCCTCATCTTGCAATATCTTGCCTCATCTTGCAATGTCTTGCCTCATCTTGCCTAATCTTGCAATATCTTGCTTCATCTTGCAATATCTTGTTATATCTTACTTCTTCTTGCTATATCTTGCCTTATCTTGCCTAATCTTGCAATATCTTGCCTCATCTTGCTTCATCTTGCTTCATCTTGCTATATCTTGCCTCATCTTGTTATATCTTGCTTCATCTTGCAATATCTTGCCTCATCTTGCAACATCTTGCCCCATCTTGATACATCTTGCCTCATTTTGCAATGTCTTGCCTCATCTTGCTACATCTTGCCTCATCTTGCTATTTCTTGCTTTATCTTGCTATTTCTTGCCTCATCTTGCTACATCTTGCCTCATCTTGCAATATCTCGCCTCATCTTGCTATTACTTGCCTCATCTTTCTATTTCTTGCCTCATCTTGCAATATCTTGCCTCATCTTGCTACATCTTGCCTCATCTTGCAATGTCTTGCCTCATCTTGCTACATCTTGCCTCGTCTTGCTATTTCTTGCCTCATCTTGCTATTTCTTGCCTCATCTTGCTGTATCTTGCCTCATCTTGCTTTTTCTTGCCTCATCTTGCAATATCTTCCCTCACCTTGCAATATTTTGCCTCATCTTGCAATGTCTTACCTCACCTTGGTATATCTTGCCTCATCTTGCTATATCTTGCCTCATCTTACTAAATCTTGCTTCATCTTGCAATATCTTGCCTCATCATGCAATATCTTGCCTAATCTTGCAATATCTTGCCTCATCTTGCAATATCTTGCCTCATCTTGCAATGTCTTACCTCATCTTGCTACATCTTACCTCATCTTGCAATATCTTGCTTTATCTTTCTACATCTTGCCTCATCTTACAAAATCTTGTTTCATCTTGCTACATCTTGCCCCATCTTGCTTCATCTTTCTACATCTTGCCTCATCTTTTAATGTCTTGCCTCATCTTGCCTAATCTTGCAATATCTTGCCTCGTCTTGCAATATCTTGCCTCATCCTGTAATATCTTGCCTCAACTTGCTACATCTCGCCTCATCTTGCAATATCCTGCCTCATCTTGCTATTTCTAGCCTCATCTTACAATATCTTGCCTCATCTTACAATATCTTGCCTCATCTTGCAATGTCGTAGCTCATCTTGCTACATCTTACCTCATCTTGCAATATTTTGCTTTATCTTTCTACATCTTGCCTCATCTTTCTAAATCTTGTTATATCTTGCTACATCTTGCCTCATCTTGCTTCATCTTGCTACATCTAGCCTCATCTTGTAATGTCTTGCCTCATCTTGCTACATCTTGCCTCATCTTGCAATATCTTGCCTCATCTTGCTATTTCTTGCTTCATCTTGCAATATCTTGCCTCATCATGCAATATCTTGCCTAATCTTGCAATATCTTGCCTCATCTTGCAATATCTTGCCTCATCTTTCTACATCTTGCCTCATCTTGCTTCATCTTGCTACATCTTGCCTCATCTTCGATGATCTTCGCTCTGAAGAAGACCAGAGCATCTGGTCGAAACGTCGGCAAGGTTTTCAACCCTGTTATGAAGCTGGAATTAGAGAACCAACCCTTTCTGATCTTGCCTCATCTTGTAATGTCTTGCCTCATCTTGCCTAAACTTGCAATATCTTGCCTCGTCTTGCAATATCTTGCCTCATCTTGTAATATCTTGCCTCATCTTGCTACATCTTGCCACGTCTTGCATTATCCTACCTCATATTGCTATTTCTTGCCTCATCTTGCTACATCTTGCCTCATCTTGCAATATCTTGCTTTATCTTTCTACATCTTGCCTCAGCTTACTAAATCGTGTTTCATCTTGCTACATCTTGCTTCATATTTCTTCATCTTGCTACATCTTACCTCATCTTTTAATGTTTTGCCTGATCTTGCCTAATCTTGCAATATCTTGCCTCGTCTTGCAATATCTTGCCTCATCTTGTAATGTCTTGCCTCATCTTGCAATGTCTTATTACCTCATCTCGCTACATCTTGCCTCATCTTGCTACATCTGGCCTCATCTTGATACATCTTGCCTCATCTTGCTATATCTTGCCTCATCTTGCTACATCTTGCCTCGTCTTGCAATATCTTGCCTCATCTTCTTACATCTTGCCTCATCTTGCTATTTCATGCTTCATCTGGCTATTTCTTGCCTCATCTTGCTATTTCTTGCCTCATTCTGCAATATCTTGCCTCATCATGCAATATCTTGCCTCATCATGCAATATCTTGCCTCGTCTTGCCATATCTTGCCTCATCTTACAATGTCTTGCCTCATCTTGCCAAATCTTGTAATATCTTGCCTCATCTTGCATTATCTCGCTTCATCTTCCTATATCTTGCCTCATCTTGCCTCATCTTGCAACATCTTGCGACATCTTACACTATCTTGCCTCATCTTACTACATCTTGCTTCATTTTGCTGTATCTTGCCTCATCTTGCTACATCTTGCCTCGTCTTGCAATATCTTGCCTATTCTTGCAATATCTTGCCTCATATTGCTATATCTTGCCTCATCTTGCTATTTCTTGCTTCATCTTGCAATATCTTGCCTCATCATGCAATATCTTGCCTCATCTTGCAATCTCTTGCCTCATCATACAATATCTTGCCTCATCTTGCAATATCTTGCCTCATCTTGCAATATCTTGCCTCATCTTGCAATGTCTTACCTCATCTTTCTACATCTTGCCTCAACTTACTAAATCTTGTTTTATCTTGCTACATCTTGCCTCATCTTGCTTCATCTTGCTACATCTTGCCTCATCTTGTAATGTCTTGCCTCATCTTACCTTGCCTCGTCTTGCAATATCTTGCCTCATCTAGTAATATCTTGCCTCATCTTGCAACATCTTGCTTCATCTTGTAATACCTTGCAACATCTTGCTACATCTTGCCTCATCTTACTAACTCTGGCTTCATCTTGCTACATCTTGCTTCATCTTGCCTCATCTTGCTACATCTTGCCTCATCTTGTAATGTCTTGCCTCATCTTGCCCAATCTTGCAATATCTTGCCTCGTCTTGCAATATCTTGCCTCATCTTGTAATGTCTTGCCTCATCTTGCTACATCTTGCTTCATCTTGCCTCATCTTGCTATTTCTTGCCTCATCTTGCTATATTTTGCCTCATCTTGCTACATCTTGCCTCGTCCTGCAATATCTTGCCTTATTTTCTTACATCTTGCCTCATCTTGCAATGTCTTACCTCATTTTGCTACATCTTGCCTCATCTTGCAATATCTTGCTTTATCTTTCTACATCTTGCCTCAACTTACTAAATCTTGTTTTATCTTGCTACATTTTGCCTCATCTTGCTTCATCTTGCTACATCTTGCTTCATCTTGTAATGTCTTGCCTCATCTTGCCTAATCTTGCAATATCTTGCCTCGTCTTGCAATATCTTGCCTCATCTTGCTACATCTTGCCTCATCTTGCTACATCTTGCCTCGTCTTGCAATATCTTGCCTCATTTTGCTATTTCTTGCTTCATCTTGCAATATCTTGCCTCATCTTGCAATATCTTGCCTCATTTTGCTATTTCTTGCCTAATCTTGCAATAACTTGCCTCGTCTTGCACTATCTGGCCTCATCTTGCTATATCTTGCCTCATCTTGCTACATCTTGCCTCGTCTTGCAATATCTTGCCTCATCTTCTTACATCTTGCTTCATCTTGCTATTTCTTGCCTCATCTTGCTATTTCTTTCCTCATCTTGCTATATTTTGCCTCCTCTTGCTACATCTTGCCTCGTCCTGCAATATCTTGCCTCATCTTTTTACATCTTGCCTCATCTTGCTATTTCTTGCCTCGTCTTGCTATTTCTTGCCTCATCTTGCTATTTCTTGCTTCATCTTGCAATATCTTGCCTCATCTTGCAATGCCTTATTACCTCATCTCGCTACATCTTGCCTCATCTTGCTACATCTTGCCTCATCTTTCTACATCTTGCCTCATCTTGCTATTTCTTGCTTCATCTTGCTATTTCTTGCCTCATCTTGCTATATTTTGCCTCATCTTACTACATCTTGCCTCGTCCCGCAATATCTTGCCTCATCTTCTTACATCTTGCCTCATCTTGCTATTTCTTGCCTCATCTTGCTATTCCTTGCCTCATCTTGCTATTTCTTGCCTCATCTTGCAATATCTTGCCTCATCATGCAATATCTTACCTAATCTTGCAATATCTTGCCTCATCTTGCAATATCTTGCCTCATCTTGCAATGTCTTACCTCATCTTGCTACATCTTGCCTCATCTTGCAATATTTTGCTTTATCTTTCTACATCTTGCCTCATCTTACTAAAGCTTGTTATATCTTGCTACATCTTGCCTCATCTTGCTTCATCTTGCTACATCTTGCCTCATCTTGTAATATCTAGCCTCATCTTGCTACATCTAGCCTCATCTTGCAATATCTTGCCTCATCTAGCTATTTCTTGCCTCATCTTGCAATATCTTACCTCATCATGCAATATCTTGCCTAATCTTGCAATATCTTGCTTCATCTTGCAATATCTTGCCTCATCTTGCAATGTCTTACCTCATCTTGCTACATCTTGCCTCATCTTGAAATATCTTGCTTTATCTTTCTACATCTTGCCTCATCTTACTAAATCTTGTTATATCTTGCTACATCTTGCCTCATCTTGCTTCATCTTGCTACATCTTGCTTCATCTTGTAATGTATTCCCTCATCTTGCCTAAACTTGCAATATCTTGCCTCATCTTGCAATATCTTGCCTCATCTTGTAATATCTTGCCTCATCTTGCTACATCTTGCCTCATCTTTCAATATCTTGCCTCATCTTGCTATTTCTTGCTTCATCTTGCAATATCTTGCCTCATCATGCAATATCTTGCCTCATCTTGCAATATCTTGCCTCATCATACAATATCTTGCCTCATCTTGCAATATCTTGCCTCATCTTGCAATATCTTGCCTCATCTTGCAATGTCTCACCTCACCTTACTACATCTTGCCTCATCTTGCAATATCTTGCCTCATCTTGCAATGTCTTCCTCATCTTGCCAAATCTTGCAATATCTTGCCTCATCTTGCATTATCTTGCTTCATCTTCCTATATCCTGCCTCATCTTGCCTCATCTTGCAATATCTTGCGACATCTTACACTATCTTGCCTAATCTTACAACATCTTGCTTCATCTTGCTGTATCTTACCTAATCTTACTACATCTTGCCTCGTCTTACAATTTCTTGCCTAATCTTGCAATATCTTGCCTCATCTTGCAATATCTTGCCTCATCTTGCTATTTCTTGTTTCATCTTGCAATATCTTGCCTCATCATGCAATATCTTGACTAATCTTGCAATCTCTTGCCTCATCTTGCAATATCTTGCCTCATCTTGCAATGTCTTACCTCATCTTGCTACATCTTGCCTCATCTGGTAATATCTTGCCTAATCTTGCTATTTCTTGCTTCATCTTGCAATATCTTGCTTCATCGTGCTACATCCTGCCTCATCTTACTAAATCTTGTTTCATCTTGCTACATCTTGCCTCATTTTGCTTCATCTTTCTACATCTTGCCTCATCTTGTAATGTCTTGACTCATCTTGCCTAATCTTGCAATATCTTGCCTCGTCTTGCAATATCTTGCCTCTTCTTGTAATGTCCTGCCTCATCTTGCCTCATCTTGCAATATTTTGCCTCATCTTGCTATTTCTTGCCTCATCTTACTATTTCTTGCCTCATCTTGCAATATCTTGCCTCATCATGCAATATCTTGCCTAATCTTGCTATATTTTGCCTCATCTCTCTACATCTTGCCTCGTCCTGCAATATCTTGCTTTATCTTTCTGCATCTTGCCTCATCTTACTAAATCTTGTTTTATCTTGCTACATCTTGCCTCATCTTGCATCATCTTGCTACATCTTGCCTCATCTTGTAATGTCTTGCAACATCTTGCCTAATCTTGCAATATCTTGCCTCGTCTTGCAATATCTTGCCTCATCTTGCTATATCTTGCCTCATCTTGCTACATCTTGCAATATCTTGCCTCGTCTTGCAATATCTTGCCTCATTTTGTAATATCTTGCCTCATCTTGCTACATCTTGCCTCATCTTGCAATATCTTGCCTCATCTTGCTATTTCTTGCCTCATCTTGCAATATCTTACCTCATCATGCAATATCTTGCCTAATCTTGCAATATCTTGCCTCATCTTGCAATATCTTGCCTCATCTTGCAATGTCTTACCTCATCTTGCTACATCTTGCCTCATCTTGCAATATCTTGCTTTATCTTTCTACATGTTGACTCATCTTACTAAATCTTGTTATATCTTGCTACATCTTGCCTCATCTTGCTTCATCTTGCTACATCTTGCTTCATCTTGTAATGTCTTGCCTCATCTTGCTTAAACTTGAAATATCTTGTCTCGTCTTGCAATATCTTGCCTCATCTTGTAATATCTTGCCTCATCTTGCTACATCTTGCCTCGTCTTGCAATATCCTGCCTCATCTTGCTATTTCTTGTCTCATCTTGCAATATCTTGCCTCATCTTACAATATCTTGCCTCATCTTGCAATGTCTTACTTCATCTTGCTACATCTTGCCTCATCTTGCAATATCTTGCCTCATCTTGCAATGTCTTGCCTCATCTTGCTACATCTTGCCTCATCTTGTAATATCTTGCCTAATCTTGCTATTTCTTGCTTCATCTTGCAATATCTTGCTTCATCGTGCTACATCTTACCTCATCTTTCTAAATAGTGTTTCATCTTGCTACATCTTGCCTCATCTTGCTTCATCTTGCTACATCTTGCCTCATCTTGTAATGTCTTGCCTCATCTTGCCTAATCTTGCAACATCTTGCCTCGTCTTCCAATATCTTGCCTCATCTTGTAATGTCCTGCCTCATCTTGCCTCATCTTGCAATATCTTGCCTCATCTTGCCATTTCTTGCCTCGTTTTGCTATTTCTTGTCTCATCTTTCAATGTCTTACCTCATCTCGCTACATCTTGCCTCATCTTGCTACATCTTGCCTCATCTTACTAAATCTGGCTTCATCTTGCTACATCTTTCTTCATCGTGCCTCATCTTGCTACATCTTGCCATATCTTGCAATGTCTTATTACCTCATCTCGCTACATCTTGCCTCATCTTGCTACATCTTGTCCTCATCTTGCTACATCTTGCCTCATCTTGCTATTTCTTGCCTCATCTTGCTATTTCTTGCCTCATCTTGCTATATTTTGCTTCATCTTGCTACATCTTGCCTCGTCCTGCAATATCTTGCCTCATCTTCTTACATCTTGCCTCATCTTGCTATTCTTGCCTCATCTTGCTATTTCTTGCCTCATCTTGCTAATTCTTGCCTCATCTTGCAATATCTTGCCTCATCATGCGATATCTTGCCTAATCTTGCAATATCTTGCCTCATCATGCAATATCTTGCCTCATCTTGCAATGTCTTACCTTGCTTTATCTTTCTACATCTTGCCTCATCTTACTAAATCTTGTTATATCTTGCTACATCTTGCCTCATCTTGCTTCATCTTGCTACGTCTTGCCTCATCTTGTAACGTCTTGCCTGATCTTGCCTAATCTTGCAATATCTTGCCTCGTCTTGCAATATCTTGCCTCATCTTGTAATGTCTTGCCTCATCTTGCTACATCTTGCCTCATCTTGTAATATCTTGCCTCATCTTACTATTTCTTGCTTCATCTTGCAATATCTTGCCTCATCATGCAATATCTTGCCTAATCTTGCAATATCTTGCCTCATCTTGCAATGTCTTACCTCATCTTGCTACATCTTGCCTCATCTTGCTACATCTTGCCTCATCTTGCAATATCTTGCTTTATCTTTCTACATCTTGCCTCATCTTACTAAATCTTGTTATATCTTGCTACATCTTGCCTCATCTTGCTTCATCTTGCTACATCTTGCCTCATCTTGTAATGTCTTACCTGATCTTGCCTAATCTTGCAATATCCTGCCTCGTCTTGCAATATCTTGCCTCATCTTGTAATGTCTTGCCTCATCTTGCTACATCTTGCCTCATCTTGCCTCATCTTACTACATCTTGCTTCATCTCGCTACATCTTGCCTCATCTTGCTACATCTTGCCTCATCTTGCTACATCTGGCCTGATCTTGCAATGTCTTGCCTCATCTTTCCTAATCTTGCAATATCTTGCCTCATCTTGCACTATCTTGCTTCATCTTGCTATATCTTGCGACATCTTGCACTATCTTGCTTTATCTTACTACATCTTGCTTTATTTTGCTATTTCTTACCTCATCTTGCAATATCTTGCCTCATCTTGCAATATCTCGCTACATCCTACTTCATCTTGTTATATCTTGCCTCATCTTGCTTCATCTTGTTATATCTTGCCTCATATTACTATATCTTGTCTCATCTAGCAATATCTTGCCTCATCGTGCAATATCTTGTTACATCTTACTTCTTCTTGCTATATCTTGCCTTATCTTGCCTCATCTTGCAATATCTTGCCTCATCTTGCTTCATCTTGCTACCTCTTGCTATATCTTGCCTCATCTTACTAAATCTTGTTTCATCTAGCTACATCTTGCCTCATCTTGTAATGTCTTGCCTCATCTTGCCTAAACTTGCAATATCTTGCCTCGTCTTGCAATATCTTGCCTCATCTTGTAATATCTTGCCTCATCTTGCTACATCTCGCCTCGTCTTGCAATATCCTGCCTCATCTTGCTATTTCTTGCATCATTTTGCAATATCTTGCCTCATCTTGCAATATCTTGCCTCATCTTGCAATGTCTTACCTCATCTTGCTACATCTTGCCTCATCTTGCAATATCTTGCCTCATCTTACAATATCTTGCCTCATCTTGCAATGTCTTACCTCATCTTGCTACATCTTGCCTCATCTTGCAATATCTTGCTTTATCTTTCTACATCTTGCCTCATCTTGCTAAATCTTGTTTCATCTTGCTACATCTAGCCTCATCTTGCTTCATCTTGCTACATCTTGCCTCATCTTGTAATGTCTTGCCTCATCTTGCATTATCTTGCTTCATCTTACTATATCTTTCCTCATCTTGCCTAATCTTGCAATATCTTGCCTCGTCTTGTAATATCTTGCCTCATCTTGTAATGTCTTGCCTCATCTTGCTACATCTTGCCTCATCTTGCCTCATCTTGCTACATCTTGCCTTATCTTGCAATGTCTTATTACCTCATCTCGCTACATCTTGCCTCATCTCGCTACATCTTGCCTCATCTTGCTACATCTGGCCTCATCTTGCTACATCTGACCTCATCCTGCTATATCTTGCCTCATCTTGCTATATCTTGCCTCATCTTGCTACATCTTGCCTCGTCTTGCAATATCTTGCCTCATCTTGCTATATCTTGCTTCATCTTGCAATATCTTGCCTCATCATGCAATATCATGCCTAATCTTGCAATATCTTGCCTCATCTTGATATTTCTTGCCTCATCTTGCAATATCTTGCCTCATCATGCAATATCTTGCCTAATCTTGCAATATCTTGCCTCATCTTACAATATCCTGCCTCATCTTGCAATGTCTTGCCTCATCTTGCTACATCTTGCCTCATCTTGCAATATCTTGCTTTATCTTTCTACATCTTGCCTCATCTTGCTAAATCTTGTTATATCTTGCTACATCTTGCCTCATCTTGCTTCATCTTGCTACATCTTGCCTCATCTTGTAATGTCTTGCCTCATCTTGCTTCATCTTGCTACATCTTGCCTCATCTTATAATATCTTGCCTCATCTTGCTACATCTTGCCTCATCTTGCAATATCTTGCCTCATCTTGCTATTTCTTGCTTCATCTTGCAATATCTTGCCTCATCATGCAATATCTTGCCTAATCTTGCAATCTCTTGCCTCATCTTGCAATATCTTGCTTTATCTTTCTACATCTTGCCTCATCTTACTAAATCTTGTTATATCTTGCTACATCTTGCCTCATCTTGCTTCATCTTGCTACATCTTGCCTCATCTTGTAATGTCTTGCCTCATCTTGCCTAATCTTGCAATATCTTGCCTCGTCTTGCAATATCTTGCCTCATCTTGCTACATCTTGCCTCATCCTTCTATTTCTTGCCTCATCTTGCTATTTCTTGCCTCATCTTGCTATAATTTGCCTCATCTTGCTACATCTTGCCTCGTCCTGCAATATCTTGCCTCATCTTATTACATCTTACCTCATCTTGCTATTTCTTGCCTTATCTTGCTATTTCTTGCCTCATCTTGCTATTTCTTGCCTCATCTTACAATATCCTGCCTCATCATGCAATATCTTGCCTCATCTTGCAATATCTTGCCTCATCTTGCAATGTCTTACCTCATCTTGCTACATCTTGCCTCATCTTGCAATATCTTGCTTTATCTTTCTAAATCTTGCCTCATCTTACTAAATCTTGTTATATCTTGCTACACCTTGCCTCATCTTGCCTAATCTTGCAATGTCTTGCCTCGTCTTGCAATATCTTGCCTCATCTTGTAATGTCTTGCCTCATCTTACTACATCTTGCCGCATCTTGCAATATCTTGCCTCATCTTGCTATTTCTTGCCTCATCTTGCAACATCTTGCCTCATCATGCAATATCTTGCCTAATCTTGCAATATCTTGCCTCATCTTGCAATATCTTGCCTCATCTTGCAATGTCTTACCTCATCTTGCTACATCTAGCCTCATCTTGCAATATCTTGCTTTATCTTTCTACATCTTGCCTCATCTTACTAAATCTTGTTATATCTTGCTACATCTTGCCTCATCTTGTAATGTCTTGCCTCATCTTGCCTAATCTTGCAATATCTTGCCTCGTCTAGCAATATCTTGCCTCATCTTGTAATATCTTGCCTCATCTTGCTACATCTTGCCTCGTCTTGCAATATCCTGCCTCATCTTGCTATTTCTTGCCTCATCTTGCAATATCTTGCCTCATCTTACAATATCTTGCCTCATCTTGCAATGTCTTACCTCATCTTGCTACATCTTACCTCATCTTGCAATATCTTGCTTTATCTTTCTACATCTTGCCTCATCTTACTAAATCTTGCTTCATCTTGCTACATCTTGCCTTATCTTGCTTCATATTGCTACATCTTGCCTCATCTTGTAATGTCTTGCCTCATCTTGCCTAATCTTGCAATATCTTGCCTCGTCTTGCAATATCTTGCCTCAGCTTGTAATGTCTTGCCTCATCTTGCTACATCTTGCCTCATCTTGCCTCATCTTGCTACATCTTGCCTCATCTTGCCTCATCTCGCTACATCTTGCCTCGTCTTGCAATATCTTGCCTAATCTTGCAATATCTTGCCTCATCTTGCAATATCTTGCCTCATCTTGCAATGTCTTACCTCATCTTGCTACATCTTGCCTCATCTTGCAATATCTTGCCTAATCTTGCTATTTCTTGCTTCATCTTGCAATATCTTGCTTCATCATGCTACATCTTGCCTCATCTTACTAAATCTTGCTTCATCTTGTTACATCTTGTCTCATCTGACTTCATCTTGCTGCATCTTGCCTCATCTTGCTATTTCTTGCCTCATCTTGCTATTTCTTGCCTCACATTGCAGTATCTTGCCTCATCTTGTTATATCTTGTCTCATCTTTATTCATCTTGCTATATCGTTGCTCATCTTGCTACATCTTGCCTCATCTTACTAAATCTTGCTTCATCTAACTACATCTTGCCTCATCTTGATTCATCTTGCTCCATCTTGCCTTATCTTGTAACGTCTTGCCTCTTCTTGCCTAATCTTGCAATATCTTGCCTCATCTTGCAATATCTTGCCTCATCTTGCAATGTCGTGCCTCATCTTGTCTAATCTTGCTATATCTTGCGACATCTTGCACTATCTTGCCTTATCTTACTGCATCTTGCTTTATTTTGCTATATCTTGCCTCATCTTGCAATATCTTGCCTCATCTTGCAATATCTCGCTGCATCTTACTTCATCTTGTTATATCTTGCCTCATCTTGCTTCATCTTGCTATATCTTGCCTCATCTTGCTATATCTTGTCTCATCTAGCAATATCTTGCCTCATCGTGCAATATCTTGTTACATCTTACTTCTTCTTGCTATATCTTGCCTTATCTTGCCTCATCTTGCAATATCTTGCCTCATCTTGCTTCATCTTGCTTCATCTTGCTATATCTTGCCTCATCTTGTTATATCTAGCTTCATCTTGCAATATCTTGCCTCATCTTGCAACATCTTGCCCCATCTTGCTACATCTTGCCTCATTTTGCAATGTCTTGCCTCATCTTGCTGCATCTTGCCTCATCTTGCTATTTCTTGCCACATTTTGCTATTTCTTGCCTCATCTTGCTACATCTTGCCTCATCTTGCAATATCTCGCCTCATCTTGCTATTTCTTGCCTCATCTTTCTATTTCTTGCCTCATCTTGCAATATCTTGCCTCATCTTGCTACATCTTGCCTCATCTTGCAATGTCTTGCCTCATCTTGCTACATCTTGCCTCGTCTTGCTATTTCTTGCCTCATCTTGCTATTTCTTGCCTCATCTTGCAATATCTTGCCTAATCTTGCTATTTCTTGCCTCATCTTGCAATATCTTCCCTCATCTTGCAATATCTTGCCTCATCTTGCAATATCTTACCTCATCTTGCTATATCTTGCCTCATCTGGCAATATCTTGCCTCATCTTGCTAAATCTTGCTTCATCTTGCTACATCTTGCCTCATCTTGCTTCATCTTACTACATCTTGCCTCATCTTGCTATTTCTTGCCTTATCTTGCTATTTCTTGCCTCATCTTGCAGTATCTTGCCTCATCTTGTTATATCTTGTCTCATCTTGATTCATCTTACTATATCGTTGCTCATCTTGCTATTTCTTGCCTCATCTTGCAACTTCCGGGAAACGCTTGCACATTATTATATGAATTCATACGCATACTTTCAGCGTTTGCAAGTCTAGTGTTGACATAGATCGCGAGCTAGTAATTTCATATAGCAATATAGCTAATGTTTACATATATACCACGATTTTGATTCCGGTACCCTGTGCCCAGTGTGGACAACTGACCCAAAAACATATATCTTGCTTCATTGTGCTATATCTTGCCTCATCTTGCTAGTTCTCGCCATATCTTGCTGTATCTTTTTTATCCTTCTCGTCTTACTATATCTTGTCTCGCCTTCCTATCTTGCCTAATCTTGTACATATTGCCTCATCTTGCTGTGTTGTGTATGTCCATGCATGCATGAGGTCAATACCAGCATTGTTTTCTGCAAAGAGAAGCATGGAGAAGGCATAGCTTACATGACTTCGAACAGAATGCATGCATATACATATACACGAGAAACAGGTAGTTTTCACTTAAGTTATTGTTTTTCTGTTTTGTATAATAATCTGAATCTGAATGATTAAAATTTAGAATTAATTAAATTTAAATTTAGGGATTCCAATGGTTCACATTTGTGTGTAAAGTGTAGAGTGGCAGATTTGTGACTCTTCTACTAAAATGAAAACCACCACACCCACACATTTACTTGTGGACATCAGCAAATGCGCTAGTGCTGTCAGCACGTGTTGCAAGGGTACATGCCACGGGGGCAAGTGGTGTGTTGTGTTAGTTGGTGGAAGGATCGCACCGCAATCACCATCATTGCCAGGTTGCTTAAGGTGAGGGAGAATAGATGCTGATGATGCCCGCAAGCAAAGGAGAGAGATGAAGGAACAGCTTGATCGTACTGTATCAGAGAAGCCTTTACTTAAGGAGGAGTTGACCATAGCCAAGGAAGATGCTGATCACGCTCGCCAGGAGAGGAGAGCGATGAAAGATAAACTTGATCACACTTTTGGAGAGAAGCTCCTACTTGAGGAACAAGTTGAGAGATTGGCCACAGCGAAGGCAGATGCTGATAAAAAGCGAAGAGAAATGAAAGACCAACTCGATCACACTGTAGGAGTCAACTTTCAACTCGAGGATCAAGTCGAAGAACAGAAAAGGAAGGCCAAAGACTGGAAGATGAAACTTGATGAGACAACGTGCTTACTACTTGTGGAGCAGGAAAAAGTTGGAGATTTTCGGCAGAGGTTGCAAGGAGGAAGGAAATAAGGATTCGCGTGTTTGGCATGCAAGATATACGCATAGTATGCAAGGTATATGCGTAGTGTAACAAATGTGCTCTAAGATTTCTGTGTACGTACTGTTTGTAGAATTGAAATTGTATTATTATAGGCTCATTGTATTCTATAGTAAATTGCTATAGTGTTCCCTTAAGCTTTTGAATTTCATGTGTTGGTATGTATTCTTGTATTAAGCCTTAACGGTCGTGGTTCCATCTAAACATTTGCATCATGTTTCTCAATTCTGCGTTCTTGTCTTCAGTTTCATGTTTAACTGCATTTCACCAAGTGCGACTGACAGCCTGTAGCTATTACAAAGATGCACGTGCTTGCACGTATACGCTTTTGGACTCGCGCGTCCCACTACATTCCCCACAGCAGACATATTGACCTTTATGCCCAAACGTGACCAGCACGTGATAGAGTTAAAAATGGCCGCCGCTTAGGAAGTCTTGGGACACTTTCGAATTCCTTTCACGGTGAGCTGAGGCAGTGTAGTTGTTCACTATCCTACAGTACCTCCAGTAAATTGGCAATTATGATAAAAGAGCTAATGAAATAACCCTATGCGTAGCACGATGTTATCGCATTGGTGTCTGCGCGTAGTGTAGAATTAGAATATGGTGTCAGCATAGTTTAATATGGGTGCGTTTGTGTAGTATTTATGGTGTCAGAAGATTTAAGTCCTGTTACGAATACTGTTATCCTTACATGTCATATTTGAGTCGCCATGCGTGACATTACACATTTGACATAATATATTATATGTACTATGTATGAACAACTAACGACAGAATAGCTATCATTGTTTGTGTATGAAACCCTCTTGTCTTTACAAAGGTGGCTGAATCAAGTTCACACTGTGCCTTCGCTGTGCACCGTTCATAGTACGAATCATGAGTTCTGACGAATATCGTCCTCCTCTTCCCCTCAACCCTTCTGATTCTGGGCACTCCACTGCCTCCCCCAGTCGGGAAGTCTCTGGTGGAAGTCCCGTAGATGCTCAAGCGGTGCAGGAACAGATTGTTCTCACCTGTGAAGTGAAGCGTTTGAGGAAACGAAATGGGTAAGTGAAACAAATGTATGTATGTATTTAATACTGTAGTTCACCTTGCTTTTATAGACGTTACTGTATGATGCAGCCATGTCCCTCTTTATACAGCTTCCTTGTCCACTATAATTGCACTAGTGCAGTCTACCCTCTGTAATGCATCTACCTCTACATAAGCACACGCACATGCCCACACACACACACACCCCACCCACACACACACGCACACATACACACACGCACACACACACACACACGCACGCACTGCACATTAGCCTCATACCCAGGCTGCCTGTGGATTAACAGAATGGGCCTGGGTACAAGGCTCACTGCACATATACACACACGCACACACATACACACACACACACGCACGCACTGCACATTAGCCTCATACCCAGGCTGCCTGTGGATTACCAGAATGGGCCTGGGTACAAGGCTCACTGCACATATACACACACGCACACACATACACACACACACACGCACGCACTGCACATTAGCCTCATACCCAGGCTGCCTGTGGATTAACAGAAAGGGCCTGGGTACAAGGCTCACTGCACATATACACACGCACACACAACCTACAATTGTATGTCACGTTACAGGGTTAGTATACTGACAAGTGCAGTGTTTCTATTTCAGTTATTCTTTTTGTGTATTTGTATTTTAGCAAACTAGAGGAAAAGTGTAGAGAGCTGCTGCGTGAGAGTGGAAGGGATGAAAATGATGTGATGCGAAGTTTGAATGACGAGGACTCATTTGTAAGTGCAATTACGTAGCAGCCATTTTGATGATGTTTATTACATTGCATCTTGATAAGTTCCTCCACCATTCATGATGGACAGCTGTATTTACATTTCACGTATTTTGGATTATGCGGTTAATGTGTAAAATTTTTAACAATTTGGACATTACATTGCAGTGCGATAGTGTGGCATCTTTTTTCCACTGACTTTTTTACTGTTACATGTGTCATATTTTGAGTAGTATGTATATGTTGCTGTACTTTAGGAGTTGTTGGAGAATGTTGAGGTACATTCGGACCCTCAACAGCCTGCCTCTGCTGTGGGTGAGTCAACAAAGGCTTACCTCGAGAAGCAGCAGTCAAAGGAGCGGTCCGTTGTTGCAGGGCCACACTCTTTCACTGTTGTGCACAAGGATGGCAGGTTGTCGAGTTGCAAGGACAGCCTGAAGAGAGTGTTTCAAGGATCTACAGAGGCGCAGAGCTTGAAGACAGAGAATGAACAGCTACACAAGACAGTTGAAGAACTGAAGATGCAGCTTTCTCTAGCAGAGGCTCGAGTGGAAGATTCGCAGTCCTTCAGCAAGTCAGGCCTGTTCACTCGATCTGAAGAGGGTACTAGGGTCACTGGTGGAGATGAGGTAAGTGAAGTGGTGTGCTGCTGTGAGTGTGTGTAGGAGTAGTGATTAGTTGAGTGTGAGGATTTGGTGTGCATGTATGTACACACGCACACACACAGGCACATGGACAGACACGCACGCACACACACACACACACACACACACACACACACACACACACACACACACACACACACACACACACACACACACACACACACACACACACACACACACACACAGAGTGCACTGGACTTGAAAACACTGTACTCAGATCAGATCACGTTATACCATCTCTACTATCCTCCCTCCCCCTACCACCATTCCTCTTTCCTCTCTTCCCTTCCTACCCTTACTCCCTCTTTCCCTTCCTTTCACCCCAAACAGACCTCACTGAGGCAAGTAAGCACTTTGCAAGAGGACTTGGACAGCATAAAGAAGGAACTGACTAGAGCAAAGGAAGACGCTGACCGTGCACTGCAGGAACGACGAGATATGAAGGAAGCTCTTGACCACACTCTTGAAGAGAAGCTCCAGCTGAAGGAAGCTCACGACTGCACTCTTGCAGAGAAGCTCCAGCTGAAGGAAGCTCACGACCGCACTCTTGCAGAGAAGCTCCGACTGGAGGGTGAAGTAGTCAAGCAGAAGAAGATTGCCAAAGACTGGAAGATGCAGCTGGACGAGACTACTTGTAGGTTGATTGAGAAGCAAGATGAGATTGAACAACTGCAGCGAAAATGATGGTTAGGAAGAAGTAAGCTGCTAGTTTGCATTAGCTCGCACTACACTCTTTAAGAGCATGTAAGTAGCTATAGTACGCAGTCAGAAGACCTCCGTACCAATACATTAGGGTTAGCAGTGTGTTTTGTATAACCTTTATGTGCTTCGTAATGTTAGCCTTATTGTAGGTAGCTGTGTGTATGCAGTTTTGCAACATTTTGATGCGAATGACCACATGCACCTTTATCCATGTGCATACTGCCACTAGGCCATAAAGAGTATTGTATTTACTGTTCATAGGCTTCAGATTATATTATTGTATGCAGAGTGTGCTTCATATTATTGAATACAGAGTGTGCTTCAATGTTTCTGCTCTCACAACAATTGAGTGTACATTTTTGAGATATTTTTGTACTGAAATCATGCGATACTAATATTGTAATAATAGTCCATTTTGTTTATGATGCAAGTTCTAGATCAATCTACTGTAGCTCAAGTTGATTCTGCACATGTACATGCAGTTATGTGACTGATTTAATTCCTAATCATCATTGACAAACATGTATATCCATCCATGGCCAGATCCATAAATTTCAGTATAATAATGATTACAAACAGCCTGATCAAAAAAAAAAAATGACTACATGTGAATATATCTTCCATAACTTTTTCGATTAAACTTTCAACTATAGATTTCAATAAAATGTTCAATAATATTAATAAGAAATTAAATGTAGTCATCAGTTTTGTTGTAAAAAACTCTCTGCAATCAATTGCAATAATGTATTAATATTCATGCAAGGTCTTTACACAGTGCTTGTTCTATACTGCGTGCCAAAGTGCACAGTTCAGTGTCCCAGAGAACATCCAATAGTCGCTTCCAGGTAACATCATTCCCTCTGTCGATCCATGTTTCCAAGACAACCAATAACTTGGACTCCGCCCCTCCAGCATCATGCCGAACACACTTCACTTTGTCATTGAGTCCCAAACCGACTCCAATTCTGTCCCAACTTGCAGCCATTTTGGGAAAGAACGGCAGTAGCTTCTGTGTGGTAACTTGAGGCACTGCACAGGGAGTGATGGTCACATGCAGGTCACATGCAGGTCACATGGAATACTAAATATACGCAAGGATGCATAAGGATGTGTACACAAACCTGTCCATGACATGCATATTAACATGAACACATGCTCAAATGCACATGCAAGCAATTTCATTGCTGTATGCTGCATGTGTGTGCACTGCACAGTAGACAAATTGCCCATCAGCTCACACTTGGTGGTGTCTACAGGACTGAACCATTGTGGTCGGCTGCTGCTACCAGAGTCGAACTGGAGGGAGGGGAAGGAGCAAACAGCTGTCACAAATACACACACACACACACACACACACACACACACACACCGTACACAGTCTCACAAGTTAAAGAGGAAACAATTACGTAGGTGTACGTACCACACAAGCAGGCAACCTTGTACCATACCTCAGCAGTGGTGGGGCTCGGAGTAGCTAGTGTGGACCTTTGAATGGTAAACTCTTCAAGCACTTTCTAAAGGAAGAGAAATGGTCAAGAAGTGTAGCAGCAAGCATGAAGATGATTGTGAGTGGATGAACACAAGTAGTCAATACTACTAGTACCATAGCTTCAGTTCTGCAGTGTATGCTGGCAGGAATACAAGGTGCATATACCTCTACCATCATTGGTACTATGACAACAGCTTTGTTAAGGAGTAGGATGCATATAAAATACAAACATATACGAACACCAACACACATGGCAAGCACACATACACCAAAATGCCCACAAGTACGTCCACACACACGCACACACACACACACACACACTCACACATGTACGTATATACACACAAATGTATACACACACACACATGTATATACACACAAATGTATACACACACACACACATGTATATACACACAAATGTATACACACACACATGTATATACACACACACACGAATAGTGAATACACACACACGCACACGAATAGTGAATACACACACACACCTACACATTTATACACATGCACGCACACACACACAAACTCATACGTATGCACACGCACACACACACACACACACACACACACACACACGTACACACGCACACACACACACACACACACACACACACACACACACACTCATGCACACGCACACGCACACGCACACGCACACACACACACACACTCACACACACACACACACACACACACACACACACACACACCTGCTTCTCCTTCAGTTCTCTCACATCTGCAGCCAGTTGCTTGTTTTCTTGAGTTAGTCGACCAACCAACTCAGAGCTGGAGGAGTGGGAGGCCTTCACACTCTGCATACAAACACACCATACACACGCACACACCAATACACAGTACACACTTTCAAACAACTGTATACACAGTCATGACAACATGTATAAACCAACTCTGGCACTGTAAAGCCAACACATATACATATATAGTATTGAAAATGCGGCAACCCAATGCAAGGAACAAATAAACGCACATTAAATGGGAATTAGTGTGTCCATGTTATTGCGCAATTCTGCTGCACTGGGTTCAAATCACACGTCATTGGGAAGCATTCTTCTTGCTTGTTACAATAAGCCCCAAACCAGCTCTATACATCAAAGTGTTAGTAAGTTACAAGATACAAGTAAACTACTCTTCATGACCATTCTACCAAAGGATGCACATGCAACCCAAAGCCAGTTGTACTATCAGAAGGGTATTTCCACTATTCTTCTTTACAGGAAAATGGAGCTGTTGAATGATACCCAGCAAGCACCAATCAGAGTTTTCACTCAGAAATTCACAAAGTTAGAGTGAAATTAGAGCCATTTGGGTACAGAGAGTTGATAAGCATATTATATGACTGAATGATGCAATATCATCACCAGTGACACAGCTGGCCTGTGGCCATGGTGCTTGGCACTAGGGATTGCAACACAACCTTACAAAGCAAGTTAACAGTAGACTGTAAAATTACTGCATTCAGTGTGACAAAGGACATTAGCATGTGTGGCTATTTGACAAAGGGTTGGACAATGTTTGCTGCCGTGTTATCATAGTGTTTGTTTCTGTGATGTGACGGCAGTGTGCCTTTCATCCTTTGGCTCTACTAAAGCAAAACAATAATCGCACACTTTAAGTTCCTGGTTCAAGCCACTGCTACATAGCAACAGTGCTTTGATGTGAGCTGATCTTGGGCCACCAGTACCTCGTACCCTAACAGGAACAGAGGTGATTAATGAGGTGATGGCCAGTAACCTAATCCTCACTCAAATGCTAGGCGTCTGTCTAATGTTCCTGTCGTTGCGCTGTCTGCCTCCAACACTCATGGTTTATGCACACACATTCATACGCACAGCTAGACACGCTAAAGGGCATGCACAGTGTACACAGCAACATTCCACACACACACACACACACACACACACACACACACACACTCACACACACACACACACACACACACACACACACACACACACACACACACACACACACAGTGCACTGGACTTGAAAACACTGTACTCAGATCAGATCACGTTATTCCATCTCTGCTCTCCCCCCTCCACCTACCACCATTCCTCTTTCCCCTCTCCCCTCCCTACCCTTACTCCCTCTTTCCCTTCCTTTCACCCAAAACAGACCTCACTGAGGCAAGTAAGCACTTCGCAAGAGGAGTTGGACAGCATAAAGAAGGAACTGACCAAGGCAAAGGAAGACGCTGACCGTGCACTGCAGGAACGACGAGGTATGAAGGAAGCTCACGACCGCACACTTGCAGAGAAGCTCCAGCTGAAGGAAGCTCATGACCGCACACTTGCAGAGAAGCTCCAGCTGAAGGAAGCTCACGACCGCACTCTTGAAGAGAAGCTCCGACTGGAGGGTGAAGTTGCTGAACAGAAGAAGATTGCCAAAGACTGGAAGATGCAGCTGGACGAGACTACTTGTAGGTTGATTCAGAAGCAAGACGAGATTGAACAACTGCAGCGAAAATGATGGTTAGGAAGAAGTAAGCTGCAAATTTGCATTAGCTCGCACTACACTCTTTAAGAGCATGTACGTAGCTATAGTACACAGTCAGAAGACCTCTATACCTATACATTAGGGTTAGCAGTGTGTTTTGTATAACCTTTATGTGCTTCGTAATGTTAGCCTTATTGTAGGTAGCTGTGTGTATGCAGTTTTGCAACATTTTGATGTGAATGACCACATGCACCTTTATCCATGTGCATACTGCCACTAGGCCATAAAGAGTATTGTATTTACTGTTCATAGGCTTCAAATTATATTATTGTATGCAGAGTGTGCTTCATATTATTGTTTACAGAGTGTGCTTCATATTATTGTTTACAGAGTGTGCTTCAATGTTTCGGCTCTCACAACAATTGAGTGTACATCTTTTGAGATATTTTTGTACTGAAATCATGCAATACTAATATTGTAATAATAGTCCATTTTGTTTATGATGCAAGTTCTAGATCGATCTACTGTAGTTCAAGTTGATTCTGCACATGTACATGCAGTTATGTGACTGATTTAATTCCTAATCATCATTGACAAACATGTATATCCATCCATGGCCAGATCCATAAATTTCAGTATAATAATGATTACAAACAGCCTGATCAAAAAAAAATAATGACTACATGTGAATATATCTTCCATAACTTTTTCGATTAAACTTTCAACTATAGATTTCAATAAAATGTTCAATAATATTAATAAGAAATTAAATGTAGTCATCAGTTTCGTTGTTAAAAAAAACTCTCTGCAATCAATTGCAATAATGTATTAATATTCATGCAAGGTCTTTACACAGTGCTTGCTCTATACTGCGTGCCAAAGTGCACAGCTCGGTGTCCCAAAGAACATCCAAAAGTCGCTTCCAGGTAACATCATTCCCTCTGTCGATCCATGTTTCCATGACAACCAATAACTTGGACTCCGCCCCTCCAGCATCATGCCGAACACACTTCACTTTGTCATTGAGTCCCAAACCGACTCCAATTCTGTCCCAACTTGCAGCCATTTTGGGAAAGAACGGCAGTAGGTTCTGTGTGGTAACCTGAGGCACTGCACAGGGAGTGATGGTCACATGCAGGTCACATGCAGGTCACATGGAATACTAAATATACGCAAGGATCCATAAGGATGTGTACACAAACCTGTCCATGACATGCATATTAACATGAACACATGCTCAAATGCACAAGCAATTTCATTGCTGTATGCTGCATGTGTGTGACGCTGCACAGTAGACAAATTGCCCATCAGCTCACACTTGGTGGTGTCTACAGGACTGAACCATTGTGGTCGACTGCTGCTACCAGAGCCAAACTGGAGGGAGAGGAAGGAGCAAACAGCTGTCACAAATACACACACACACACACACACACACACACACACACACACACACACACCGTACACAGTCTCACAAGTTAAAGAGGAAACAATTACGTAGGTGTACGTACCACACAAGAAGGCAACCTTGTACCATACCTCAGCAGTGGTGGGGCTCGGAGTAGCCAGTGTGGACCTTTGAATGGTAAACTCTTCAAGCACTTTCTAAAGGAAGAGAAATGGTCAAGAAGTGTAGCAGCAAGCATGAAGATGATTGTGAGTGGATGAACACAAGTAGTCAATACTACTAGTACCACAGCTTCAGTTCTGCAGTGTATGCTGGCAGGAATACAAGGTGCATATACCTCTACCATCATTGGTACTATGACAACAGCTTTGTTAAGGAGTAGGATGCATATAAACTACAAACATATACGAACACCAACACACATGGCAAGCACACATACACCAAAATGCCCACAAGTACGTCCACACACATGCACACACACACACACACACACACTCACACATGTACGTATATACACACAAATGTATACACACACATGTATATACACACAAATGTATACACACACACACATGTATATACACACAAATGTATACACACACACACGAATAGTGAATACACACACACACACACACACACACACACACACACACACACACACACACACACACACACACACACACACACACACACACACACACACACACACACACACACACACACACACACACACACCTGCTTCTCCTTCAGTTCTCTCACATCTGCAGCCAGTTGCTTGTTTTCTTGAGTTAGTCGACCAACCAACTCAGAGCTTGAGGAGTGGGAGGCCTTCACACTCTGCATACAAACATACACGCACACACACACCAATACACAGTACACACTTTCAAACAACTGTATACACAGTCATGACAACATGTATAAATCAACTCTGGCACTGTAAAGCCAACACATATACATATATAGTATTGAAAATGCGGCAACCCAATGCAAGGAACAAATAAACGCACATTAAATGGGAATTAGTGTGTCACAATGTTATTGCGCAATTCTGCTGCACTGGGTTCAAATCACACGTCATTGGGAAGCGTTCTTCTTGCTCGTTACAATAAGCCCCAAACCAGCTCTATACATCAAAGTGTTAGTAAGTTACAAGTTACAAGTAAACTACTCTTCATGACCATTCCACCAAAGGATGCACATGCAACCCAAAGCCAGTTGTACTATCAGAGGTTATTTCCACTATTCTTCTTTACAGGAAAACGGAGCTGTTGAATGATACACACCAATCGACAATCAGAGCTTTCGCTCAGAAATTCACAAAGTTAGAGTGAAATTAGAGCCATTTGGGTACAGAGAGTTGATAAGCATATTATATGACTGAATGATGCAATATCATCACTAGTGACACAGCTGGCCTGTGGCCATGGTGCTTGGCACTAGGGATTGCAACACGACCTTACAAAGCAAGTTAACAGTAGTCTGTAAAATTACGGCATTCAGTATGACAAAGGACATTAGCATGTGTGGCTATTTGACAAAGGGTTGGACAATGTTTGCTGCCATGTTATCATAGTGTTTGTTTCTGTGATGTGACGGCAGTGTGCCTTTCATCCTTTGGCTCTACTAAAGTAAAACAATAATCACACACTTTAAGTTCCTGGTTGAAGCCACTGCTACATAGCAATAGTGCTTTGATGTGAGCTGATCTTGGGCCACCAGTACCTTGTACTCTAACAGGAACAGAGGTGATTAATGAGGTACTGGCTGGTAGCCTAATCCTCACTCGAATGCTGGGCGTCTGTCTAGTGTTCCTGTTGTTGCACTGTCTGCCTCCAACACTCATGGTTTATGCACACACATTCATACGCACAGCCACAAGCACACGCTAAAGGGCATGCACAGTGTACACAACAACATTCCACACACACATACACACACACACGCTCACGCGCACACACACATACAAACATACACACAATCACACACACACACACACAAATACATGCACACACACACACACACACACACACACACACACACACACACACGCACACACACACACATACACACACACACACACACACACACACACACACACACTACTGAAGTTCAGTACCATTCTAAAATCACTAACACACACACACAGGACGCTCATTAACAATAGTTACATTCATATCATCCGCCAGCCTTTGAACTAAGGTGGATATCACTTACGTACACATTGTACTTGAGTGTGACATAACTAAAACATGTCATAGAGGCTCTCCCTGTATCTATCAACTGCATTGCGCAACACTTGCACACACTTCCTTTCAGTCATAATACATTCACTATGAGGCAATTTGTGAGGGGGGATTTAAAACATGTGTACCCCACATCCTATAAATAAGGTAGTCAGATTATGATCACATTCATGTTATTATTTAAGTTCCTACATTTATTAATATACAAATCCATTTATATAGCAAATATGCAGCATCCATTACACAAAAAGGCAAACAATGCCTAAGATTACTGCGGTCATCTTGAAAACAAAATCTGCCAAGTGGTGACATCCTAACTGCATGCTACAAGCAATAGCAGGATACACAGAGGACACTCCATATAAGGGAATTGCATGGACATCCACATTATACCAACAGCAACTACGTACGCATGTGAACTTCAAAGGGGACTCTTCAAAGGTGATATTAAAATTTAAAGTGTTTCCATTTCCTCGTCGCCAATGAGGTAGACGTCGTCTTCCTACGTGAGGTGCTACAGTATCCGTGTCTGGCCGCAGTCGCCTGGGGGGAGACAACAACCGGGTGCCACCGCCCACATGTTGAAACAGTGATAATGGTTAGGTGAGGCGTGACGTCAGTGACATGAACGTGACGGATAGGTGACACACTGCAATGTGATACAGAGTACATGTACATGTGTATGTATGCTCAGTGTCTGTGTAGCCATTCACCGACATGTCATGTGGTGACGTGGGTTGAGATACGTATGTGTCACTAAGCAAGAACTTGTGCATACTAGTACTCTCACACATGTACACCTCACAGTCTACCTCTTATTCACACAGCACATATCCAAATACCTCATAGATCTACCCATCACAAGCACACACACACACATGCACACATATGCACACACACACACAACATGCACACACAAACACACACACACACCATTAAATCATCTGACAGAGCCCTCATCGTGCTCTTCATCCGCTTTGCTTCCCTCTTCTGCTGGTCCAAACCATCCTCCAACCAATCCAATCGCTTCCGGTCCTCAACAACCGATGCTGACATACTCCTAGCAATGCACAAATAGAGAGCAAACGAACTCAATACAAAACATCACGCAAGAACAGAAAGAGGTGAGAGGAGAGTGGACCTGACAAGGGTTTTCCCAGGAACAGCTCACAAAGGGTGCATTGGATCAATGGTCATCTGAGGAATGGCTAATGGATGGTTGCGTGAATGTGTGGGAGAAGTTGTCATCTTCCCTGTGTAAAGTGAAACAGCTGGTGGTATGGTGTGTAGTACGCGTGTATAGGAAATGATATTGCCCACATCACATGATTAGTGATACCCCAAGGAGGGCAAAATGCCATGCTTCTAGCTTCAAAAAGGCTTCTTATGGAAGAAAGGAAGGTTCTCTACACAGTCTAGGAGAACACTGGTATGTCACTTAGTAACTGCCGTTACATTGTTGACTTCACACACAATACATACATGTACAGGCTATTCGGACATTAGCCTAGAGTACATACAGGCTATCCGGACATTAGCCTGGAGTACATACAGGCTATCCGGACATTAGCCTGGAGTAGATAACAGTCCACCATAAAGTGGTTACTAGGATGTCTTGGAGCAGATTACAGCCAGATCAATGGTGCTTCTCTATTCCGGACACTTTCAGGACAGGCCCAAGTGTCCTCATTTGAGAGGTGACCATATTTCAGAGCTAGCTTCGTACACAATTCTATCTAGCTGAGACAGTAGGCACTGTCCTCATTAGAGAGTGTCCGTATTTCAGAGGTAGTTTTGTACACATCTATACGAAGCTGGGACAGCATGCCGTGTCTTCATTAGAGAAGTGTCTCTGAATTTGCAGTGCTCAGTTAAAAGGAGGTTCTACTGTACTTGTGCTAAAAGCATAAACAGTGAATAACTGATAGATGAAGTGAACATGAGTGAAGGGTGCTGCACTAAACTTACAGTTGTGTGTGTGTGTGCTGCATAAATACTGCACATACAACTATATACATACAAGACTTTCTGCATGTTGTAGACCTCATACATTGCCATTGTTTATACTATTGTGTGCACATGAACACTAGTAAGCACTAAGTAGACAAATGGAAAGAGTGCCGTATAGCGCATAGATGCATGATATGTACGTATACGTAGCTGCTACGAGTACTGTACAACCTATACAAGAAGAGAAGCTGTTCCGTGTACACAAATGATAGATTGCATGCAGCAGTTACCGAGAAGTAATCACTCATGTGCACACGCTTACTGTACGTACAAACACTGCCACAACATGTGTACCGCATTATTTCACTGAAAGAACATACTATTTACAGAAATTGGGGCTAACAGAAGTCCACATCACAAAGCGATTAATCTAATCATCGAAGCCTACAAAGTGCACTGAATGAGACGAATGTAATCATGTCCTATTTTAGAATTGCATCACTTCCTCCCACGTGTGGCTTCCCTATTATCAGAGAGACAGCTTCAAGAAATGGAATGACAACACAGCATAGTGTCATCAGATAGGAATTACTGCTCACACACAAATACACTCTCGTTCAAGGCACTGGACATCACAGGCAGTTTTGAAGGCCGTACAGAAACCATCTTTTGACCCACAGAAACCCTTCTTTCTTCATGACGCAACTCTCCTTGCAGTCCTCCTCAGCCCATCATTATCAGTGTGGCTTAACTGTTAAGGCAGGAGAAGCTACAAAACATGAAAGTTATGCTACAATATGCAAATGGCCTGTTATAACGTAAATCGCAACAGATTCCCGATTGAGAAATCTCAAGAATTATGTCAAAATGAAGGCTCAGATGATTTCACAAATAAAATTTCACATACAAGTAGGAGGTTATTGCAATAGATTTAGTCACAAATGTGCTCCACTCGCAAAAGTCAAGAACACTATTGATTGTGAACATTTTGCGATAAACGGCAGTCATTCATTCATGAGTGCTGATGAATCAAATACACCATACACACACCAGTGATCTACCCTGTTCACTGTTAAAGAGACTACAATGCTTTAAAAGTGCTACTATACTTATTACTGGACGGCACATGACAGCTGATGATGTCATTCTACGTACACTTCAGAGCTGTCCCCGCACAAGGAAGCATTGTATGTGTGCGTGACAGCTGGTCTGGCTACATACTCACGGGAATACCCAGTATCATACCGTGGTGTAGTGATTTCATTACGCATTGTCATTTCTAGCTACTTCACTATTCAGCAATCCAATCAGTCGAAAGTGTACAATACAAAATTTAATCATACCATCAAATTACATTTATGATGAACACAGCATTGTAATGCTTCCTACATTATGTCACGGTAGAAGGCAGTTATCAATTAATTCTGTTGCCAATGGTAACATACTGGACTTTGACATGGACTGATTAAACATTCTCTCCGAATTAAAGAAGGCAGGAACTAAATAGTGTTTTTTGAATTGACTGGATTGCCTCAAGCTGTAGGGAGCAAGGATTGGGAGATAATTGCTTGAGCCAAGTTGTACGCTCCTACCCCTCCTTACTGGGTGGGTGTGCTGGGTGGGTGTGCTGGGTGGGTGTGGCATGTAGGTGTGACCAATCTGACACATAATCCCACACACACAGTACACACCTAGTCATGAATCTCATTGCATACATTTGCACCTGATTGGCTGAAAGGTGAGGTAGTGAAACTTCTTGTACTTCTGCTATCGTCCTTGGAACATTCAGTGGAAACAGATGAATGCAACTGTAGTGGAATCCCATCAAAATAGATTCAGGGCACCTCTCTAATGGGACCAGTGGCTATTACTAGTCCTACTATTACCTGAGAATTAAGGACACCTCTCTAAGCAGAATATTTGTGCACCGCTTGCACTGGTCCCAAACTGACCCAATTTGTCAGGAAAGTCAAAGTCTCAAGCAGAATGGTGTTGCCCAAGGTTAGCTGTCTCTGGTCACAGTTTATACCTAGACTGCAAAAACACTTTATCGCCCTCGTGTAATTCCATTCTCAAGAATTGCCCAAGTGACTCGCAGTTGAGATGGTCTAGCGAGCCAGACAAGGTTAATCCAAGGCTCCATTGTAAACTTTCCTTCATTAATGATTCCGCAAGCAATGACCTTGTTTCCATGACAATTCAGTTTCAATATGATGATGCCAACATCCGCACACACAACACAGAACATTACACAGAGCTCAAGAGGACATCCTTGTTATGGACTCAAAATCACCAAATAAGGATAAGTGTGTATATATCTCTTATTGTATGAAACTGACCTCAACACGTTGTCCTGAGTCACGTATGCAGGTGTGTGCAGCAAGCTATTGAAGCATGCTGGGGCAAGCTCGAGTTTCCTCCAAAGTCAGTTAATGCGGTCAATTGCTTCTATGAGTAACGGACTTACACCATTACTTATACATGAGGTCACTGTAAAACACTCTACGCTACATTACGTGTTAGGTGAATTCAATAGAAAGAATTAAGGACCGATCCAGTGTGTGGAGTGTGAGTTGTAGTACAGCAATGGCTCTGTGCTTCTGGGTATGACAGTGACATTGGAGGATCTGTGTGTGTGTGTGTGTGTGTGTGTGTGTGTGTGTGTGTGTGTGTGTGTGTGTGTGTGTGTGTGTGTGTGTGTGTGTGTGTGTGTGTGCACGTGTGCACGTGTGCACGTGTGTGTATGTGTGTGTGTGTGTGTGTGTGTGTGTGTGTGTGTGTGTGTGTGTGTGTGTGTGCACGTGTGCATGTGTGAGTATATGTTTGTGAGTGCACGTGTAGGTGTGTTTGCAGGTGCGTGGGTGCATGCCACGACAATGCACCCACGCAATGCAATTAAACTTCAGATAAAGGGCACTAGCCGTTCAGCCGTAGAGTTCAGATTACGTCACTGTCTATTACTTCGTTCATCACCTGTGTTCCTGACAAGGTACCGGTGACCCAGACAGGTCGGTTCACATCAAATAAGTGTTGCTATGCAACAGTGGTTGAACTAGGGCCATAAAAGTGTTGATTACTGTTCAGGTATAGTGTAACAAAGGGTTAAAGGCACTAGGCAGGCATATCACAGAGATAGCAGCATGACAAAACAGGAACTCTGATCGTCCAACTTTGTCAACTGGAGACATGTCACTAACGTCATATAATTGATGCTGTGATGTAATTATACATTCTAATCCTTTCACTTCGCAAGACTGTGATAAAGTCACTCATGCCCGGTACCCCTATAGCAATTGGCCATGTAGGCATATCCTTAGTGCTGGCTTTACATCATAGGCATTGGTCACGTAGTAAGCTGATTAAGTGATAAAGAATCTTCAATAATTCCAATGCCATAAATGTTATGAATACACCTACGTCTTTGTATTGCCCATAACTATAGCATAGTAAATGCTACAGTATAAATGCATGTACGTATGTACATCAGAAATGGAATAGGGTAGGTTGTGGTTACAGTGCAGGAAAGACCTCCTCAAGACAGACAGTGTCACAAGAACGAGTTGCGTTCAATTCAGCCAAGTACGTATGTACACAGCTTCAATGTCAAATTCACTGTCGACGACAAACACGGTATAGAGTGCCGCTCTAGGTCATCAGTTTCTTGTAAAGGTTAGCAGACTGACAGACGCCTTGAATGACCCTACCAATTAAACCCCAGCGCACCCGGTAGTGACGTTACTCAGCGCAATTCAGCCGCAACTGGCACAGTTCATGACCAATGTAGCAAGACATTGCCACATGACAATTCCCGAACCTGCTAGGTTTGCCTGAGGTGAGAGGTTAATCAGGACATGCTCATTCATGCAGTCACTTCCCATAGACAATCACAAGGGGAGTTTGCATACATAAGAATGAATTGCAGACAAAACACTTCCATACACACATCCATAGGAAGACATATGAAGACATGAGCTGCAAACAGAGGCAAAATGTATTGTAGTTGAATCCCCAAAAAGCAATTTCCCAAAGCTGACGCAGTCCCAAACCAAATGAACATTCGGTAGCATTCCACAGGCTAGTAGGAATGACTGCCTAGTAATCACCAGACTGGGGCAGATAGTGCCAATGGCACTCAAACAGAGTCACCAAAGGCATGCTAATGATGCTTGTCACAGTCACACAACCCGATGATAGGTTGCATATCCTTTGGGATACACCAACCCTTACATGTTTTGGGATACACCAACCCTTACATGCTTCAACAACTACTCACTTGTTCCCAAAACAAGGCAAATATTCGGTGTATGTACATGACCAAAGAGAACGCCTGATAAGCAATCACAGCATTGGTGGTGTGAGAATGCCATACCTCTAAAGAATGCAATTTGCTGCATTAAACACCACAGAACCCCCCCCCCCCCCCCCCCGCTGGGGCATCAAGAATACGGACACCTCTCTAATGAGGACAGTGCCTACAGTCCCACTTATTACGTAATAGAGATGTGTACAAAGCTACCTCTAAAATGAGGACACCTGTCCAATCAGGTCACCTCCTTAATCAGGACTCGCATGCTTATCCCAAACTGTCCAAACATGTCCGCAATAGATACATCGTATTCACTGCATTACATCAAAATCACACCCCTCTCACCGAATGAAAGACTTCGCTTCTGCTCCTTCTTCCCTGTCCACCTCTCCGCTCTGCCTCTTCCCCAGAACACCAGACCGCAAAGCAGCAGTTTCTTCTTTGGCTTCCAACAGACTGCTCTGCGCCCCGCCACTAGTAAAACTCTTATCTTCCACAGTATTCAATGGAGGAGGCGCAGCTGTTAGTGGTCGAAGGTGAGAAGTCTGATGACGCAGGCTGTCCTTCATTCTACACACAAGGAAGGTGACAAACAAATTACTATGCGATTGACAGTCACTCCAGCTGTGTGGGATATTAGCAGAAGTTAAAATTCAAGAAACTCGCCCCGCAAAAGAGGAAGGAATCAGCCACTAGAGTTTACTAGGCAGTTCCATGCCGCTCCATGGTTACTGGTTATTCAGTGTTACCATGGTAACCCAGGAGTCCACAGTTATCATCATGAAGTATACAAACTGTAACAGCTGTATGGACATGCCCAAGCGTGCATGTGTTGGAACCACCCAGTAGATGGGTCAACACCATACACATGTCAATCAAACATGTCCACACTTGTATGCTATCTACACACACACACAGACACACGCACACACACACACACACACACACACACACACACACACACACACACACACACACACACACACACACACACACACACACACACACACACACACACTGATGCTACTGTAAGTATTCGGTACAAAGGTGGGGAATGTACCATGTCACATGGTTGACATAGATATCCTCAGTAATGTGCTTAGAGTGTACAATTTCTAAGAGCCTGTGGTTAGTAAGAGCTCATGGGCCCTTATGAACATACGTACACGCAGTAAGAACTTATGGAAACTACCAGCACATGACAACAGGTAGTAAGAGCCCATGGCCTTTAAGAGCATGTAAACCTTATTGATTTGTTCCAGGCTGACACACTCCGGGAAACCCCCCTCAAATTCCTAGAATATAAGCGAACACTGTCCCATTGGCTTCCAGGATCAAGTGGCATGCTACGTAATTATAAAAAAAACAAAATGATCTATAGATTCTGTGGTCCGAATGAAAGGAAGGAAGGAAGGTCAGTCTTCACAATATCCTCTCTGATGTATTACCACAAGAATGATGACATCACAGAATTCATCGCAACTATCCTTAGGCGATGAGATGATCTCCTGCTACATTGTGGGCCACGCTCAGAGGCTATTGTTGAAGATGTCTTTGAATACATGTCATGTCATGCGCACTTGTCTGCGTGTCTATGTTGTGAAGGCTAAGGGAGGGGAGACGGGTGGGGTTAAAGAATTCACGGTACTGGACAAAGGTTCCGTCTTACTGCTCACTGGGTCTAACATCTGCTCGTCATGCATACCACATACATGTATGAAGAGTCAAAGTAAGGCTTGGCAACAGTCTCTATGAGGATGCCCCCCGGCAGTGCCCCTCCATCACGAGGAATACCTATGCACACGTCCGCACGTACGTACTACTGTGAGGAAGACCATCACATCACAGCAGGTAGCGACAGTAACAGGCACTTTTGAGTAATATCTTCATGAAGCAGCATGTTGTGTCAGCATGGAGCACGAAAAAGAGCATGCTCTAAACAAACAATTCGTAGCTAAACGTTCATTCTTTTACTAGCCAGATGGTGGCTTTCAAACAGGCAATGTAAAGTTAATTCTAGTAAACGAAGCAAATGATGAATGTAGTTAAACAAAAGCCTTCACTTACTTCTGAGGAATTAACGAATGAACAAAAACAAGCTCTTCCGATCGCTTTTTGGGTCTTCTACCCTCGGCCATTTTGTCATAAGGGTGACGTCATCACTCGCCACCCGAGGCTTTGATTATAAAGCAACACCATTCTTAGAAGACGATTTCCACAAGATTCAGGATTACATATTAAAAAGTGCAAACAGATTAAAAAGACATGCAAAGAATTATGCACAGAATAAAAAGGTGTGCCAGTAAAAGGGTTAAGAAAGCAGTTGCTCCTATCCTATTTAGCTAGCCTGATCTGAGGTCCAAGTGCTCGGAAACACTTGGTAACCGCAGCAGAATACGTTCCTCAGGTCGACTGTCTGAACGGACTGGATGGGGATGTTGATGTCGGTCCACTGTCATCCCAGGGCGTACAATGTCATAACTCATGTGCCTGATAAAGACCAGCTCCTCCCTTGTGAATGTGAACATAAATTCCTCGAAGAATGCCCTAAATCCTCCCTTTGCTCCGTCCCGGTACTGCTCTGGGTAGTTCATGAAGGAAAGTGCCTCTGGGCGAGCACCAAAGTACTGGGATGGGAAGAATGTGTGAGACAGGTTGAGCGTGTGCCCCACCTCGTGCACAAGAGTGAACAGATAGTTCCACAGCGCCACTGCCTCCTTGGAGTTTTGTGGTCTGTCAAAGTGATCCCAGCTTGGCAGGTTCTTGTGAGAGTCGACAAATACCGAGGTCCCATTCCGAGACGTTTCGCCCATTCCTGTGTCAAACATCACTCCAAGCATGTGCTTGTTGGATGCAGCATACTGCTTCCCCAGAAGTAGCCAGATTTTCCAGTCCTTCCGTCCATCCTCAATTGAAGCACGCTTTCTCTTGCTGTGGACATCACCTAGCTCATCTTCCATGATGCTCATCATCTCCTCCCATTTCCAAGGATCAGAAGGATCTGGGTCTTGAACTAAATTTGACAGCTCTTTGTCCCAAATCAAGTCAATTCCTGCATCTCTGTATAAAGTGAAAAGGCTCAAACGCCTTTCACCATACTTCTCCATCAGGCCTTTATGCCAGGTGGTTTTGAATTTTGGAAGATTCAGATAATCTTCATTGTCATAGTCAATCTCCAGATGGATGGTGCGGAAAAACTTTGAGTAATGGAGGCAGAGAAACTCCATTTTGTGTGGTAAATGTGGAAAATTCCTGCCTTCTTGCATCAATACAACATTTGCAGAGACTTTCCCTCCATCACGACAGATGCCAACTTCCAATTTCATGCTTGCATTTTGAATTAGGGGAAAGGTTGCTTCACCAAGCAGCACCAGGGTCTCGTTTTGCTCCTCCAGTTCAACGTCTTCACACATGAAACTAGCTATGAAATGGTTTCCATTGAAGATGTCTCCACTGACAATGTCAAGCACTTCAGTGAAGGGTTGGACTGCGTCAATGTCTACACGCAGCTCCAGCCAGTAACCATCTGGACTGGGCTCACTGCGATAACTGCCGCTCGCACTCTGTGAAAAATCTGTGGTTTGCTCTGAAAATGAATAAAATGAAATAGCAATGAAACAGTTGAAGAGAATTGGTTGTGCTAGAGTCATATCTACATGTGCATTTCACACATTCTTCAGCTAACATAGGATAATATTTAACACACAGTTGTATCACCTGCATGTTTACATAGCAGATATTGCATGGTCTTGCATTGATTGGCAAATGAAGAGCTGCGTCACTCACCCATTGCTGCTTTCAAAGAGTTCCTTCTACTTGATATGCCACTTTGTCTCATAATAGCTCTGTTGCATCAAAACTGAAGCAAAGCAAGCTTCACTGGGCCCTTTATAGCAAAGGACGAAGTCACTCATGACTTGTGTGACTTCCTATTCCTGTGGTGTAAGGTCATGGTTAGGAAGTGGGATCCTTGTTTGTATTGTATTATTAGCAGGTTCACGTAGGGTACAAGGCATCATGCTCCTAAGTTGAGATCATCCTAGTATCGTGCAGCCAGCCAGCTGTTCCTGTGCGGTTGTGCAATAAGGGAAATAGGGGCTGGGCAGGGCACGAGACTAAGATCATCCTTAGTGAAGCCATGCATAGATGCGTAGTTTAGATAACCCATCATGCTCCTAAGTTGAGATTATCAATGGTGAAGCTATATAGCACTTCTGGGAAACTGCGTGGCTAGCTGATAAGAGTAGCTTGAATTTCAAGTGGAAAGAAGATACCGGTACACAGTGAATGCTGTGTGTGCCTTACAACTGCTCATGGATATACTAGACTAACATGCCTGGTCACTGGTGGAACCGTCCAGGCTGCCCAGGCCATGGCCTGACCAGATTTTTAGGTCTGCCTATGCTTTTCTATAGCTAAAGTACTTCTTGACCTGTGCAAGTGGCCGTCTAGGTTAAATATTTTTCTGACTTGCAATTGGCCTGACCACCTTCAAAGTGCTTCCTCCGGGCCTGACTAAGATACACTTGGGCCTTTACTAAGCAAGAATGTGTATAAATACAACTACAACCACCACACAGTGTGCAAGTTACAATATCACAGTCACCACCACCTGTGCCAGTAGAGTATCTGCGCCAGTTGGTCAGTGTAAACAATGTACGTGGTAGTTAAGTATAGCAATAGCTAATGTACGTAATTGCACTGGGCATTGGGTTCACCAGTTACAGATCAAGTCTAGTCATTATGGAGTAGCTGACTATACGTAGCTAAGTGCAATAAATGGTGTTGGAAATACTTGATAATGAGATGGCCTATAGGCACATGGCTATTCCTTATAGCTATCTACTCACATGGACACAGCTTACACGGCAATGGTTTTGCATGCCTAGCTCACCGCACAGGTGGACTTGTGGCTGAGCCACTCCCAGCTGTCACACCCACCCACCCACACACCTACGTAAGCACACGAAGTCGGAAAACGCGCTGACCCAACCATCTGCAGTGCTTGCTGTTTGCGGTCGACAGGGACTTTTTCACAGCCACTTGTACAGCTACCGGTCTACACCGCGGTATTTGGGACTTTTACTGATCTGACCCAAGCATACCAAATTTGGCAACGGTGTATCCCCTCACGCGGCTTTATTAGGCCACACAAGATGCACTGTCCAAGCATTATAGTCTGTTGTGTCTTCGACGTGGTTTAAGGACTCGAGCGCCTCTCATCCTAGCTGTTTGCAGAGCAGACGTAGCTTCCATAGTATGATACTAAGTCTTACTAACAAACATGGCCCTGCAAAAACGATCCGGACAGAAGAGAAAAAGCCCTGGAGTTCGGGGAGAAAGCGGTCGTTCTGCGCCAATGACCAGCCGTACGACGTCGCCGGAGTTCCTGCCAACTGAAACGTTCCCTCCGAGCTTAATAGTCAAAGAGGAGGACGACTTCGTGGTGGTGGAGCCAGAACCTCATGAATCCGTGATGAAGTAAGTCTTACGTAAGTACATTGCTTGTCACAACTTGTTTGTAGTACGGCAGTGAATTTGTAGGAAGTACATTCTATAATCTATATAATTATCCCATAGTGCTTGTATACGTAACATTCTAAGTTACTAATCAAATATCTCTGTGTACAGTCCATTAGCTACGTACGTCAAAGTATAATTATGTGTACCTTATTGTAGCTGGCACATGTTCAGTGTACCTTCTTTGATTGATGTCATACACACACACTGTTGCAGCTCCCATGTTGGCTTCATACTGTGTACCTGGCTGTACACATAAGAATATAATTATATAAGATGTTATATAAAATGTCATAATCTGTGTCTTGCTGTTTTCCGTCCTTTGATGACAGGAAGTTGCAGTTGCAGATAGAATCTCTCGAGGATGATAAAGAGACACTGAAGAAAGCAGTTAACCACCACTTGGTACGCCATCATGCGTGGGTGTTTGCCTTAAGTTTGATATGGTCATACCATTTACGTTTTAACTTTCGCTGGGTTAAACTTTCACGTTTTTTTGCAGATCAGCAACTATCCGTGAAAGTTTCACCCAGCAAAAACTTACAAAAGGCTTTGTCTAGTCTGGCTTGCTAGACCGTCCCCTAATATAAGCGCTGTAGGCGTGGAAGGGAGCGCCTACGTGTGAACTAATCGCTATTTGTGCTAGAGTCTAAGCCGTCCCTTCCCTTCTCCCCCTCCCTGTCCCAGGCACTTAGGACAGTCTAGTTAGCCAGACTATTATTTCGGAATCTCCTGCTTGCGACTCTGCGACCACAAAAGGAAAAACGATGTGAAATTTGCTTTATTCCTTATTATTATTTAATAATAATTGTGTAAATTAATGAACTGTCCTATTGTCGTTATTTGACTGTGCATCAACTAAGACCACCTCAGGACACTCTAATGTTCAGATATTGACTCGAGCAGCAGTCATCATTAACCACAACAGATAGTTATATAGCTATTTACAAATTTGGTCACATAATAGTAACATATTATTATGCACAAACATGCATGATGATGCAATTGCAACAGTCTGCATTCATTTTTACATTTTATTTCTTCATTTTTGTCCATTCTCACATACTCAGCATGCCAAATGGGAGTGTCAACGTATACACGTGTGTACGTATGCCAAAATGTATGGAATAATCCAAAAAGTGGGCATTGTATACTGTTAATGCATGTTATGAATGCAGGAGTATGCGTAAGTTAGCATAAATTGAAATTATTACATGTAAAAGTTACAATGTAATTTCATATGCTGTAATTTCTCATGTATCTTCAGAGCAAGGAGGTAGAGATGCAGAACAGGATCGCACATCTTGAGAAGCAGAGCTCCATGACTCAGTACAGGGACAATGAACTGCAGGCCAGAATGGAAGAGGTGGAGGCAAAACTGGACAGAATGAAGTTGGAGAAGAGCAGACTGGAGGATGAGAGGTCTGCACTGAAGACCGAAGTGGAATGCCAACAAAAGGTAGGTATATATGTAGGGCACTGATATACAAGTACAACAGCATAGGGCTGGGAAGGAGGGTGGGAGGGAGGGGGAGGGAAGGGGGAGGGAGGGGAGGGAGGGGAGGCAGGAAGTGATGTGGGCCGGAGGGAAGGATGAAGACCCAAGTGGAATGCCAACAGAAGGTAGGTATCAATTTATGTACAGTATGGATGTCATGAAGCAGTACAAGGCTATTTACATACAAATGGCTATCAGAAAAAGAAGTAGTGAGGGAGCAAAGGTGCAGAGAGGGGATGGGAGACAGGGATGGAGAGGATTGGAGTTAGGGAAAGAGAGATTAGAGGGAATGTGTGCGAGGGAATACGGGAGCGAAAGAGGAAGGAAGTATGATACATCTATTAATTTGATACGTCACAAAATTGCCTTTAGCAACTTGTATAATTTTATGTATGTATAATCTTATCTGTTCTGTGTGTGTGCATACATAGACATTTGACCAGACAGTGGAGCGTCAGGCCTACAAGATCTCATTGTTGGAGGATGAGAGTCAAGTCATGACAGAGCGAATTCAACAGCTGGAGGAGGCAAATAAGGTGTGTATGATAGAGGAAGTGTGAGGGGGATAGGTGGAGGGGGAGGGAGGAGAGGGAGGGGTGGAGGGGGAGGGGAGGAGGGGTGTAGGGGGAAGGTGGAGTGGGAAGGGTGAAGGGGAGGGAGGAGAGGGAGGGGTGAAAGGGGGAGGGAGAGAAGATAGGGAGTGGTGGAGGGGGATGGAGGAGTGAGGGGGTGGAAAGGGAAGGAGGAGAGGGAGGGGTGGAGGGGAGGGAGGAGAGGGAAGGGTGGAGGGGGAGGGAGGAGATCTAGAGGGAGAGGTGGAGGGGGAGAGAGGAGAGGGATCGAGAGGAAGAGTGAAAGAAACTGCTCTATCTGATCGGTATGTACAAATCAACCAAATCATTTGACCCCTAAAATGGGGACCGTAACCTGCATCTCCAGATACTTGATGATTGGCAAGAGTTGTTTCTGTGCATTATGATGTCAGTATGCTCTGACAATGTTCAAAGCAAAATGCCTCAGTTGTCTGTCTATATTAACAGTACTCTTCCCATCTTGCAGTTGTTTGTAATGGTTGCTCAAAATGTGAAGGAGGGCCTTTGGAAGGCAGAGCAGTCTGGAGGGACAATTCAATTGCAGCACAGTCAGGTACGACTAACAGTGCACACATGCGTCATGCATGCATACACTGCTGTTGAATTAGGTGGACAAGGGATTAGTGCATAGTCTATGGCAGGCACACCATTATCCTAAATGTCACTGTGACATCAGGCCACCTGTCTAATGAGGGCACAAGAAGAGCAGTGCCTACTGGCCAGCTATGTAGAGATGTACATGTGTACCTCTCTAATCAGGGCACTTGGGCCAGACCCTCTCCATGGTGTCCTGAAAAGAGTGGTCTGACGTAGCCCAGACCCACTTCCAGCCATTTTATATTCCTGCCCTTTGCGCAATATAAAATGGCTGGAAGTGGGTCTGGGCTACGTCAGACTATGAATAGAGAGGATCATGCAATGTAAAATTGTGTACAGATGGATATACATCAGTGTCTTGTTGTATTGTACAGGTCTGTGGTGCCTTGCAAAGCCTTTCACACACAGATAGGCTTGCCCTGCCACCAGATGGTGAGTGCATGGAGAGATCTGCGCTTGCAAGCGCAGAAACACACACAAACACACACACAGACACACACACACTGACACACACACAAACACACACACACAGACACACACGCACACACACACACACACACACACACACACACACACACACACACACACACACACACACGGACGCACACACACACACACACACACGTACACGTACACATACATGTACACATACACGAACATACACATGTACATTACAATATGTGTGCTTGTATACACTGCATGTTGCCCGAACAAAGCAAATATGTCAGTCTCTCGTTGTATACTATACACAATAGAGCATCTTTGGAAACTGATAACACATAATATTAACATCTAGATAACTTTCATTCTTCACCTATGTATGCAGTGAGTCTTCCAGAAGATGCCAATATCCCGCCAGTTTCCACGGAAACTCTTGTAGAGTTTATTCCCGAAATGGCTCCAAAGTGGGAATTTATTGGCCATAAATTGGGACTGGCCCACAAAGTTATGGCATTGCGCAACAGTGAGCAGTCAGCCGAGTCAAAGTGCCTTGCTATGTTGGCAGAGTGGGTACAGGCAGGGAGAGAGGTGACCTGGCAAGAGCTCCTCAAAGTGCTCACAAACAGTGGCATCTTGCTCTACAGTGTGGCCTACAGGGTCAAGCAACACTTGTTGGGAAATGTCTTGTAAAATTCATGCATCGAATATTCTCAACACTTCTGAGTCACAGCATATTTATATGCACTTAAAAGAGCATTAATATATACAGCCTATTTTGGAAAAGGTCTTGTGAAAATCATGCATTGGATATTCTCAACTCTTCACAGCATATTTATTTACACATCATGCACTTGAATAAGCATTAAATTGATTTCTTTCATGTATTTAACCATTTCGCACCATTCTCAATCTGGTTGGACTTTTCTGTACAGTGTATCAACATTAATGTGATCACATTTACATATAATTTATTATCCCATTACTTCAAATGTCTTTCTGTACAAACTTGCAAATTGCTTTGTTGGTCCAAGTAACACAATTAATGCATTTTCTTTCATCTCCAGTTATATTTGCTATAATTTAATGTGTCATTTTAAAATTTGTTGGAAAAAGTATAAATCACACAAAATTGGGCATCTAGCTACAATTTACCTAGCATATATGGTGTATTATATATGAATTGCCATGTGAATGCATTAAACTTGTGCATGGTATATATATATATATATATATATATATATATATATATATACGCTGTGTAATTTCCGTGTAAAGCTGACGGACACTAGCACCGCACTCATGTACAGACACTTGTTTATAGCTAGTGATCTTGAGCGCTGTATATATTTTGCATGTACATTGAAGCCTGTCTGAGATGGCTACTGTGTAAGGCAGCCACCTCTCTAAAAACAGCCAGCCTCCCCAGCCCCAAACATCACTTATAATAAACATCGCAATTTACCTCCTGTCGAGAAGCCAACTCTCTAAAAAGGTTATGCAGTTACAACTGGCCTTCAGGTGGCTGTATTAGACAGGTTTCACTGTACTATTATTATGGAATCATGCATCTAGTTGCCAGGTTATTCTTCATTGCATGTGATTCGAAAGGTTTGCAGTTGGGGTACACGAATTCGTAAACCTTGTGAAGCAAACAGTTATCATTCAGTCATAGACAAGTTGCTACAAATTTAATGTTTGATTAGCTAAGGAGACAATGTTAGATACAATGGTAATGTTGCTGATGTGAACAATGTCCTTGAGAGCAAAGATTTCTGGTTTTGTTGCTGTACACATGCAGCTATGCTTGTTACCTTCCTGGAAGATGAGCTGACAGTCCCTTATAGGTAGGATAACTGAGACTGAAATGACATGCACACGCACATACATATTATACACACACGCACAATACAATACATATGCATAACACACAACCACAACACACACACACACACGCGCGCGCGCGCACGCACACACATACACACACACACACACGCACACGCACACGATCACACGTACACACACACACACACACACACACACACACACACACACACACACACACACACACACACACACACGCACGCACGCACACGCACACACGCACGCGCGCACAATACGCAAATACCACAGACAACGCAATATTATAACAACTAACGCACACCATGGAATTCTAGGCTCTTTGAAGATCTGCTGAATCTGCGGTTGCGGTCAACGGGGTCTTCCTCGTCCAAACCCGATTTGGTCGCGCGATCCTTCCACAGCTGTAGGGACTCTTACGTCATTGCCCGAATCCTTTATTTGGACAAAGGGGCTCCTCTAAACTTACTATTCATAATATTTGTCCGCACAACCAGCACAAGCTATATAAGAGCGTATGTCTACCAGTGTATTTTATCTACGACGAGGTATAAAGACTCGCCTCATGCCTGAATGCGCAGCTGGCCGCAGATCTAGAGCCCTATCTTTTTGCATGTAGCCTGATCTAACGTTACTAATAGGCATGTCGCTGCGAAAGGTATTCAAGCAGAAAAGAAAATGCCATGGAGCTCGAGGAGACGGTCTTATGGCGGCGTCAATGACGCTGCCAACTGGTACGCTCACACACAGCCTTGAGTTCACTCACAGCTCTGAATCCTCGGGCAGCTTTGAGATCAGAGAAGAGGGTGGCTTTCTGCTAGTGCAAGTGGAAGCGCAGGAGTCGGTGCTGATGTAAGTGCATGCTCGCGGCATTGCTCACTTGTCACAACTTGTGTACAGAAGGCGGTCAGTACTGGGAAGCATAGTGTATATACTTACGGATGGCCAGCCCTGTGCACATTCCATGCATTACATCATAGATATGACAGCATGTGCTTATAACCTGCTCACTATACGATTGTATAGCTAGTTGCATTGGCCATAGCACATTTCAGGGTGGCTATATATAGAGAGACAGAATGATGTCATCAACTGCAATCCCATGCATTCCCTCAATGACAGGAAGATGCAGTTGGAGATTAAATCTCTCAAAGAGGAAAGAGAAGAGCTAAAGAGAACAGTGAATAAGCACTTGGTATGCCATCATCAATTGCCGCATGTGTTTGCCTTTTTATGTCCTCAGTTATCCACTGAGTGCATGACATTGTGTATATATATGTCGTGCACAAAGTATTGATGGGGAACAATTTGTGGATTTGCACGTGCCCCAAATGCTACGTGCTGCTGGGCCTTTATGTATCTTCAGAGCAAGGAGGTAGAGATGCAGAGCAGGATAGTACATCTTGAGAAGCAGAGCTCCATGACTCAGTACAGGGACAATGAACTGCAGGCCAGAATGGAAGAGGTTGAGGCAAAACTGGACAGAATGAAGTTGGAGAGAAGCAGACTGGAGGATGAGAGGTCTGCACTGAAGACCCAAGTGGAATGCCAACAGAAGGTAGGTATATACATAGGGCATTGATATACAAGTACAACAGCATAGGTCTGGGAAGGAGGAAGGGAGGGAGGGGAGGGAGGGAGGGAAAGAGGGAGTGATGTGGGCTGGAGGGAAGGGTGAAGGAAGAAGGGAGGGAGGAAGAAAGGGAGAGGGAGGGGGGAGAAGGAGGGGAGGGGATGGGAGGGAGGGAGGGAGGGAAGGAGCGAGAAAGGGAAGGAGAGAGTGATATGGGCCGGAAGAATGATGGATGAAGGAAGAAGGGAGGGAAGGGAGGGAGGGAGAGAGGGAGTGAGGGAGGGAAGGAGGAAGAGATGTGGGCCGGAGGGATGGATGAAGGAAGAAGGGAGGGAAGGGGAGGGAGGGAGGAGGGAGGGGGAGGGAGGGAAGGAGGAAGAGATGTGGGCCGGAGGGATGGATGAAGGAAGAAGGAAGGGAGAGAGGGACTGATGAAAATGGTAGGCATGACTGTATAATTTAGGGTGGGTGTATCAGTGGGTGCCTTAAAAAATTGATTGATAGTTCGCACTTACTATATTTTACAAGTTAGTAACAGTTAACAATGATCTACTAATCAAAGGCATCTGTACTCATTGCAGTCCATGCTGTGAAGTATATTAACTGAGTTAACCTTCATCACGATGCAGACATCAATATCTCAATAAATTATACAATATCATTTGCCATAATTGTAATTTTATCTGTTCTGTGTGTGTGCATATATAGACCTTTGACCAGACAGTGGAGCGTCAGGCCTACAAGATCTCATTGTTGGAGGATGAGAGTCAAGTCATGACAGAGCGAATTCAACAGCTGGAGGAGGCAAATAAGGTGTGTATGATAGAGGAAGAGTGAGGGGGGTAGGTGGAGGGGGAGGGAGGAGAGGGAGGGGTGGAGGGGAGGGAAGAGTGGGATGAGTGGAGGGGTAGGGAGGGGTGGAGAGGAGGAGGGAAGAGAGGGAGGGGTGAAGGGGGAGGGAGGAGAGGGTGGGATGGCCTGGATCGAGGGGAGGGGAGGGATGAGTGGAGGGTAGGGAGGGGTGGAGAGGAGGAGGGAAGAGAGGGAGGAGTGAAGGGGGAAGGAGGAGAGGGTGGGATGGCCTGGATCAAGGGGAGGGGAGGGACGAGTGATCACGAGGGAGGGAAGGCCTAGGGGGAAGAATGACTGTATGGCAATAAATTTGAGATCTAAGATCTTTATGTATATGTGCTGTAACTTAATTGGTATAATATTGCCACCATCGCCTGCTAACTGCACTCTTTATTCTGACAGTTGTTTGTAATGGTTGCTCAAAATGTGAAGGAGGGCCTTTGGAAGGCAGAGCAGTCTGGAGGGGCTATACAACACAGCCAGGTACAACAAACACATAATTATGCATGCATGTGCAAACACAGTAGCACCTGTCTATTGAGGGCAGTGCCTATGTCTCAGCTACAAAGATGTTATACAACTACCTCTGAAATGTGGACACCTCTAGCTCTAATGAGGACAGCAACTACTGTCTCAGCTACATAGAGATGTGAATAAAACTACGTACTTAGCTCTGAGTCCATGACAACTGTCCAAATGTGTTCAGAATAGAGCAAGAGATGTGTACAGTTTGCATGGCTTGACTTGTGTATCTATTGTACAGGTGTGTGATGCTTTACAAAGTCTTTCCCACTCAGAAAGTGTGGCCATGCCACCTGATGGTAAGTACATAGGGATACATACACACTTCAGTATCATTATGCACGCACACATACATGCACACACACACGCACACGCATGTACACACATGCACGCACGCGCACACACACACACACACACACACACACACACACACACACACGCACGCACGCATGCACACACACAGAGACACACGCATGCACACACACGCACGTACACACACACACACACACACACACACACACACACACACACACGCACACACACACGCACGCACGCATGCACACACACAGAGACACACGCACGCACACACACGCACGTACACACACACACACACACACACACACACACACGCACACACACACGCACGCACGCATGCACACACACACACAGACACACACGCACACAGACACACACGCACACATGCACACACACACACACACACACACACACACATAGCTACACTCACACAATCCAAACACATGAACAGACACATGCTCACACAGCAGAACAAATGAACACACTATCACTGCATGATCATATACATGTTAAAGTACATGCAGATCAACATTATGTGAACATGTAAACCTTTTACTTCTTTGATTACATGCACCTACTGTATTTGCAGTGAGTCTTCCAGTTGATGCCAATATCCCGCCAGTTTCCACGGAAACTCTGGTAGGATATGTTCCCGAAATGGCACAAAAGTGGGAGTTCATTGGTCATAAATTGGGACTGGCCCACAAAGTTATGGCATTGCGCAACAGTGAGCAACCAGCTGAGTCAAAGTGCCTTGCTATGTTGGCAGAGTGGGTGCAGGCAGGGAGAGAGGTGACCTGGCAAGAGCTCCTCAAAGTGCTCACAAACAGTGGGATCTTGCTCTACAGTGTGGCCTCCAGAATCAGACACCACTTGTTGGAGAACGTCTAGTGCAACAGTAATATTGTAAGTATGGAGGCAACATCTCCATACATGCATACACAAGTACATAAGACATTTACTTTCATGCTTTTTTCACATTTTTTCATCTCTGTTTCTCTGTATGCACCTAAAACAGACATACATATAATTGGACATTGATGTTGGTCATTATGTAATCCTTCAAGACATAATCCCTTTATTAATGTGAATACAATATTTCCTCCGTGCAGGAATTCAAACGTCGTTTTACATAACTTTACTATATCATTGCTTTCTATGCAATGTGGCACCAGTCTGCACACAATGCATGTGTGCGTGTTGTGTCTATAATTATATAATTTGTATAAAAGGCCAAATTGTATGTACAATGCCATAACTTTTAGGGCATTACGATGGAATGCAACAATCAGCAACCAAGCTTTAAAGCTTCAGCTGATTATGCTGCAATTTGTGCATGTCAATATGTCTCACTCTATTGGTGTATACGTGGTTTAATATTGCCCACTGTAAGGAAGACTGATTGACCCCGATCATGATAAAGAGGCACATAATTATAGATTATACATAACATAGACAAATTACGCATAACACTCAAAGCAAGTACTCCTAAAAGTGTATTCATAAAAACAGTGTAAGCAAAATTGTATAATTTTATATCAAAGGTAAACATGCCAATAAGAAACTATGTACTCGCGAAAGCACACAACTATTACTGAAAGTTGCTATAGCTGAGTCAGTGGCAAGGAGACAACATAAATAGGTTATTTGAATCCAATTATGGCTGACATTCATCTACATATACATGGAATTGAAACTCCCAAATCTGCCCCTTCCTGAATACCACCTTGCAGTAGGGACATGTCAAGTTGGGGTCCAGGGGCCATTCCTGGTCATCGGCCTGTACTGGGGCAGCTACTGCACCAGCATTAACTTAATTCTCTATAGCGATGGGCTTCATGCCACATTTCTGTGTTGATGCCTTCACCAATGTTGCGCTGATCTGCTTCAGTTGGTTGGCGAGGGTTGTGTGACTGCAAGAGCCTATCACTTGATCTGTGGCAATTCTCCTTGTGTCCATAGAGTGGCCCGGCTACCTTATATAAGTGTATGGGTGACTGGCCCTGCAGCTACGTCTGGATCTGTTCCAGGCTGCATTCCTCTACCTGTGAAGAGCAATGATGACATATTCAATAGAGAATGTTTGACAAACTGTAATGCAGATAATCAACACAGACTGGCAACTACATAATGATTAGACTATGCACATAGGTGCTTAATCAAAAATCAAACTCCTGCCAACGCTGTCTAAATGTTTAAATGCTAATCATGTGACTTCGAACCAATGGAATTTATGGACACTACTTTTGATGTGTTGTTAATCACGTACATGATAACTATGCTCAGACAGGTGGCAGTGCATGATTAAACTACAGTACAATGAACAAACAGTGCCGGAATCAAGGCTATTGCTGACAGAAAAGCATCTCTACTCAGCCAAACCGATACAATGGAACCGGACATGATCGTTGCCAAGAACAAAAGTAAGCTGACTCGAGGTCAAGCAGTTGGGATCTATAACAGTTGAATGCTATAGAATTGGTATTTAACTTTACATAAAAGATTTACGAGATTAAACTTTACATAAAATATATATAGCTACACAATGGTAAAAATGGTGGAAAACATGGCGTATCTATTGTGCGGAAAACAACAGATACTAACACATAAACAAGTAGACAGATGCACCATTCATAACCAGTCATACCTTCATATACAACATTCCCATGCGTTTCATTAGAACCGGCTAAAATCTTCAATCTATATCACTCGCTCAAATGAAAACATTACATTCCTATCATTGAGGTCACGATGGACAAGTGGCGGTGTCTAGTGGTGAAGGTAGGCCACTCCACGAATAATCTTCAGTGAGATTTGAAGCTGCTTTGGAAGTTGTAGACTTTTCTTCCATTTTTGAAGAAATTCTAGTAGATTGTCTCGAAGATTCGTTACACCCAGACATCAACAAACACTGGGAATGATTAAGGTATATATCAATATCCTGGCAAGTCAAATTTAAGCTGTAGAGTGGTAAGAATTCCCCTGCTATGACACAGAGACTCATTGTCAAGGATTGGCTATTGAGCTGGTTACTCGTAGCAAGGCTGCAATGGATCATGCAAAACATTGTTATTCCCATCCCTATTTGAATAGCTTCCCTTCCGTAGTCTTTAGTTTATCAGCTGCATGAAGGGCTATGTGGCTGAAACATCCTCATCTATTGCAGTCCTGATACGTGTAAACCAACTCGAAAGCCTATCACTCTATCCGTGGCAATTCTCCTTGTGTCTGCAGTAGAGAGGCCGTGGCTACCTTAACTAAGTGTATGGGTGACTGGCACTTGAGCAAAATACTACAAGTAACTGCTCAACCACAAATGCCTACCTACAGGCTAGGGTGTTTGCATGCAAATGCATTCTGTAGCTATAGATACAAGTTGTACAGGGTAACACTTTCCAGAAGAAGACCAGTTAAGGTAGGCACCCCCTTGCCGAAATGTTGCTGGTGGACTGTGTTTTCGATGGGGAGCATTTTCTGCATGACATTCATATACGTATGGTTTCGTGTGGAAACGTCGTTCTTGGTAATTAGCTACGTAAGTGCAGACAACAGGAATGATATTTTTCGATATAAGTGGATCAGTGCAGCACTGCAGCAGCTATATACTATCTAGCTGTATTGTGCTTACACTTACCCACATCATGAAGGTGGTTTAAAGTTTGAAGCTTAAGCTTCTTGCATTCCTTCCAAAAGTAGCCGAAGAGCATCCAACGCACTTCTTCTCCGACGTCCCGCTGCAGCAGCTGGTGAATTCTTTTCATATATAGTGACAGGTCGCGCTCTTAGTTCTCCGTTGTACATGATACCCCAGGTGGCTGCCTTTGTTCAGCTCATCTCCAGTTATTAGTTATAGGGGCTTGCCGGGGAAAGATGCATGCAGGATCGCGCCTCTGCGCCATATTTCGTTGCAGTCAGGTGACAGCAATGTTATTGCCATATACAGCTAAGGGTGTGGTCCTATGTATAATACATGATGTGAGGTACAGTGCGGCTACAACCTAAGACGGCTATGAAGGAATTTGGTGCATGCAACATGATATTTTAAGAGAGCATGTAAACATCACTTCAGTAACACTAAAATAAATAGATCCATTGGGTCAGTGCATGCATTCAAGTAAGTTTAGCTACTTCCACTATTAGCTGGTTAGCTAGCTAGCTAGCTATCTGTGAGTGATAGCTATGAAATGCAATGTTGAATTGGGTACCACAAGCAGCCCCACACCCCCGCACAACGTACACAAGTGAAGTCGCTGTGTGAGGGCCAAGCTGCAGGCTCCTAACTAGGGAGAATATCCCCCTGTAGCCATTGTACTGTGGGGGTCTGGCCAAAGATAATCGATGGTCTGGCAAAGACAGTCATTTAGTGCTTTTGAACAAAATTGCAATAACTATAACCTAGACAGCACATGTTTCTAGCTAATGTTCAATAGTATACCAATACACTAGCACCTAGCCGTCTAACACAGCTATAGCTACCTATTATCTAGCTAGCCAACTAAAGGGTACTAGGCTACTGGTGTCTGAAGAGCATGGTCTGAAAGTTCTTCGATGTCAGTGGCCTTCCTAGCACTCTTCAAGTATGGCTCGCTCTCCACCCTCACTTTCCTTCTGTTCCCGTAAGCACGCTTGGCAATTTCTTTCAGCTTAGCATATCTCTCATTGCCAACTATATTGCTGTACAGTTTGAACACATGCGGTCTGTCCTGTTCATCAACCAGTTTAAACGTCGCTGCTGGCAAACCCTCACCTATGCTTTCATCATTGTCATCATACTCCGTAATGGTACCAACAACGCTCTCTGGCTGAGCCGCCATTTCTGATTCTTGCAAAAATGGCTTCTCCCCGTGGCTAAATATCACTCGCGCTAGATGTTTCTGGTCACCACCCAGGGTCTGCTCGTCTGACACCACGAGGAACGCGGTGCGCTTCATAATCGCACGTGGGCCGACGCGTCTCGTGCATGCACGTAGGCATAATGATAAATAATTTTGTCATGATGAAAAATTACAATGTGCATGTCAATATGCCCCACTCTGTAGCTACGTGGTGTATACGTTGTTAAATTGCTCACTGTAAGAATGACTGATTGACCCTGATCATGATAAAGAGACACGTATACCTTACACATGACATAGACAAATTATGCATAACATTCAAAGCAAATACTCATGAACGTGTATTCAAAAACAGTGTAAGCAAAATTGTATTTACATCAAAGGTAAACATGCCAATAAGAAACTATGTACTCGAGAAAGCACACAACTATTACTGAAAGTTGCTATAGCTGAGTCAGTGACAAGGAGACAACATAAATAGGTTATTTGAATCAAATCATGGCTGACATTTGTCTACATGGAACTAAATGGAATCAAAACTCTCTAATCTGTCCCCTCCTGAACACCACCTTGCAGTAGGGACAGGTCAAGTTGGGGTCCAGGGGCCATTCCTGGTCATTGGCCTGTACTGGGGCAGCTACTGCACCAATGTCAACTTCCTTATAGCGACGGCCTTCACGCTGTATTTCTGTTCGCATGCCTTCACCAATGTACCACTCCACGAATAATCTCCAGTGAGATTCAAACTGTATTTGGAAGTTGTAGACTTTTCTTTCATTTCTGAAGAAATTCTTAGACTGCTAGATTATCTCTAAATCTTTTCCATGACAAAGATTGGACTTATAGTCTGTGGTCACAGTAAATTCCAATGCAACCTGCGTAAGTAATTCATGGGTGTAAGAAGACATCTTACGTATGCACAGTAGTTCAATAGATTCACAATAGAAGTTATGCTCTGATAAGCTATGTACACCCTGTTTACCCTGTAAAATTATTATGCATGCATGTGCAAACACAGTAGCACCTGTCTACTGATGACACTGCCTAAGCCCCGGCCTACAAAGATGTGTGTACAAGCTACTCTGCAATTTGGACACCTCTAGCTCTAATGAGGATAGCACCTACTGACCCAGATATGTTAAGAAACTTCGTCTGAAATAAGGACACCTCTCTAATGAGGGCAGCACCACTATCCCAGCTAAGTAGTGATGCGTACAAAGCTACATAACTCTGATTCCACAATAGTGCCCAAATGTGTTCAGAATATGCCACGAGATGTGTAACAATTTGCATGACTGGACTTGCATGTGTCTATTGTACAGGTGTGTGATGCTTTACAAAGCCTTTCCCGCTCAGAAAGTGTAGCCATGCTGATAGTAAGTACATGGGGATACTTCAATACCATTGCATGTCCTTGCACACCAACCCACACACACACACACAAGCACACACACACACACACACACACACACACACACACACACACACGCACACAAGCACACACACACACACACACACACACACACACACACACACACACACACACACACACACACACACACACACACACACACACACACACACACACACCTCCTCCTCCTCCTCTGTACTCCTTGTCCTAAAGGACGTTGGACAGGATCTAGGACGACATGTTACGGTGGTCTTCCAACGGTTGGTGGATGAACGCTCTCTACCTTGCGCGGTCCTTTACCACTGCTTGCCAGTTAGGCAGGCTTGCCAGGTCTTGGTTGACTACATCGACCCATCGCAGTGGTGTTCCTCCTGGGGGTCTATGCATTCCTCGCGGTCTGCCCTCAAGGGCGTCGGCTACGAATACAGGATCGAGGCGCGATGTAGCACGGAAGGCTACCAATGGGGACGAAGGAAACAGTAACCCACCGCGTGCGGGGAAGAAGCCAAGACGAGAACAAGGGCCAGACGATCGACCTACTCTCCAACAGCGACGACAGCGTAGAGCAGTCCCTTCTAGGATACTGAGCACAAGACAAGCAGATTAGGGACATGGAATGTAAGATCGCTGCAGGGATTGGGAAAGTTGGAACAACTAGCTGGTGAGATGGAGCGGTACAGACTAGCAGTGCTTGCAGTGACAGAGACACACCTACCAGGTGAGGGGGAGAAGCTGCTTGATGTAAATAAGGGGTACAGACCAGTCTTCTCAGGAAGAGCTGATGGGAGACAAGCTGAAGGAGTAGGCCTAGCCTTCTCCCTTTATGCATGGAATGCCCTACGTTGCTATGAAGCAGTATCCCCCAGGATACTGACCGCTGAGGTACTAACTCGCATTGGACCTTTAGCAATCATAGTTGGGTATGCACCTACCAACCAAGCCAATGAGGAAGTGAAAGAGCAGTTCTATGCTGACCTAGATGGGGTTATGACTAAGACAAATGGCCTTACCATGTTACTTGGAGATTTTAACGCATCACTTGGAGACAGTGTACCGGGAGTAGTTGGCCCCCATGGACTGGGAAAGGGAACAAGTGATAATGGGGACAGGCTTGTGGAGTTTGCCAGCGCACATCAGATGTGTATCACAAACACACTTTTCCCACATAAGATAGCGATTCCAAACCCATTCCCATTCCAAATTCCTCGCGTACCTTTGAACGACATGGCGCGTATATAAACAAAATGGCACCCTCTACCGTGTTCACGCGAAGCGTTTCCACAGACGAGAAGCAATCTACGTGACTTTTTGAAGGTTCCCAAGTGTAAAAGACAGATGAAGGCTTGCAAAACTCATTGAAGCTAGTTTGTAGCGTTTACCTCGTAGTTTGTGTCTGCGATTAAAGGAGAAAACTGCATTTTTCTTAGTAGCTGGAGCTGCAACACACTAGCTTCATTCAGATATTATTTGCCCAACTCCTGAGGAGTAGACATGATGTAGTTGTTCGGCCATCTAGCTCACTTCTGCTTGTGGAAACGAGTTTGAAGCTATGGTACTGGTCCTACATTTAGGCTGTGGCGGTCCCAAACCGATTCCTATTCGTTCCATTCCAACTTCAAGTACAGACTAGTAAAACGGCACTTCAATGCAACTCACTGTATGCGCGCGCAGTATATGTATTGCTATATATGACGTTTGCATATAATTATTGAGCAGTCTAGTGGGATGCACTACCAGCTCAATTCATATTGTTTTCATAGCATGAAGCTTCCACTTGCAGAGCAACGAGTCCCATGCAATTTCATGTTTGCAGCCACAATGGAACCAACTCCTAGGAAGCTTGCCTCACATTTTACAGTATTAGCTAGCTAGTACTTCCAGCAATTTATGTCGCTATGGAAATAGCTATATTGAATTGTGAATGCTAGCTCAGTTACTGCAAGCAGTAAGCATGTGGGTGGGGGGAGGGGAGGGGGTAGCTATATGGGTGTATATGCGTAGCTATTTATGTTTTCAGTTTGGTAGCTATCGAAGGCTTCTTTTGTACTTTGATATTGCCTGAGGAACAGAAGGTGTAATATTCCAAACATTTGCCGGGAGCATGCCCCACCTCCCAGGATGGGGTAAGCCAATGCTTTAATTTATTGCTTTGCTTTAAATTTTTTTTGCACATTATTACTTCTGCCAGACCAATGCTAGGTATATCACGACACCCCTGCATGCCCAGCAATTAACTTTTTCTGACATGTACTTCTTACCCAGTCAACCCTGCAACTCTACAAGTGGCCCTAGCCTGAACAGCATTCTGCTGGCAGAGTTGGCCATGCATGCAGCTCAGATCATGCAATACATTGTCATTATTATGAATTGTATAATCAGTACTACTGTGCCATTATAAAATAGAACTTTGTAGGATCTCTTGTACGCAAGCTTCATATACATCTATTGTGATGGTGTATCATCACAGTATGCATCAATATTCTTATTCTTACGGAGACTGATTCTGCAAAAGTGCATTACTGCCCAGCTAGATCCTCTAAGTCTTGGAGGATCTATGCAAGGCAGAGACAAAGTAGATTCAAGTGAAACTACTAAACCATCATTCACTTCTGTGGCACAGTCTATGAAACAATTCGTTGCGTCATGTTGAGAGCTTCAATTTGAGCCATAACACGTCCGAATCCGTCCAAAAACGGCCAAGATACGGTGTTACGAGGGCGCAGCTCGTGAGCCACGAGTTCGGCACGTGTTTCCCACGTGTTTCCACAGGAAGTGTATGCTTTCTTACACGGTTGTTTCGAGGCGGCAGCTTAGTTTTCCGAATGGAAAAATTGGGAATGGGAATGGGAATACGTCAACAATTCTATGATTTAACTGCGCATGCCTTATCCCTACGCCATCGCCACTGCAAGGAGGATGAAACTTTGCTTCTGAATAGCTCTCACCCAGTGAAGGTAGGTTGTACTTTGAAAATTGTGGATTATGGTTTTCCGTTTTGAAAATAGTGAGTTAGCCAGCAAGGTTTAAACGGCTCAAAGCATATTTCTCTGGGTTTCACGCCAGTGAGCTAGCGTGATAGCCAAGTGACTGTAGAACTAGGTGATTTCGCTGCACACTAAACTTTTTGCATAGTACGCGTTTGTAATGTCCCATGTTCTGCCATTTGCAATTGCATTTGCCATACACAATTGTTATTATTAATTTATGGCATTCCTGGAAGAAACTAGGAATCTTCCAAAAGGTGATTTAACTGGCCTTTGCTTCTTCAATCATTTCCCTTGCTTTTCAGCGGTTTTGCTATTTCAAGCTATTGATGTTGCAGGTTGGCACATGATTGTAATAAAAAATAACATGTGTAGCTAATTGCGACCTTTTACTTAATATCACTGTGTGTGTGTGTGTGTGTACAGATGGCACCCCTATACTTCCAGCACACCTGATGATGGCCTGGAATTGGCCGAAACATACCTATGGTGTGCCGTGTGCATTGAAGTAGCAGTGGTTATATATATATTTGCAGTAGCAGTGCCTATATGATTGTTTGTGTCCTGGTACAGCCTGCACTTGAAAGGGGAATAATACACACAGTTGTAGCTTTGCTATAATTATAAGAATTATTTGATGTCATAATCGCAAACATGCACTTTCCACTTCAAAACCAGCAATAATATTTGAATACCAGGCATTTGACCTTATAATAGCTTCCCTTTTGATTCCTCTTTTTCTTTTATATTATAGTCACTGCAATAATTATTGTTTGCACTATTGTAATTAGAGTGCATTTATGTTGCATGTGTGTGTAATTGTTATCATCTCATTAAGTTCAAATTTTGCACGAAAATCTAGCTAAAGAGTATATTACACATAAAGCTATGTATGTGTGGTATCTGCCATATTAAGTGATATTATAATTGCATGTGATCATGACTTATAACGTGTATCGCCAAACATAATGCATTGGCGTTGTGTTTGCAAGTGTGTGTGCGTGTGTTTGTGCATGTGCGTGTGTGTTCACATATGCATGCATGGGTGTGGATATATGAGAGTGCATGCAAGAGTGACACATGCAAGTACACGTAGTATGTCAGCTGCAGGACCGGAGGGCAAAGGGCTATGCTACCTGGAAAGCTGCTGTAGAACGGGGCTAGGCAGGCTATCATTTAATGATTGATAAAGAAGGTAGGGTTCCATCGTACTTCTGCAGCCAGCATTCTAAATTCTATCAACATTAGCATAATGAGAAAGAAGATGCATGGAATCAGCTGCTGGTCCTCAAATGGAAAATTATCCATGGCACCCACACACAGATGCATATGCACAATGCTGTGCATGTTGAGACAGACACCCTCACATCCAGTACCACCCATGCACTTCACCATTTCACCTAACTCTAGCTCCAATCTGTTGCATTGTTCCATCCATATGTCTTCCAAATACCAGGTACCTTCAAAAAGGACCACAAGATATAAGGCCCTGATGTCACTGAGTGGGGCGTCCCCACTACAGTTTGTCCCCCAGTACAGTATTCACTAGTGAATACTGTCCCATGGCCCTTACTCTGTGCAACAGTCACATGCAACTGGACGAATGACACCAATCACTTTGATTGATCAGGCATATGCATTCCAAATAGTTCATGTGTAAACATGAGATAACTGCTTGTGGGGTCCAATACCAACATTATAATTTTACGGCAAAGCAAAGTTACTGATTTCCATTCTCTCTCCAATTTGCTGCAGGTTATGCTCATATGTCAACAAATATGTAGCTGTAGAGGGTTCAGTTTCAGCCTTTGTCTCACCAGATACAGAAGGAATCTCAACTAAACCGTGCACAGACATCGAATTGATACCAGGCGTATGTGCATTAGTCTAACAGCTAGCTAAGCCTGCTTCGTACATTCTCTTGACAGCAAGAAAATGGCTATCACTGGCGACACTTAATCGCCCAATAGCGCACTTCTGCCAGTTTTCCAGCCATTGTCCTGTGTATCGAAGGAAAGTCAAGGTAGTGCACATCGTTGTCCTGTATAGCTTGTTCTACTGCCCGGTTCGTACTTCGCGCTTCGAACAACTTTATTACAACTGTACCCCGCCATACTATAGCATAGGATTATAGTATGGCGACGTACAGTGCTAGTAAAGTTGTTCAAAGCTTGAAGTACGAGCCGGGCAGTAGAACAAGCTACACAGGACAATGTTCTGCACTACTTTAACTTACCTTCGATACCCAGTGCACCGGCTGGAAAACTGGGAGAAGTGTGCTATTGGGCGATTATTTGCCACAAGTTAAAGCCATTATCTTGCTGCCTAGACAACACAAGGCAAGCTTATTGGACTATAGCACACTCGCCTGTTATCTGTTCTACGTACTTTCCAAGTTAATTGCCCCTTGTTCAAGTGTAGGAAGAGAAAAAGGCTAAAACATCTTGAAAGTCCATTTACTCGAGAATCACCAATTACCTCGTTCTGGTTTCCAAACCAAACTAAGTTGCCGCCATTTGTATTATGCGAAACAGCCGTGCTTAAGTCAAAGGCGGTACAACAAAAACGTCATTCTTCCGGTTAAATGGAGTGCGGAGTGTGGCTTAACCTTAACCAATTTCGATGGGATAAAGACCGTTGTACTCCTAAAGAAACGTACTGTGCAGTAATACGGTGAATGAGTGCAAGTCGAACAGTTTGAAATCTGGATTGGAATCGCTACATAAGACCATACACCAAGCCACCTGGTACCCACCGAATGCAAGAGCCAAGCCTAGTCTAAAAGACTATGTGTTGGTGAAGCGCAGACTGAGACCTTCGGTGATGGACACCAGGGTTTTCAGAGGGGCAGATCTAGACACCGATCACCGCTTGGTGGTAGTAACCTTACGCCTCAAACTAGATAAGAAGTCAAACCAAAGGAAGGGAAAGCGATTTGAAACAGCACTGCTCGGGAAGACAGATAGAAGGATGGCGTATGTGGAGGCTCTAAGGGAGGCCTTTGATAAAAGAAGACAACAAGGCAGTGTTGAAGAGAGGTGGAGTGAACTAAAGGAAGCATTTGTGGGATCGGCAGAACAACATCTAAAAAGGAGGCGTATGGCAAAGAAGAAGTGGATCTCCGATGACACTCTTGAACTGGTTGAAACAAAGCGCATGGCATTTCGAAGATGGCAGGAACACTGCACAGATAAGAAGGAGTATCAGGCCATCTGCAAGAAAGTGAGACAAGCTTTGAAGGGTGATAAGGAGAAGTGGCTTGAAAATGAAATCACGGAGATGGAAGAGGACATCAGGCATCACAGACATGGAAACTTCTTTAAAAAGATGAGAAAGTTGACCAATAGCAGCATACTACCTACAAACACGATCTTGGATGAGGAGGGCCAGACTCTTAAGAGACCTGAAGAGAAACTTGCCAGATGGTAAAGGCACTTTGAGAAAGTGCTCAATGTCCGGAACGAAGTAGCAGAGGAGGTAGTATCAGAGCTGGAAAACCGGTCACATGGAGAGACACCCGAAGTGACACGAGAAGAAGTGAAGAAAGCAGTGTGGAAGTTACGCAATGGCAAAGCAGCAGGACAGGATGAATCTGAAGCTGAGCTACTGAAGAAAGGGGGAGAGGCAGCTATTGATTGGCTCACAGAGGTGGTACAGCAGGTATGGAAATCTGGGAAGGTACCACAAGAGTGGAAAGATGCCATATTGATCCCTGTCCACAAGAAACGAGCAAGAAATGATTGTGACAACTACCCTGGAATAGCGCTCCTAAGTATCCCTGGTAAGGTGCTGGCCCTAATCCTACTAGAAAGAATGCAAGTGATAGTGGAACCACAACTAATGGAAGCACAGTGTGGATTTCGGAAAGTAAGGAGCACGGTGGACCAGATCTGGCTGACGCGACAAGTAGTTGAGAAGGCAACGGAATACCACACTACAGTGTACTTATGTTTCGTGGACCTCATCAAAGCCTACGACTCAGTGGACCGTGCAGCCTTGATAGCGGTACTGAGATCGTATGGGTCCCCAACCAGCTGGTAAACCTAGTAGGAGAACTGTACACTGAAACCAAATGCTGTGTGCGAACAGCAGAGGGCACCTCAGAGGCTTTCGAAGTTAAGACTGGAGTGAGACAAGGATGCATCCTGTCTCCCCTCCTGTTCAATTGCTTCCTAGATCGAATTGTGAAAGGGGTTATGTCAGTGCTTGGAGGAGGTGTACATATGGAGTATTCCACTGAGGGAGGACTCTTCCTGTCTTATCGAGATAAGACTCCTGCCTCAGCCCACATCCAAGATGCCAGGTACGCAGATGACATGGCTCTCATTGCAGAGTCCAGGAGTGAGCTACAGCACATGTTAACAGTCCTGGATGAAGCATGTGAGCGGTGGGGAATGCGTATCAGTGTGGAAAAGACACACACATACACATACACACACACACACACACACACACACACACACACACACACACACACACACACACACACACACACACACACACACACACACAAACACACACACGGGTACACAGAAGTATGCACACATACATTCACATAATCCATATTTCCCCAACGTACCACTCCACGAATAATCTCCAGTGAGATGAGAAGCTGCTTTGAAAGTTGTAGCTTTTTCTTCCATTCTTGAAGAAATTCTAGTAGATTATCTCTAAATCTTCTCCATGACAAAGATTGGACTTATAGTCTGTGTTCACAGTAAACTCCAATATGCAACCTGCATAAGTAATTCATGGGGGTAAGAAGGCATCTTACGTATGCACAGTGGTGAAATGGATTAATTCACAATGGAGTTAAAACTCTGAGGAGCTATGTTAAAAGTATTTGTAAATGTGATTTTTTCCTAGCTACCTTCTTCGGGAAGATTCGTTACACCCAGACATCAACAAACACTGGGAATGATTAAGGTATATACCAATATCCTGGCAAGTCAATTTTAAGCTGTAGAGTGGTAAGAATTGGGCTAACTATGTGGCTGAAACATCCTCATCTATTGCAGTCCTGATACGTGTAAACCAACTCGAAAGCCTATCACTCTATCCGTGGCAATTCTCCTTGTGTCTGCAGTAGAGAGGCCGTGGCTACCTTAACTAAGTGTATGGGTGACTGGCACTTGAGCAAAATACCACAAGTAACTGCTCAACCACAAATGCCTACCTACAGGCTAGGGTGTTTGCATGCAAATGCATTCTGTAGCTATAGATACAAGTTGTACAGGGTAACACTTTCCAGAAGAAGACCAGTTAAGGTAGGCACCCCCTTGCCGAAATGTTGCTGGTGGACTGTGTTTTCGATGGGGAGCATTTTCTGCATGACATTCATATACGTATGGTTTCGTGTGGAAACGCTCGTTCTTGGTAATTAGCTACGTAAGTGCAGACAACAGGAATGATATTTTTCGATATAAGTGAGTCAGTGCAGCACTGCAGCAGCTATATACTATCTAGCTGTATTGTGCTTACACTTACCCACATCATGAAGGTGGTTTAAAGTTTGAAGCTTAAGTTTCTTGCATTCCTTCCAAAAGTAGCCGAAGAGCATCCAGCGCACTTCTTCTCCGACGTCCCGCTGCAGCAGCTGGTGAATTCTTTTCATAGTGACAGGTCGCGCTCTTAGTTCTCCGTTGTACATGATACTCCAGGTGGCTGCCTTTGTTCAGCTCATCTCCAGTTATTAGTTATAGGGGCTTGCCGGGAAAAGATGCATGCAGGATCGCGCCTCTGCGCCATATTTCGTTGCAGTCAGGTGACAGTAATGTTATTGCCATATACAGCTAAGGGTGTGGTCCTATGTATGTCATGATGTGAGGTACAGTGCGGCTACAACCTAAGACGGCTATGAAGGAATTTGGTGCATGCAACATGATATTTTAAGAGTGCATGTAAACATCACTTCAGTAACACTAAAATAAATAGATCCATTGGGTCAGTGCATGCATTCAAGTAAGTTTAGCTACTTCCACTATTAGCTGGTTAGCTAGCTAGCTAGCTATCTGTGAGTGATAGCTATGAAATGCAATGTTGAATTGGGTACCACAAGCAGCCCCACACCCCCGCACAACGTACACAAGTGAAGTCGCTGTGTGAGGGCCAAGCTGCAGGCTCCTAACTAGGGAGAATATCCCCCTGTAGCCATGGTACTGTGGGGGTCTGGCCAAAGATAATCGATGGTCTGGCAAAGACAGTCATTTAGTGCTTTTGAACAAAATTGCAATAACTATAACCTAGACAGCACATGTTTCTAGCTAATGTTCAATAGTATACCAATACACTAGCACCTAGCCGTCTAACACAGCTATAGCTACCTATTATCTAGCTAGCCAACTAAAGGGTACTAGGCTACTGGTGTCTGAAGAGCATAGCCTAAAGTTCCTCGATGTCAGTGGCCTTCCTAGCACTCTTCAAGTATGGCTCGCTCTCCACCCTCACTTTCTTTCCGTTCTCGTAAGCACGCTTGGCAATTTCTTTCAGCTCAGCATATCTGTGGCCAACTATATTGCTGTACAGTTTGAACACGTGCGGTCTGCCCTGTTCATCAACCAGTTTAAACGTCGCTGCTGGTAAACCCTCACCTATGCTTTCATCATTGTCATCATACTCCGTAATGGTACCAACAACGCTCTCTGGCTGAGCCGCCATTTCTGATTCTTGCAAAAATGGCTTCTCCCCGTGGCTAAATATCACTCGCGCTAGATGTTTCTGGTCATCACCCAGGGTCTGCTCGTCTGACACCACGAGGAACGCGGTGCGCTTCATAATCGCACGTGGGCCGACGCGTCTCGTGCATGCACGTAGGCATAATGATAAATAATTTTGTCTTGATGAAAAATTACAGTGTGCATGTCAATATGCCCCACTCTGTAGCTACGTGGTGTATACGTTGTTAAAATTGCTCACTGTAAGAATGACTGATTGACCCTGATCATGATAAAGAGACACGTATACCTTACACATGACATAGACAAATTATGCATAACATTCAAAGCAAATACTCATGAACGTGTATTCAAAAACAGTGTAAGCATAATTGTATTTACATCAAAGGTAAACATGCCAATAAGAAACTATGTACTTGAGAAAGCACACAACTATTACTGAAAGTTGCTATAGCTGAGTCAGTGGCAAGGAGACAACATAAATAGGTTATTTGAATCAAATCATGGCTGACATTTGTCTACATGGAACTAAATGGAATCGAAACTCTCTAATCTGTCCCCTCCTGAACACCACCTTGCAGTAGGGACAGGTCAAGTTGGGGTCCAGGGGCCATTCCTGGTCATTGGCCTGTACTGGGGCAGCTACTGCACCAATGTCAACTTCCTTATAGCGACGGCCTTCACGCTGTATTTCTGTTCGCATGCCTTCACCAATGTACCACTCCACGAATAATCTCCAGTGAGATTCAAACTGTTTTTGGAAGTTGTAGACTTTTCTTTCATTTCTGAAGAAATTCTTAGACTGCTAGATTATCTCTAAATCTTTTCCATGACAAAGATTGGACTTATAGTCTGTGGTCACAGTAAATTCCAATGCAACCTGCGTAAGTAATTCATGGGTGTAAGAAGACATCTTACGTATGCACAGTAGTTCAATAGATTCACAATAGAAGTTATGCTCTGATAAGCTATGTACACCCTGTTTACCCTGTAAAATTATTATGCATGCATGTGCAAACACAGTAGCACCTGTCTACTGATGACACTGCCTAAGCCCCGGCCTACAAAGATGTGTGTACAAGCTACCTCTTCAACTTGGACACCTCTAGCTCTAATGAGGGCAGCACCTACTGACCCAGCTATGTTGAGAAAACTTCGTCTGAAATAAGGACACCTCTCTAATGAGGGCAGCACCACTATCCCAGCTAAGTAGTGATGCGTACAAAGCTACATAACTCTGATTCCACAATAGTGCCCAAATGTGTTCAGAATATGCCACGAGATGTGTAACAATTTGCATGACTGGACTTGCATGTGTCTATTGTACAGGTGTGTGATGCTTTACAAAGCCTTTCCCGCTCAGAAAGTGTAGCCATGCTGATAGTAAGTACATGGGGATACTTCAATACCATTGCATGCCCTTGCACACCCACCCACCCACCCACACACACACACACACAAGCACAAGCACGCACACACACACACACACACACACACACAAGCACACACACACACACACACACACGCACACACACACACACACACACACACACACACACACACACACACACACACACACACACACACACACACACGGGTACACAGAAGTATGTACACATACATTCACATAATCCATATTTCCCCAACGTACCACTCCACGAATAATCTCCAGTGAGATGCGAAGCTGCTTTGGAAGTTGTAGCCTTTTCTTCCATTCTTGAAGAAATTCTAGTAGATTATCTCTAAATCCTCTCCATGACAAAGATTGGACTTATAGTCTGTGTTCACAGTAAACTCCAATATGCAACCTGCATAAGTAATTCATGGGGGTAAGAAGGCATCTTACGTATGCACAGTGGTGAAATGGATTAATTCACAATGGAGTTAAAACTCTGAGGAGCTATGTTAAAAGTATTTGTAAATGTGATTTTTTCCTAGCTACCTTCTTCGGGAAGATTCGTTACACCCAGACATCAACAAACACTGGGAATGATTAAGGTATATACCAAAATCCTGGCAAGTCAATTTTAAGCTGTAGAGTGGTAAGAATTCTCCCCCTATGACACAGAGACTCATTGTCAAGGATAGGCTTTTGAGCTGGTTACTCGTAGCAAGGCTGCAATGGATCATGCAAAACATTGTTATTCCCATCCCTATTTGAATAGCTTCCCTTCCGTAGTCTTTAGTTGATCAGCTGCATGGTGAAGGGCCATGTGGCTGAAACATCCTCATCTATTGCAGTCCTGATACGTGTAAACCAACTGAAAAGTCTATCACTCTATCCGTGGCAATTCTCCTTGTGTCTGCAGTAGACAGGCTGTGGCTACCTTAACTAAGTGTATGGGTGACTGGCACTTGAGCAAAATACCACAAGTAACTGCTCAACCACAAAATTAATGCCTACCTACAGGCTAGGGTGTTTGCATGCAAATGCATTCTGTAGCTAGATACAAGTTTTACAAGGTGACACTTTCCAAACTGAGACCAGGTAAGGCAGGCACCCCCTTACCGAAATGTTGCTGGTGAACTGTGTTTTCGATGGGGAGCATTTTCTGCATGACATTCATATACGTATGGTTTCGTGTGGAAACGTCGTTCTTGGTAATTAGCTACGTAAGTGCAGACAACAGGAATGATATTTTTCGATATAAGTGAATCAGTGCAGCACTGCAGCAGCTATATACTATCTAGCTGTATTGTTCTTACACTTACCCACATCATGAAGGTGGTTTAAAGTTTGAAGCTTAAGTTTCTTGCATTCCTTCCAAAAGTAGCCGAAGAGCATCCAGCGCACTTCTTCTCCGACGTCCCGCTGCAGCAGCTGGTGAATTCTTTTCATAGTGATAGGTCGCGCTCTTAGTTCTCCGTTGTACATGATACCCCAGGTGGCTGCCTTTGTTCAGCTCATCTCCAGTTATTGGTTATAGGGGCTTGCAGGAGAATTATGCATGTAGGATCGCGCCTCTGCGCCATATTTCGTTGCAGTCAGGTGACTGTAATGTTATTGCCATATACAGCTAAGGGTGTGGTCCTATGTATAATACATGATGTGAGGTACAGTGCGGCTACAACTTAAGACGGCTATGAAGGAATTTGGTGCATGCAACATGATATTTTAAGAGTGCATGTAAACATCATTTCAGCAACACTAAAAGATTCTGAAGTAGATCCATTGGGTCAGTGCATGCATTCAAGTAAGTTTAGCTACTTCCACTATTAGCTGGTTAGCTAGCTAGCTAGCTATCTGTGAGTGATAGCTATGAAATGAAATGTTGAATTGGGTATCACTAGCAGCCCCACACCCCCGCACAACGTACACAAGTGAAGTCGCTGTGTGAGGGCCAAGCTGCAGGCTCCTAACTAGGGAGAATATCCCCCTGTAGCCATGGTACTGTGGGGGTCTGGCCAAAGATAATCGATGGTCTGGCAAAGACAGTCATTTAGTGCTTTTGAACAAAATTGCAATAACTATAACCTAGACAGCACATGTTTCTAGCTAATGTTCAATAGTATACCAATACACTAGCACCTAGCCGTCTAACACAGCTATAGCTACCTATTATCTAGCTAGCCAACTAAAGGGTACTAGGCTACTGGTGTCTGAAGAGCATGGTCTGAAAGTTCTTCGATGTCAGTGGCCTTCCTAGCATTGTTCAAGTATGGCTCGCTCTCCACCCTCACTTTCTTTCCGTTCTCGTAAGCACGCTTGGCAATTTCTTTCAGCTCAGCATATCTCTCATTGCCAACTATATTGCTGTACAGTTTGAACTCATGCGGTCTGCCCTGTTCATCAACCAGTTTAAACGTCGCTGCTGGCAAACCCTCGCCTATGCTTTCATCATTGTCATCATACTCCGTAATGGTACCAACAACGCTCTCTGGCTGAGCCGCCATTTCTGATTCTTGCAAAAATGGCTTCTCCCCGTGGCTAAATTAATATTACTCGCGCTAGATGTTTCTGGTCATCACCCAGGGTCTGCTCGTCTGACACCACGAGGAACGCGGTGCGCTTCATAATCGCACGTGGGCCGACGCGTCTCGTGCATGCACGTAGGCATAATGATAAATAATTTTGTCTTGATGAAAAATTACAGTGTGCATTTCAATATGCCCCACTCTGTAGCTACGTGGTGTATACGTTGTTAAAATTGCTCACTGTAAGAATGACAGATTGACCCTGATCATGATAAAGAGACACGTATACCTTACACATGACATAGACAAATTATGCATAACATTCAAAGCAAATACTCATGAATGTGTATTCTTAAAAACAGTGTAAGCAAAATTGTATTTACATCAAAGGTAAACATGCCAATAAGAAACTATGTACTCGCGAAAGCACACAACTATTACTGAAAGTTGCTATAGCTGAGTCAGTGGCAAGGAGACAACATAAATAGGTTATTTGAATCCAATTATGGCTGACATTTGTCTACATGGAACTAAATGGAATCGAAACTCTCTAATCTGTCCCCTCCTGAACACCACCTTGCAGTAGGGATAGGTCAAGTTGGGGTCCAGGGGCCGATCCTGGTCATTGGCCTGTACTGGGGCAGCTACTGCACCAATGTCAACTTCCTTATAGCGACGGCCTTCACGCTGTATTTCTGTTCGCATGCCTTCACCAATGTACCACTCCACGAATAATCTCCAGTGAGATTCAAACTGTTTTTGGAAGTTGTAGACTTTTCTTTCATTTCTGAAGAAATTCTTAGACTGCTAGATTATCTCTAAATCTTTTCCATGACAAAGATTGGACTTATAGTCTGTGGTCACAGTAAATTCCAATGCAACCTGCGTAAGTAATTCATGGGTGTAAGAAGACATCTTACGTATGCACAGTAGTTCAATAGATTCACAATAGAAGTTATGCTCTGATAAGCTATGTACACCCTGTTTACCCTGTAAAATTATTATGCATGCATGTGCAAACACAGTAGCACCTGTCTACTGATGACACTGCCTAAGCCCCGGCCTACAAAGATGTGTGTACAAGCTACCTCTTCAACTTGGACACCTCTAGCTCTAATGAGGGCAGCACCTACTGACCCAGCTATGTTGAGAAAACTTCGTCTGAAATAAGGACACCTCTCTAATGAGGGCAGCACCACTATCCCAGCTAAGTAGTGATGCGTACAAAGCTACATAACTCTGATTCCACAATAGTGCCCAAATGTGTTCAGAATATGCCACGAGATGTGTAACAATTTGCATGACTGGACTTGCATGTGTCTATTGTACAGGTGTGTGATGCTTTACAAAGCCTTTCCCGCTCAGAAAGTGTAGCCATGCTGATAGTAAGTACATGGGGATACTTCAATACCATTGCATGCCCTTGCACACCCACCCACCCACCCACACACACACACACACAAGCACAAGCACGCACACACACACACACACACACAAGCACACACACACACACACACACACACACACACACACACACACACACACACACACACACACACACACACACACACACACACACACACACACACACACACACACACACACACACACACACGGGTACACAGAAGTATGTACACATACATTCACATAATCCATATTTCCCCAACGTACCACTCCACGAATAATCTCCAGTGAGATGCGAAGCTGCTTTGGAAGTTGTAGCCTTTTCTTCCATTCTTGAAGAAATTCTAGTAGATTATCTCTAAATCCTCTCCATGACAAAGATTGGACTTATAGTCTGTGTTCACAGTAAACTCCAATATGCAACCTGCATAAGTAATTCATGGGGGTAAGAAGGCATCTTACGTATGCACAGTGGTGAAATGGATTAATTCACAATGGAGTTAAAACTCTGAGGAGCTATGTTAAAAGTATTTGTAAATGTGATTTTTTCCTAGCTACCTTCTTCGGGAAGATTCGTTACACCCAGACATCAACAAACACTGGGAATGATTAAGGTATATACCAATATCCTGGCAAGTCAATTTTAAGCTGTAGAGTGGTAAGAATTCCCCTGCTATGACACAGAGACTCATTGTCAAGGATTGGCTATTGAGCTGGTTACTCGTAGCAAGGCTGCAATGGATCATGCAAAACATTGTTATTCCCATCCCTATTTGAATAGCTTCCCTTCCGTAGTCTTTAGTTTATCAGCTGCATGGTGAAGGGCCATGTGGCTGAGACATCCTCATCTATTGCAGTCCTGATACGTGTAAACCAACTCGAAAGTCTATCACTCTATCCGTGGCAATTCTCCTTGTGTCTGCAGTAGAGAGGCCGTGACTACCTTAACTAAGTGTATGGGTGACTGGCACTTGAGCAAAATACCACAAGTAACTGCTCAACCACAAATGCCTACCTACAGGCTAGGGTGTTTGCATGCAAATGCATTCTGTAGCTATAGATACAAGTTGTACAGGGTCACACTTTCCAGAAGAAGACCAGTTAAGGTAGGCACCCCCTTGCCGAAAATGTTGCTGGTGAACTGTGTTTTCGATGGGGAGCATTTTCTGCATGACATTCATATACGTATGGTTTCGTGTGGAAACGCTCGTTCTTGGTAATTAGCTACGTAAGTGCAGACAATAGGGATGATATTTTTCGATATAAGTGTCAGTGCAGCACTGCAGCAGCTATATACTATCTAGCTGTATTGTGCTTACACTTACCCACATCATGAAGGTGGTTTAAAGTTTGAAGCTTAAGTTTCTTGCATTCCTTCCAAAAGTAGCCGAAGAGCATCCAGCGCACTTCTTCTCCGACGTCCCGCTGCAGCAGCTGGTGAATTCTTTTCATAGTGACAGGTCGCGCTCTTAGTGTCTTAGTCTTTGTTCAGCTCATCTTCAGTTATTAGTTATAGGGGCTTGCCGGGGAAAGATGCATGCAGGATCGCGCCTCTGCCCCATATTTCGTTGCAGTCAGGTGACTGTAATGTTATTGCCATATACAGCTAAGGGTGTGGTCCTATGTATAATACATGATGTGAGGTACAGTGCGGCTACAACCTAAGACGGCTATGAAGGAATTTGGTGCATGCAACATGATATTTTAAGAGTGCATGTAAACATCACTTCAGTAACACTAAAAGAAGTAGATCCATTGGGTCAGTGCATGCATTCAAGTCAGTTTAGCTACTTCCACTATTAGCTGGTTAGCTAGCTAGCTAGCTATCTGTGAGTGATAGCTATGAAATACAATGTTGAATTGGGTACCACAAGCAGCCCCACACCCCCGCACAACGTACACAAGTGAAGTCGCTGTGTGAGGGCCAAGCTGCAGGCTCCTAACTAGGGAGAATATCCCCCTGTAGCCATGGTACTGTGGGGGTCTGGCCAAAGATAATCGATGGTCTGGCAAAGACAGTCATTTAGTGCTTTTGAACAAAATTGCAATAACTATAACCTAGACAGCACATGTTTCTAGCTAATGTTCAATAGTATACCAATACACTAGCACCTAGCCGTCTAACACAGCTATAGCTACCTATTATCTAGCTAGCCAACTAAAGGGTACTAGGCTACTGGTGTCTGAAGAGCATAGTCTAAAGTTCCTCAATGTCAGTGGCCTTCCTAGCATTGTTCAAGTATGGCTCGCTCTCCACCCTCACTTTCTTTCCGTTCTCGTAAGCACGCTTGGCAATTTCTTTCAGCTCAGCATATCTGTCGCCAACTATATTGCTGTACAGTTTGAACACATGCGGTCTGCCCTGTTCATCAACCAGTTTAAACGTCGCTGCTGGCAAACCCTCACCTATGCTTTCCACATTGTCATCATACTCCGTAATGGTACCAACAACGCTCTCTGGCTGAGCCGCCATTTCTGATTCTTGCAAAAATGGCTTCTCCCCGTGGCTAAATATCACTCGCGCTAGATGTTTCTGGTCATCACCCAGGGTCTGCTCGTCTGACACCACGAGGAACGCGGTGCGCTTCATAATCGCACGTGGGCCGACGCGTCTCGTGCATGCACGTAGGCATAATGATAAATAATTTTGTCTTGATGAAAAATTACAGTGTGCATGTCAATATGCCCCACTCTGTAGCTACGTGGTGTATACGTTGTTAAAATTGCTCACTGTAAGAATGACTGATTGACCCTGATCATGATAAAGAGACACGTATACCTTACACATGACATAGACAAATTATGCATAACATTCAAAGCAAATACTCATGAATGTGTATTCTTAAAAACAGTGTAAGCAAAATTGTATTTATATCAAAGGTAAACATGCCAATAAGGAACTATGTACTTGAGAAAGCACATAACTATTACTGAAAGTTGCTATAGCTGAGTCAGTGGCAAGGAGACAACATAAATAGGTTATTTGAATCAAATCATGGCTGACATTTGTCTACATGGAACTAAATGGAATCGAAACTCTCTAATCTGTCCCCTCCTGAACACCACCTTGCAGTAGGGACAGGTCAAGTTGTGGTCCAGGGGCCATTCCTGGTCATCGACCTGTACTGGGGCAGCTAATGCACCAATGTCAACTTCCTTATAGCGACGGCCTTCACGCTGTATTTCTGTTCGCATGCCTTCACCAATGTACCACTCCACGAATAATCTCCAGTGAGATTCAAACTGTATTTGGAAGTTGTAGACTTTTCTTTCATTTCTGAAGAAATTCTTAGACTGCTAGATTATCTCTAAATCTTTTCCATGACAAAGATTGGACTTATAGTCTGTGGTCACAGTAAATTCCAATGCAACCTGCGTAAGTAATTCATGGGTGTAAGAAGACATCTTACGTATGCACAGTAGTTCAATAGATTCACAATAGAAGTTATGCTCTGATAAGCTATGTACACCCTGTTTACCCTGTAAAATTATTATGCATGCATGTGCAAACACAGTAGCACCTGTCTACTGATGACACTGCCTAAGCCCCGGCCTACAAAGATGTGTGTACAAGCTACCTCTTCAACTTGGACACCTCTAGCTCTAATGAGGGCAGCACCTACTGACCCAGCTATGTTGAGAAAACTTCGTCTGAAATAAGGACACCTCTCTAATGAGGGCAGCACCACTATCCCAGCTAAGTAGTGATGCGTACAAAGCTACATAACTCTGATTCCACAATAGTGCCCAAATGTGTTCAGAATATGCCACGAGATGTGTAACAATTTGCATGACTGGACTTGCATGTGTCTATTGTACAGGTGTGTGATGCTTTACAAAGCCTTTCCCGCTCAGAAAGTGTAGCCATGCTGATAGTAAGTACATGGGGATACTTCAATACCATTGCATGCCCTTGCACACCCACCCACCCACCCACACACACACATACACACATGCACACACACACACACACACACACACACACACACACACACACAAGCACACACACACACACACACACGCGCACACACACACACACACACACACACACACACACACACACACACACACACACACACACACGGGTACACAGAAGTATGTACACATACATTCACATAATCCATATTTCCCCAACGTACCACTCCACGAATAATCTCCAGTGAGATGCGAAGCTGCTTTGGAAGTTGTAGCCTTTTCTTCCATTCTTGAAGAAATTCTAGTAGATTATCTCTAAATCCTCTCCATGACAAAGATTGGACTTATAGTCTGTGTTCACAGTAAACTCCAATATGCAACCTGCATAAGTAATTCATGGGGGTAAGAAGGCATCTTACGTATGCACAGTGGTGAAATGGATTTATTCACAATGGAGCTAAAGCTCTGAGGAGCTATGTTAAAAGTATTTGTGAATGTGATTTTTTCCTAGCTACCTTCTTCGGGAAGATTCGTTACACCCAGACATCAACAAACACTGGGAATGATTAAGGTATATACCAATATCCTGGCAAGTCAATTTTAAGCTGTAGAGTGGTAAGAATTCCCCTGCTATGACATAGAGACTGGTTGTCAAGGATTGGCTATTGAGCTGGCTACTCGTAGCAAGGCTGCAATGGATCATGCAAAACATTGTTATTCCCATCCCTATTTGAATAGCTTCCCTTCCGTAGTCTTTAGTTTATCAGCTGCATGGTGAAGGGCCATGTGGCTGAAACATCCTCATCTATTGCAGTCCTGATACGTGTAAACCAACTCGAAAGTCTATCACTCTATCCGTGGCAATTCTCCTTGTGTCTGCAGTAGAGAGGCCGTGGCTACCTTAACTAAGTGTATGGGTGACTGGCACTTGAGCAAAATACCACAAGTAACTGCTCAACCACAAATGCCTACCTACAGGCTAGGGTGTTTGCATGCAAATGCATTCTGTAGCTATAGATACAAGTTGTACAGGGTAACACTTTCCAGAAGAAGACCAGTTAAGGCAGGCACCCCCTTGCCGAAATGTTGCTGGTGAACTGTGTTTTCGATGGGGAGCATTTTCTGCATGACATTCATATACGTATGGTTTCGTGTGGAAACGCTCGTTCTTGGTAATTAGCTACGTAAGTGCAGACAACAGGAATGATATTTTTCGATATAAGTGAGTCAGTGCAGCACTGCAGCAGCTATATACTATCTAGCTGTATTGTGCTTACAATTACCCACATCATGAAGGTGGTTTAAAGTTTGAAGCTTAAGCTTCTTGCATTCCTTCCAAAAGTAGCCTAAGAGCATCCAGCGCACTTCTCCTCCGATGTCCAGCTGCAGCAGCTGGCGAATTCTTTTCATAGTGACAGGTCGCGCTCTTAGTTCTCCGTTGTACATGATACCCCAGGTGGCTGCCTTTGTTCAGCTCATCTCCAGTTATTAGTTATAGGGGCTTGCCGGGGAAAGATGCATGCAGGATCGCGCCTCTGCGCCATATTTCGTTGCAGTCAGGTGACTGTAATGTTATTGCCATATACAGCTAAGGGTGTGGTCCTATGTATAATACATGATGTGAGGTACAGTGCGGCTACAACCTAAGACGGCTATGAAGGAATTTGGTGCATGCAACATGATATTTTAAGAGTGCATGTAAACATCACTTCAGTAACACTAAAAGAAGTAGATCCATTGGGTCAGTGCATGCATTCAAGTAAGTTTAGCTACTTCCACTATTAGCTGGTTAGCTAGCTAGCTATCTGTGAGTGATAGCTATGAAATGCAATGTTGAATTGGGTACCACAAGCAGCCCCACACCTCCGCACAACGTACACAAGTGAAGTCGCTGTGTGAGGGCCAAGCTGCAGGCTCCTAACTAGGGAGAATATCCCCCTGTAGCCATGGTACTGTGGGGGTCTGGCCAAAGATAATCGATGGTCTGGCAAAGACAGTCATTTAGTGCTTTTGAACAAAATTGCAATAACTATAACCTAGACAGCACATGTTTCTAGCTAATGTTCAATAGTATACCAATACACTAGCACCTAGCCGTCTAACACAGCTATAGCTACCTATTATCTAGCTAGCCAACTAAAGGGTACTAGGCTACTGGTGTCTGAAGAGCATAGTCTAAAGTTCCTCAATGTCAGTGGCCATCCTAGCATTGTTCAAGTATGGCTCGCTCTCCACCCTCACTTTCTTTCCGTTCTCGTAAGCACGCTTGGCAATTTCTTTCAGCTCAGCATATCTGTGGCCAACTATATTGCTGTACAGTTTGAACACATGCGGTCTGCCCTGTTCATCAACCAGTTTAAACGTCGCTGCTGGCAAACCCTCACCTATGCTTTCATCATTGTCATCATACTCCGTAATGGTACCAACAACGCTCTCTGGCTGAGCCGCCATTTCTGATTCTTGCAAAAATGGCTTCTCCCCGTGGCTAAATATCACTCGCGCTAGATGTTTCTGGTCATCACCCAGGGTCTGCTCGTCTGACACCACGAGGAACGCGGTGCGCTTCATAATCGCACGTGGGCCGACGCGTCTCGTGCATGCACGTAGGCATAATGATAAATAATTTTGTCTTGATGAAAAATTACAGTGTGCATGTCAATATGCCCCACTCTGTAGCTACGTGGTGTATACGTTGTTAAAATTGCTCACTGTAAGAATGACTGATTGACCCTGATCATGATAAAGAGACACGTATACCTTACACATGACATAGACAAATTATGCATAACATTCAAAGCAAATACTCATGAATGTGTATTCTTAAAAACAGTGTAAGCAAAATTGTATTTATATCAAAGGTAAACATGCCAATAAGGAACTATGTACTTGAGAAAGCACATAACTATTACTGAAAGTTGCTATAGCTGAGTCAGTGGCAAGGAGACAACATAAATAGGTTATTTGAATCAAATCATGGCTGACATTTGTCTACATGGAACTAAATGGAATCGAAACTCTCTAATCTGTCCCCTCCTGAACACCACCTTGCAGTAGGGACAGGTCAAGTTGTGGTCCAGGGGCCATTCCTGGTCATCGACCTGTACTGGGGCAGCTACTGCACCAATGTCAACTTCCTTATAGCGACGGCCTTCACGCTGTGTTTCTGTTCGCATGCCTTCACCAATGTACCACTCCACGAATAATCTCCAGTGAGATTCAAACTGTTTTTGGAAGTTGTAGACTTTTCTTTCATTTCTGAAGAAATTCTTAGACTGCTAGATTATCTCTAAATCTTTTCCATGACAAAGATTGGACTTATAGTCTGTGGTCACAGTAAATTCCAATGCAACCTGCGTAAGTAATTCATGGGTGTAAGAAGACTTCTTACGTATGCACAGTAGTTCAATAGATTCACAATAGAAGTTATGCTCTGATAAGCTATGTACACCCTGTTTACCCTGTAAAATTATTATGCATGCATGTGCAAACACAGTAGCACCTGTCTACTGATGACACTGCCTAAGACCCGGCCTACAAAGATGTGTGTACAGGCTACCTCTTCAACTTGGACACCTCTAGCTCTAATGAGGGCAGCACCTACTGACCCAGCTATGTTGAGAAAACTTCGTCTGAAATAAGGACACCTCTCTAATGAGGGCAGCACCACTATCCCAGCTAAGTAGTGATGCGTACAAAGCTACATAACTCTGATTCCACAATAGTGCCCAAATGTGTTCAGAATATGCCACGAGATGTGTAACAATTTGCATGACTGGACTTGCATGTGTCTATTGTACAGGTGTGTGATGCTTTACAAAGCCTTTCCCGCTCAGAAAGTGTAGCCATGCTGATAGTAAGTACATGGGGATACTTCAATACCATTGCATGCCCTTGCACACCCACCCACACCCACACACACTCAAGCACGCACACACACACACACGCACAAGCACACACACACACACACACACACACACACACACACACACATACACACATGCACACACACACACACACACACACACACACACACACACACACACACACACACACACACACACACACACACACACACACACACACACACACACACACACACACACACACACACACACACAAACACACACACGGGTACACAGAAGATTGTACACATACATTCACATAATCCATATTTCCCCAACGTACCACTCCACGAATAATCTCCAGTGAGATGCGAAGCTGCTTTGGAAGTTGTAGCCTTTTCTTCCATTCTTGAAGAAATTCTAGTAGATTATCTCTAAATCCTCTCCATGACAAAGATTGGACTTATAGTCTGTGTTCACAGTAAACTCCGATATGCAACCGGCATAAGTAATTCATGGGGGTAAGAAGGCATCTTACGTGTGCACAGTAGTGAAATGGATTAATTCACAATGGAGTTAAAACTCTGAGGAGCTATGTTAAAAGTATTTGTAAATGTGATTTTTTCCTAGCTACCTTCTTCGGGAAGATTCGTTACACCCAGACATCAACAAACACTGGGAATGATTAAGGTATATACCAATATCCTGGCAAGTCAATTTTAAGCTGTAGAGTGGTAAGAATTCCCCTGCTATGACACAGAGACTCATTGTCAAGGATTGGCTATTGAGCTGGTTACTCGTAGCAAGGCTGCAATGGATCATGCAAAACATTGTTATTCCCATCCCTATTTGAATATATAGCTTCCCTTCCGTAGTCTTTAGTTGATCAGCTGCATGGTGAAGGGCCATGTGGCTGAAACATCCTCATCTATTGCAGTCCTGATACGTGTAAACCAACTTGAAAGCCTATCACTCTATCCGTGGCAATTCTCCTTGTGTCTGTAGAGATACCGTGGCTACCTTAACTAAGTGTATGGGTTACTGGCACTTGAGCAAAATACCACAAGTAACTGCTCAACCACAAATGCCTACCTACAAGCTAGGGTGTTTGCATGCAAATGCATTCTGTAGCTAGATACAAGTTTTACGAGGTGACACTTTCCAAAATGAGACCAGTTAAGGCAGGCACCCCCTTGCCGAAATGTTGCTGGTGAACTGTGTTTTCGATGGGGAGCATTTTCTGCATGACATTCATATACGTATGGTTTCGTGTGGAAACGCTCGTTCTTGGTAATTAGCTACGTAAGTGCAGACAACAGGAATGATATTTTTCGATATAAGTGAATCAGTGCAGCACTGCAGCAGCTATATACTATCTAGCTGTATTGTGCTTACACTTACCCACATCATGAAGGTGGTTTAAAGTTTGAAGCTTAAGCGTCTTGCATTCCTTCCAAAAGTAGCCGAAGAGCATCCAGCGCACTTCTTCTCCGACGTCCCGCTGCATGCAGCAGCTGGTGAATTCTTTTCATAGTGACAGGTCGCGCTCTTAGTTCTCCGTTGGACATGATACCCCAGGTGGCTGTCTTTGTTCAGCTCATCTCCAGTTATTAGTTATAGGGGCTTGCCGGAGAATTATGCATGTAGGATCGCGCCTCTGCGCCATATTTCGTTGCAGTCAGGTGACTGTAATGTTATTGCCATATACAGCTAAGGGTGTGGTCCTATGTATAATACATGATGTGAGGTACAGTGCGGCTACAACCTAAGACGGCTATGAAGGAATTTGGTGCATGCAACATGATATTTTAAGAGTGCATGTAAACATCACTTCAGTAACACTAAAAGAAGTAGATCCATTGGGTCAGTGCATGCATTCAAGTCAGTTTAGCTACTTCCACTATTAGCTGGTTAGCTAGCTAGCTAGCTATCTGTGAGTGATAGCTATGAAATGCAATGTTGAATTGGGTACCACAAGCAGCCCCACACCTCCGCACAACGTACACAAGTGAAGTCGCTGTGAGAGGGCCAAGCTGCAGGCTCCTAACTAGGGAGAATATCCCCCTGTAGCCATTGTACTGTGGGGGTCTGGCCAAAGATAATCGATGGTCTGGCAAAGACAGTCATTTAGTGCTTTTGAACAAAATTGCAATAACTATAACCTAGACAGCACATGTTTCTAGCTAATGTTCAATAGTATACCAATACACTAGCACCTAGCCGTCTAACACAGCTATAGCTACCTATTATCTAGCTAGCCAACTAAAGGGTACTAGGCTACTGGTGTCTGAAGAGCATGGTCTGAAAGTTCTTCGATGTCAGTGGCCTTCCTAGCATTGTTCAAGTATGGCTCGCTCTCCACCCTCACGTTCCTTCTGTTCCCGTAAGCACGCTTGGCAATTTCTTTCAGCTTAGCATATCTGTCGCCAACTATATTGCTGTACAGTTTGAACACATGCGGTCTGCCCTGTTCATCAACCAGTTTAAACGTCGCTGCTGGCAAACCCTCACCTATGCTTTCATCATTGTCATCATACTCCGTAATGGTACCAACAACGCTCTCTGGCTGAGCCGCCATTTCTGATTCTTGCAAAAATGGCTTCTCCCCGTGGCTAAATATCACTCGCGCTAGATGTTTCTGGTCACCACCCAGGGTCTGCTCGTCTGACACCACGAGGAACGCGGTGCGCTTCATAATCGCACGTGGGCCGACGCGTCTCGTGCATGCACGTAGGCATAATGATAAATAATTTTGTCATAATGAAAAATTACAATGTGCATGTCAATATGCCCCACTCTGTAGCTACGTGGTGTATACGTTGTTAAAATTGCTCACTGTAAGAATGACTGATTGACCCTGATCATGATAAAGAGACACGTATACCTTACACATGACATAGACAAATTATGCATAACATTCAAAGCAAATACTCATGAACGTGTATTCAAAAACAGTGTAAGCAAAATTGTATTTACATCAAAGGTAAACATGCCAATAAGAAACTATGTACTTGAGAAAGCACACAACTATTACTGAAAGTTGCTATAGCTGAGTCAGTGACAAGGAGACAACATAAATAGGTTATTTGAATCAAATCATGGCTGACATTTGTCTACATGGAACTAAATGGAATCAAAACTCTCTAATCTGTCCCCTCCTGAACACCACCTTGCAGTAGGGACAGGTCAAGTTGGGGTCCAGGGGCCATTCCTGGTCATTGGCCTGTACTGGGGCAGCTACTGCACCAATGTCAACTTCCTTATAGCGACGGCCTTCACGCTGTATTTCTGTTCGCATGCCTTCACCAATGTACCACTCCACGAATAATCTCCAGTGAGATTCAAACTGTTTTTGGAAGTTGTAGACTTTTCTTTCATTTCTGAAGAAATTCTTAGACTGCTAGATTATCTCTAAATCTTTTCCATGACAAAGATTGGACTTATAGTCTGTGGTCACAGTAAATTCCAATGCAACCTGCGTAAGTAATTCATGGGTGTAAGAAGACATCTTACGTATGCACAGTAGTTCAATAGATTCACAATAGAAGTTATGCTCTGATAAGCTATGTACACCCTGTTTACCCTGTAAAATTATTATGCATGCATGTGCAAACACAGTAGCACCTGTCTACTGATGACACTGCCTAAGACCCGGCCTACAAAGATGTGTGTACAAGCTACTCTGCAATTTGGACACCTCTAGCTCTAATGAGGATAGCACCTACTGACCCAGATATGTTAAGAAACTTCGTCTGAAATAAGGACACCTCTCTAATGAGGGCAGCACCACTATCCCAGCTAAGTAGTGATGCGTACAAAGCTACATAACTCTGATTCCACAATAGTGCCCAAATGTGTTCAGAATATGCCACGAGATGTGTAACAATTTGCATGACTGGACTTGCATGTGTCTATTGTACAGGTGTGTGATGCTTTACAAAGCCTTTCCCGCTCAGAAAGTGTAGCCATGCTGATAGTAAGTACATGGGGATACTTCAATACCATTGCATGTCCTTGCACACCAACCCACACACACACACACAAGCACACACACACACACACACACACACACACACACACACACACACACACGCACACAAGCACACACACACACACACACACACACACACACACACACACACACACACACACACACACACACGGGTACACAGAAGTATGTACACATACATTCACATAATCCATATTTCCCCAACGTACCACTCCACGAATAATCTCCAGTGAGATGCGAAGCTGCTTTGGAAGTTGTAGCCTTTTCTTCCATTCTTGAAGAAATTCTAGTAGATTATCTCTAAATCCTCTCCATGACAAAGATTGGACTTATAGTCTGTGTTCACAGTAAACTCCAATATGCAACCTGCATAAGTAATTCATGGGGGTAAGAAGGCATCTTACGTATGCACAGTGGTGAAATGGATTAATTCACAATGGAGTTAAAACTCTGAGGAGCTATGTTAAAAGTATTTGTAAATGTGATTTTTTCCTAGCTACCTTCTTCGGGAAGATTCGTTACACCCAGACATCAACAAACACTGGGAATGATTAAGGTATATACCAATATCCTGGCAAGTCAATTTTAAGCTGTAGAGTGGTAAGAATTCCCCTGCTATGACACAGAGACTCATTGTCAAGGATTGGCTATTGAGCTGGTTACTCGTAGCAAGGCTGCAATGGATCATGCAAAACATTGTTATTCCCATCCCTATTTGAATAGCTTCCCTTCCGTAGTCTTTAGTTTATCAGCTGCATGGTGAAGGGCCATGTGGCTGAGACATCCTCATCTATTGCAGTCCTGATACGTGTAAACCAACTCGAAAGTCTATCACTCTATCCGTGGCAATTCTCCTTGTGTCTGCAGTAGAGAGGCCGTGACTACCTTAACTAAGTGTATGGGTGACTGGCACTTGAGCAAAATACCACAAGTAACTGCTCAACCACAAATGCCTACCTACAGGCTAGGGTGTTTGCATGCAAATGCATTCTGTAGCTATAGATACAAGTTGTACAGGGTCACACTTTCCAGAAGAAGACCAGTTAAGGTAGGCACCCCCTTGCCGAAAATGTTGCTGGTGAACTGTGTTTTCGATGGGGAGCATTTTCTGCATGACATTCATATACGTATGGTTTCGTGTGGAAACGCTCGTTCTTGGTAATTAGCTACGTAAGTGCAGACAATAGGGATGATATTTTTCGATATAAGTGTCAGTGCAGCACTGCAGCAGCTATATACTATCTAGCTGTATTGTGCTTACACTTACCCACATCATGAAGGTGGTTTAAAGTTTGAAGCTTAAGTTTCTTGCATTCCTTCCAAAAGTAGCCGAAGAGCATCCAGCGCACTTCTTCTCCGACGTCCCGCTGCAGCAGCTGGTGAATTCTTTTCATAGTGACAGGTCGCGCTCTTAGTGTCTTAGTCTTTGTTCAGCTCATCTTCAGTTATTAGTTATAGGGGCTTGCCGGGGAAAGATGCATGCAGGATCGCGCCTCTGCCCCATATTTCGTTGCAGTCAGGTGACTGTAATGTTATTGCCATATACAGCTAAGGGTGTGGTCCTATGTATAATACATGATGTGAGGTACAGTGCGGCTACAACCTAAGACGGCTATGAAGGAATTTGGTGCATGCAACATGATATTTTAAGAGTGCATGTAAACATCACTTCAGTAACACTAAAAGAAGTAGATCCATTGGGTCAGTGCATGCATTCAAGTAAGTTTAGCTACTTCCACTATTAGCTGGTTAGCTAGCTAGCTAGCTATCTGTGAGTGATAGCTATGAAATACAATGTTGAATTGGGTACCACAAGCAGCCCCACACCCCCGCACAACGTACACAAGTGAAGTCGCTGTGTGAGGGCCAAGCTGCAGGCTCCTAACTAGGGAGAATATCCCCCTGTAGCCATGGTACTGTGGGGGTCTGGCCAAAGATAATCGATGGTCTGGCAAAGACAGTCATTTAGTGCTTTTGAACAAAATTGCAATAACTATAACCTAGACAGCACATGTTTCTAGCTAATGTTCAATAGTATACCAATACACTAGCACCTAGCCGTCTAACACAGCTATAGCTCCCTATTATCTAGCTAGCCAACTAAAGGGTACTAGGCTACTGGTGTCTGAAGAGCATAGTCTAAAGTTCCTCAATGTCAGTGGCCTTCCTAGCATTGTTCAAGTATGGCTCGCTCTCCACCCTCACTTTCTTTCCGTTCTCGTAAGCACGCTTGGCAATTTCTTTCAGCTCAGCATATCTGTGGCCAACTATATTGCTGTACAGTTTGAACACATGCGGTCTGCCCTGTTCATCAACCAGTTTAAACGTCGCTGCTGGCAAACCCTCACCTATGCTTTCCACATTGTCATCATACTCCGTAATGGTACCAACAACGCTCTCTGGCTGAGCCGCCATTTCTGATTCTTGCAAAAATGGCTTCTCCCCGTGGCTAAATATCACTCGCGCTAGATGTTTCTGGTCATCACCCAGGGTCTGCTCGTCTGACACCACGAGGAACGCGGTGCGCTTCATAATCGCACGTGGGCCGACGCGTCTCGTGCATGCACGTAGGCATAATGATAAATAATTTTGTCTTGATGAAAAATTACAGTGTGCATGTCAATATGCCCCACTCTGTAGCTACGTGGTGTATACGTTGTTAAAATTGCTCACTGTAAGAATGACTGATTGACCCTGATCATGATAAAGAGACACGTATACCTTACACATGACATAGACAAATTATGCATAACATTCAAAGCAAATACTCATGAATGTGTATTCTTAAAAACAGTGTAAGCAAAATTGTATTTATATCAAAGGTAAACATGCCAATAAGGAACTATGTACTTGAGAAAGCACATAACTATTACTGAAAGTTGCTATAGCTGAGTCAGTGGCAAGGAGACAACATAAATAGGTTATTTGAATCAAATCATGGCTGACATTTGTCTACATGGAACTAAATGGAATCGAAACTCTCTAATCTGTCCCCTCCTGAACACCACCTTGCAGTAGGGACAGGTCAAGTTGTGGTCCAGGGGCCATTCCTGGTCATCGACCTGTACTGGGGCAGCTACTGCACCAATGTCAACTTCCTTATAGCGACGGCCTTCACGCTGTATTTCTGTTCGCATGCCTTCACCAATGTACCACTCCACGAATAATCTCCAGTGAGATTCAAACTGTATTTGGAAGTTGTAGACTTTTCTTTCATTTCTGAAGAAATTCTTAGACTGCTAGATTATCTCTAAATCTTTTCCATGACAAAGATTGGACTTATAGTCTGTGGTCACAGTAAATTCCAATGCAACCTGCGTAAGTAATTCATGGGTGTAAGAAGACATCTTACGTATGCACAGTAGTTCAATAGATTCACAATAGAAGTTATGCTCTGATAAGCTATGTACACCCTGTTTACCCTGTAAAATTATTATGCATGCATGTGCAAACACAGTAGCACCTGTCTACTGATGACACTGCCTAAGCCCCGGCCTACAAAGATGTGTGTACAAGCTACCTCTTCAACTTGGACACCTCTAGCTCTAATGAGGGCAGCACCTACTGACCCAGCTATGTTGAGAAAACTTCGTCTGAAATAAGGACACCTCTCTAATGAGGGCAGCACCACTATCCCAGCTAAGTAGTGATGCGTACAAAGCTACATAACTCTGATTCCACAATAGTGCCCAAATGTGTTCAGAATATGCCACGAGATGTGTAACAATTTGCATGACTGGACTTGCATGTGTCTATTGTACAGGTGTGTGATGCTTTACAAAGCCTTTCCCGCTCAGAAAGTGTAGCCATGCTGATAGTAAGTACATGGGGATACTTCAATACCATTGCATGCCCTTGCACACCCACCCACCCACCCACACACACACACACACAAGCACAAGCACGCACACACACACACACACACACACAAGCACACACACACACACACACACGCGCACACACACACACACACACACACACACACACACACACACACACACACACACACACACACACACACACGGGTACACAGAAGTATGTACACATACATTCACATAATCCATATTTCCCCAACGTACCACTCCACGAATAATCTCCAGTGAGATGCGAAGCTGCTTTGGAAGTTGTAGCCTTTTCTTCCATTCTTGAAGAAATTCTAGTAGATTATCTCTAAATCCTCTCCATGACAAAGATTGGACTTATAGTCTGTGTTCACAGTAAACTCCAATATGCAACCTGCATAAGTAATTCATGGGGGTAAGAAGGCATCTTACGTATGCACAGTGGTGAAATGGATTTATTCACAATGGAGCTAAAGCTCTGAGGAGCTATGTTAAAAGTATTTGTGAATGTGATTTTTTCCTAGCTACCTTCTTCGGGAAGATTCGTTACACCCAGACATCAACAAACACTGGGAATGATTAAGGTATATACCAATATCCTGGCAAGTCAATTTTAAGCTGTAGAGTGGTAAGAATTCCCCTGCTATGACATAGAGACTGGTTGTCAAGGATTGGCTATTGAGCTGGCTACTCGTAGCAAGGCTGCAATGGATCATGCAAAACATTGTTATTCCCATCCCTATTTGAATAGCTTCCCTTCCGTAGTCTTTAGTTTATCAGCTGCATGGTGAAGGGCCATGTGGCTGAAACATCCTCATCTATTGCAGTCCTGATACGTGTAAACCAACTCGAAAGTCTATCACTCTATCCGTGGCAATTCTCCTTGTGTCTGCAGTAGAGAGGCCGTGGCTACCTTAACTAAGTGTATGGGTGACTGGCACTTGAGCAAAATACCACAAGTAACTGCTCAACCACAAATGCCTACCTACAGGCTAGGGTGTTTGCATGCAAATGCATTCTGTAGCTATAGATACAAGTTGTACAGGGTAACACTTTCCAGAAGAAGACCAGTTAAGGCAGGCACCCCCTTGCCGAAATGTTGCTGGTGAACTGTGTTTTCGATGGGGAGCATTTTCTGCATGACATTCATATACGTATGGTTTCGTGTGGAAACGCTCGTTCTTGGTAATTAGCTACGTAAGTGCAGACAACAGGAATGATATTTTTCGATATAAGTGAGTCAGTGCAGCACTGCAGCAGCTATATACTATCTAGCTGTATTGTGCTTACAATTACCCACATCATGAAGGTGGTTTAAAGTTTGAAGCTTAAGCTTCTTGCATTCCTTCCAAAAGTAGCCTAAGAGCATCCAGCGCACTTCTCCTCCGATGTCCAGCTGCAGCAGCTGGCGAATTCTTTTCATAGTGACAGGTCGCGCTCTTAGTTCTCCGTTGTACATGATACCCCAGGTGGCTGCCTTTGTTCAGCTCATCTCCAGTTATTAGTTATAGGGGCTTGCCGGGGAAAGATGCATGCAGGATCGCGCCTCTGCGCCATATTTCGTTGCAGTCAGGTGACTGTAATGTTATTGCCATATACAGCTAAGGGTGTGGTCCTATGTATAATACATGATGTGAGGTACAGTGCGGCTACAACCTAAGACGGCTATGAAGGAATTTGGTGCATGCAACATGATATTTTAAGAGTGCATGTAAACATCACTTCAGTAACACTAAAAGAAGTAGATCCATTGGGTCAGTGCATGCATTCAAGTAAGTTTAGCTACTTCCACTATTAGCTGGTTAGCTAGCTAGCTATCTGTGAGTGATAGCTATGAAATGCAATGTTGAATTGGGTACCACAAGCAGCCCCACACCTCCGCACAACGTACACAAGTGAAGTCGCTGTGTGAGGGCCAAGCTGCAGGCTCCTAACTAGGGAGAATATCCCCCTGTAGCCATGGTACTGTGGGGGTCTGGCCAAAGATAATCGATGGTCTGGCAAAGACAGTCATTTAGTGCTTTTGAACAAAATTGCAATAACTATAACCTAGACAGCACATGTTTCTAGCTAATGTTCAATAGTATACCAATACACTAGCACCTAGCCGTCTAACACAGCTATAGCTACCTATTATCTAGCTAGCCAACTAAAGGGTACTAGGCTACTGGTGTCTGAAGAGCATAGTCTAAAGTTCCTCAATGTCAGTGGCCATCCTAGCATTGTTCAAGTATGGCTCGCTCTCCACCCTCACTTTCTTTCCGTTCTCGTAAGCACGCTTGGCAATTTCTTTCAGCTCAGCATATCTGTGGCCAACTATATTGCTGTACAGTTTGAACACATGCGGTCTGCCCTGTTCATCAACCAGTTTAAACGTCGCTGCTGGCAAACCCTCACCTATGCTTTCATCATTGTCATCATACTCCGTAATGGTACCAACAACGCTCTCTGGCTGAGCCGCCATTTCTGATTCTTGCAAAAATGGCTTCTCCCCGTGGCTAAATATCACTCGCGCTAGATGTTTCTGGTCATCACCCAGGGTCTGCTCGTCTGACACCACGAGGAACGCGGTGCGCTTCATAATCGCACGTGGGCCGACGCGTCTCGTGCATGCACGTAGGCATAATGATAAATAATTTTGTCTTGATGAAAAATTACAGTGTGCATGTCAATATGCCCCACTCTGTAGCTACGTGGTGTATACGTTGTTAAAATTGCTCACTGTAAGAATGACTGATTGACCCTGATCATGATAAAGAGACACGTATACCTTACACATGACATAGACAAATTATGCATAACATTCAAAGCAAATACTCATGAATGTGTATTCTTAAAAACAGTGTAAGCAAAATTGTATTTATATCAAAGGTAAACATGCCAATAAGGAACTATGTACTTGAGAAAGCACATAACTATTACTGAAAGTTGCTATAGCTGAGTCAGTGGCAAGGAGACAACATAAATAGGTTATTTGAATCAAATCATGGCTGACATTTGTCTACATGGAACTAAATGGAATCGAAACTCTCTAATCTGTCCCCTCCTGAACACCACCTTGCAGTAGGGACAGGTCAAGTTGTGGTCCAGGGGCCATTCCTGGTCATCGACCTGTACTGGGGCAGCTACTGCACCAATGTCAACTTCCTTATAGCGACGGCCTTCACGCTGTGTTTCTGTTCGCATGCCTTCACCAATGTACCACTCCACGAATAATCTCCAGTGAGATTCAAACTGTTTTTGGAAGTTGTAGACTTTTCTTTCATTTCTGAAGAAATTCTTAGACTGCTAGATTATCTCTAAATCTTTTCCATGACAAAGATTGGACTTATAGTCTGTGGTCACAGTAAATTCCAATGCAACCTGCGTAAGTAATTCATGGGTGTAAGAAGACTTCTTACGTATGCACAGTAGTTCAATAGATTCACAATAGAAGTTATGCTCTGATAAGCTATGTACACCCTGTTTACCCTGTAAAATTATTATGCATGCATGTGCAAACACAGTAGCACCTGTCTACTGATGACACTGCCTAAGACCCGGCCTACAAAGATGTGTGTACAGGCTACCTCTTCAACTTGGACACCTCTAGCTCTAATGAGGGCAGCACCTACTGACCCAGCTATGTTGAGAAAACTTCGTCTGAAATAAGGACACCTCTCTAATGAGGGCAGCACCACTATCCCAGCTAAGTAGTGATGCGTACAAAGCTACATAACTCTTAACTCTGATTCACAATAGTGCCCAAATGTTCAGAATATGCCACGAGATGTGTAACAATTTGCATGACTGGACTTGCATGTGTCTATTGTACAGGTGTGTGATGCTTTACAAAGCCTTTCCCGCTCAGAAAGTGTAGCCATGCTGATAGTAAGTACATGGGGATACTTCAATACCATTGCATGCCCTTGCACACCCACCCACACCCACACACACTCAAGCACGCACACACACACACACACACACGCACCAGCACACACACACACACACACACACACACACACACACACATACACACATGCCACACACACACACACACACACCACACACACACACACACACACACACACACACACACACACACACACACACACACACACACACACACACACACACACACACACACACACACACACACACACAACACACACACGGGTACACAGAAGATTGTACACATACATTCACATAATCCATATTTCCCCAACGTACCACTCCACGAATAATCTCCAGTGAGATGCGAAGCTGCTTTGGAAGTTGTAGCCTTTTCTTCCATTCTTGAAGAAATTCTAGTAGATTATCTCTAAATCCTCTCCATGACAAAGATTGGACTTATAGTCTGTGTTCACAGTAAACTCCGATATGCAACCGGCATAAGTAATTCATGGGGGTAAGAAGGCATCTTACGTGTGCACAGTAGTGAAATGGATTAATTCACAATGGAGTTAAAACTCTGAGGAGCTATGTTAAAAGTATTTGTAAATGTGATTTTTTCCTAGCTACCTTCTTCGGGAAGATTCGTTACACCCAGACATCAACAAACACTGGGAATGATTAAGGTATATACCAATATCCTGGCAAGTCAATTTTAAGCTGTAGAGTGGTAAGAATTCCCCTGCTATGACACAGAGACTCATTGTCAAGGATTGGCTATTGAGCTGGTTACTCGTAGCAAGGCTGCAATGGATCATGCAAAACATTGTTATTCCCATCCCTATTTGAATATATAGCTTCCCTTCCGTAGTCTTTAGTTGATCAGCTGCATGGTGAAGGGCCATGTGGCTGAAACATCCTCATCTATTGCAGTCCTGATACGTGTAAACCAACTTGAAAGCCTATCACTCTATCCGTGGCAATTCTCCTTGTGTCTGTAGAGATACCGTGGCTACCTTAACTAAGTGTATGGGTTACTGGCACTTGAGCAAAATACCACAAGTAACTGCTCAACCACAAATGCCTACCTACAAGCTAGGGTGTTTGCATGCAAATGCATTCTGTAGCTAGATACAAGTTTTACGAGGTGACACTTTCCAAAATGAGACCAGTTAAGGCAGGCACCCCCTTGCCGAAATGTTGCTGGTGAACTGTGTTTTCGATGGGGAGCATTTTCTGCATGACATTCATATACGTATGGTTTCGTGTGGAAACGCTCGTTCTTGGTAATTAGCTACGTAAGTGCAGACAACAGGAATGATATTTTTCGATATAAGTGAATCAGTGCAGCACTGCAGCAGCTATATACTATCTAGCTGTATTGTGCTTACACTTACCCACATCATGAAGGTGGTTTAAAGTTTGAAGCTTAAGCGTCTTGCATTCCTTCCAAAAGTAGCCGAAGAGCATCCAGCGCACTTCTTCTCCGACGTCCCGCTGCAGCAGCTGGTGAATTCTTTTCATAGTGACAGGTCGCGCTCTTAGTTCTCCGTTGGACATGATACCCCAGGTGGCTGTCTTTGTTCAGCTCATCTCCAGTTATTAGTTATAGGGGCTTGCCGGAGAATTATGCATGTAGGATCGCGCCTCTGCGCCATATTTCGTTGCAGTCAGGTGACTGTAATGTTATTGCCATATACAGCTAAGGGTGTGGTCCTATGTATAATACATGATGTGAGGTACAGTGCGGCTACAACCTAAGACGGCTATGAAGGAATTTGGTGCATGCAACATGATATTTTAAGAGTGCATGTAAACATCACTTCAGTAACACTAAAAGAAGTAGATCCATTGGGTCAGTGCATGCATTCAAGTCAGTTTAGCTACTTCCACTATTAGCTGGTTAGCTAGCTAGCTAGCTATCTGTGAGTGATAGCTATGAAATGCAATGTTGAATTGGGTACCACAAGCAGCCCCACACCTCCGCACAACGTACACAAGTGAAGTCGCTGTGAGAGGGCCAAGCTGCAGGCTCCTAACTAGGGAGAATATCCCCCTGTAGCCATTGTACTGTGGGGGTCTGGCCAAAGATAATCGATGGTCTGGCAAAGACAGTCATTTAGTGCTTTTGAACAAAATTGCAATAACTATAACCTAGACAGCACATGTTTCTAGCTAATGTTCAATAGTATACCAATACACTAGCACCTAGCCGTCTAACACAGCTATAGCTACCTATTATCTAGCTAGCCAACTAAAGGGTACTAGGCTACTGGTGTCTGAAGAGCATGGTCTGAAAGTTCTTCGATGTCAGTGGCCTTCCTAGCATTGTTCAAGTATGGCTCGCTCTCCACCCTCACGTTCCTTCTGTTCCCGTAAGCACGCTTGGCAATTTCTTTCAGCTTAGCATATCTGTCGCCAACTATATTGCTGTACAGTTTGAACACATGCGGTCTGCCCTGTTCATCAACCAGTTTAAACGTCGCTGCTGGCAAACCCTCACCTATGCTTTCATCATTGTCATCATACTCCGTAATGGTACCAACAACGCTCTCTGGCTGAGCCGCCATTTCTGATTCTTGCAAAAATGGCTTCTCCCCGTGGCTAAATATCACTCGCGCTAGATGTTTCTGGTCACCACCCAGGGTCTGCTCGTCTGACACCACGAGGAACGCGGTGCGCTTCATAATCGCACGTGGGCCGACGCGTCTCGTGCATGCACGTAGGCATAATGATAAATAATTTTGTCATAATGAAAAATTACAATGTGCATGTCAATATGCCCCACTCTGTAGCTACGTGGTGTATACGTTGTTAAAATTGCTCACTGTAAGAATGACTGATTGACCCTGATCATGATAAAGAGACACGTATACCTTACACATGACATAGACAAATTATGCATAACATTCAAAGCAAATACTCATGAACGTGTATTCAAAAACAGTGTAAGCAAAATTGTATTTACATCAAAGGTAAACATGCCAATAAGAAACTATGTACTTGAGAAAGCACACAACTATTACTGAAAGTTGCTATAGCTGAGTCAGTGACAAGGAGACAACATAAATAGGTTATTTGAATCAAATCATGGCTGACATTTGTCTACATGGAACTAAATGGAATCAAAACTCTCTAATCTGTCCCCTCCTGAACACCACCTTGCAGTAGGGACAGGTCAAGTTGGGGTCCAGGGGCCATTCCTGGTCATTGGCCTGTACTGGGGCAGCTACTGCACCAATGTCAACTTCCTTATAGCGACGGCCTTCACGCTGTATTTCTGTTCGCATGCCTTCACCAATGTACCACTCCACGAATAATCTCCAGTGAGATTCAAACTGTTTTTGGAAGTTGTAGACTTTTCTTTCATTTCTGAAGAAATTCTTAGACTGCTAGATTATCTCTAAATCTTTTCCATGACAAAGATTGGACTTATAGTCTGTGGTCACAGTAAATTCCAATGCAACCTGCGTAAGTAATTCATGGGTGTAAGAAGACATCTTACGTATGCACAGTAGTTCAATAGATTCACAATAGAAGTTATGCTCTGATAAGCTATGTACACCCTGTTTACCCTGTAAAATTATTATGCATGCATGTGCAAACACAGTAGCACCTGTCTACTGATGACACTGCCTAAGACCCGGCCTACAAAGATGTGTGTACAAGCTACTCTGCAATTTGGACACCTCTAGCTCTAATGAGGATAGCACCTACTGACCCAGATATGTTAAGAAACTTCGTCTGAAATAAGGACACCTCTCTAATGAGGGCAGCACCACTATCCCAGCTAAGTAGTGATGCGTACAAAGCTACATAACTCTGATTCCACAATAGTGCCCAAATGTGTTCAGAATATGCCACGAGATGTGTAACAATTTGCATGACTGGACTTGCATGTGTCTATTGTACAGGTGTGTGATGCTTTACAAAGCCTTTCCCGCTCAGAAAGTGTAGCCATGCTGATAGTAAGTACATGGGGATACTTCAATACCATTGCATGCCCTTGCACACCCACCCACACACACACACACAAGACACACACACACACACACACACACACACACACACACACACACACACACGCACACAAGCACACACACACACACACACACACACACACACACACACACACACACACACACACACACACACACACACACACACACACACACACACACACACACACACACACACACACACACACACACACACACACACACACCTCCTCCTCCTCCTCTGTACTCCTTGTCCTAAAGGACGTTGGACAGGATCTAGGACGACATGTTACGGTGGTCTTCCAACGGTTGGTGGATGAACGCTCTCTACCTTGCGCGGTCCTTTACCACTGCTTGCCAGTTAGGCAGGCTTGCCAGGTCTTGGTTGACTACATCGACCCATCGCAGTGGTGTTCCTCCTGGGGGTCTATGCATTCCTCGCGGTCTGCCCTCAAGGGCGTCGGCTACGAATACAGGATCGAGGCGCGATGTAGCACGGAAGGCTACCAATGGGGACGAAGGAAACAGTAACCCACCGCGTGCGGGGAAGAAGCCAAGACGAGAACAAGGGCCAGACGATCGACCTATTCTCCAACAGCGACGACAGCGTAGAGCAGTCCCTTCTAGGATACTGAGCACAAGACAAGCAGATTAGGGACATGGAATGTAAGATCGCTGCAGGGATTGGGAAAGTTGGAACAACTAGCTGGTGAGATGGAGCGGTACAGACTAGCAGTGCTTGCAGTGACAGAGACACACCTACCAGGTGAGGGGGAGAAGCTGCTTGATGTAAATAAGGGGTACAGACCAGTCTTCTCAGGAAGAGCTGATGGGAGACAAGCTGAAGGAGTAGGCCTAGCCTTCTCCCTTTATGCATGGAATGCCCTACGTTGCTATGAAGCAGTATCCCCCAGGATACTGACCGCTGAGGTACTAACTCGCATTGGACCTTTAGCAATCATAGTTGGGTATGCACCTACCAACCAAGCCAATGAGGAAGTGAAAGAGCAGTTCTATGCTGACCTAGATGGGGTTATGACTAAGACAAATGGCCTTACCATGTTACTTGGAGATTTTAACGCATCACTTGGAGACAGTGTACCGGGAGTAGTTGGCCCCCATGGACTGGGAAAGGGAACAAGTGATAATGGGGACAGGCTTGTGGAGTTTGCCAGCGCACATCAGATGTGTATCACAAACACACTTTTCCCACATAAGATAGCGATTCCAAACCCATTCCCATTCCAAATTCCTCGCGTACCTTTGAACCAGGGGGGTCGGTCAAGGTCACGTGTGTCCGCAAAATGGCCGACGCGGCTGCTCTTTACTGTGTATTTTACCTATACTAGCAAAGAGCAGACATATTTCGAGAAACACATCGCATCGCTTGTTTCTTTGCTTCTGAGCACACAGTTGGACAAGGGCTATCAGAAAATTGACCCTTCCCCGCCCTTCCCCAGCATCTAGGTAGGTTTTGCGAGCATTTTCCAACACCGGTGTACGAGTGTTCGCTGCTGCTGGCTACGAGGCAGATGAAGCCTAATCTGGAGTACCGAGCAAGTGCTCCTGTGGAAGTGACTCCTTAGAAGCTGGTAACGAGTCTTCATTGGTCACTTCAGGACTGCAAGACTGATAGGTTACTCTGGTTGACTGCTTCTGCAATGGGAGTGCAATCGGCAGCCACGTCCTTGCAATCGTCTTGGTTCTGTACACGATTTGTCACATTCGATAGCAGGGATGCTAGAAATGGCTTAAGCGTGCTGGCAATCCTCAGGAAACGCTGCGATAACTTGCAAAACTAAATCGTGAAAGCCGTCAATTAAGCCCAATCCACCGTATGGCTCCTTGGCTACGTACGTACGGGTCATACCAGGGGCGCGAATGCAGTACAATGCCCTGCCATGGCTCAGGGTATGCACATTCGGCCTTGGAGCACGGTCAGCTAACATATGGATACGCGATTGAAATGTCAGGAATGCAATTATTGAGGTGCTGGTATTGCGCAATCCCAGGACTTGTCCGACCCCCCTTGCCTTTGAACGACATGGCGCGTATATAAACAAAATGGCACCCTCTACCGTGTTCACGCGAAGCGTTTCCACAGACGAGAAGCAATCTTCGTGACTTTTTGAAGGTTCCCAAGTGTAAAAGACAGATGAAGGCTTGCAAAACTCATTGAAGCTAGTTTGTAGCGTTTACCTCGTAGTTTGTGTCTGCGATTAAAGGAGAAAACTGCATTTTTCTTAGTAGCTGGAGCTGCAACACACTAGCTTCATTCAGATATTATTTGCCCAACTCCTGAGGAGTAGACATGATGTAGTTGTTCGGCCATCTAGCTCACTTCTGCTTGTGGAAACGAGTTTGAAGCTATGGTACTGGTCCTACATTTAGGCTGTGGCGGTCCCAAACCGATTCCTATTCGTTCCATTCCAACTTCAAGTACAGACTAGTAAAACGGCACTTCAATGCAACTCACTGTATGCGCGCGCAGTATATGTATTGCTATATATGACGTTTGCATATAATTATTGAGCAGTCTAGTGGGATGCACTACCAGCTCAATTCATATTGTTTTCATAGCATGAAGCTTCCACTTGCAGAGCAACGAGTCCCATGCAATTTCATGTTTGCAGCCACAATGGAACCAACTCCTAGGAAGCTTGCCTCACATTTTACAGTATTAGCTAGCTAGTACTTCCAGCAATTTATGTCGCTATGGAAATAGCTATATTGAATTGTGAATGCTAGCTCAGTTACTGCAAGCAGTAAGCATGTGGGTGGGGGGAGGGGAGGGGGTAGCTATATGGGTGTATATGCGTAGCTATTTATGTTTTCAGTTTGGTAGCTATCGAAGGCTTCTTTTGTACTTTGATATTGCCTGAGGAACAGAAGGTGTAATATTCCAAACATTTGCCGGGAGCATGCCCCACCTCCCAGGATGGGGTAAGCCAATGCTTTAATTTATTGCTTTGCTTTAAATTTTTTTTGCACATTATTACTTCTGCCAGACCAATGCTAGGTATATCACGACACCCCTGCATGCCCAGCAATTAACTTTTTCTGACATGTACTTCTTACCCAGTCAACCCTGCAACTCTACAAGTGGCCCTAGCCTGAACAGCATTCTGCTGGCAGAGTTGGCCATGCATGCAGCTCAGATCATGCAATACATTGTCATTATTATGAATTGTATAATCAGTACTACTGTGCCATTATAAAATAGAACTTTGTAGGATCTCTTGTACGCAAGCTTCATATACATCTATTGTGATGGTGTATCATCACAGTATGCATCAATATTCTTATTCTTACGGAGACTGATTCTGCAAAAGTGCATTACTGCCCAGCTAGATCCTCTAAGTCTTGGAGGATCTATGCAAGGCAGAGACAAAGTAGATTCAAGTGAAACTACTAAACCATCATTCACTTCTGTGGCACAGTCTATGAAACAATTCGTTGCGTCATGTTGAGAGCTTCAATTTGAGCCATAACACGTCCGAATCCGTCCAAAAACGGCCAAGATACGGTGTTACGAGGGCGCAGCTCGTGAGCCACGAGTTCGGCACGTGTTTCCCACGTGTTTCCACAGGAAGTGTATGCTTTCTTACACGGTTGTTTCGAGGCGGCAGCTTAGTTTTCCGAATGGAAAAATTGGGAATGGGAATGGGAATACGTCAACAATTCTATGATTTAACTGCGCATGCCTTATCCCTACGCCATCGCCACTGCAAGGAGGATGAAACTTTGCTTCTGAATAGCTCTCACCCAGTGAAGGTAGGTTGTACTTTGAAAATTGTGGATTATGGTTTTCCGTTTTGAAAATAGTGAGTTAGCCAGCAAGGTTTAAACGGCTCAAAGCATATTACTCTGGGTTTCACGCCAGTGAGCTAGCGTGATAGCCAAGTGACTGTAGAACTAGGTGAATTCGCTGCACACTAAACTTTTTGCATAGTACGCGTTTGTAATGTCCCATGTTCTGCCATTTGCAATTGCATTTGCCATACACAATTGTTATTATTCATTTATGGCATTCCTGGAAGAAACTAGGAATCTTCCAAAAGGTGATTTAACTGGCCTTTGCTTCTTCAATCATTTCCCTTGCTTTTCAGCGGTTTTGCTATTTCAAGCTATTGATGTTGCAGGTTGGCACATGATTGTAATAAAAAATAACATGTGTAGCTAATTGCGACCTTTTACTTAATATCACTGTGTGTGTGTGTGTGTGTACAGATGGCACCCCTATACTTCCAGCACACCTGATGATGGCCTGGAATTGGCCGAAACATACCTATGGTGTGCCGTGTGCATTGAAGTAGCAGTGGTTATATGTATATTTGCAGTAGCAGTGCCTATATGATTGTTTGTGTCCTGGTACAGCCTGCACTTGAAAGGGGAATAATACACACAGTTGTTGCTTTGCTATAATTATAAGAATTATTTGATGTCATAATCGCAAACATGCACTTTCCACTTCAAAACCAGCAATAATATTTGAATACCAGGCATTTGACCTTATAATAGCTTCCCTTTTGATTCCTCTTTTTCTTTTATATTATAGTCACTGCAATAATTATTGTTTGCACTATTGTAATTAGAGTGCATTTATGTTGCATGTGTGTGTAATTGTTATCATCTCATTACGTTCAAATTTTGCACGAAAATCTAGCTAAAGAGTATATTACACATAAAGCTATGTATGTGTGGTATCTGCCATATTAAGTGATATTATAATTGCATGTGATCATGACTTATAACGTGTATCGCCAAACATAATGCATTGGCGTTGTGTTTGCAAGTGTGTGTGCATGTGTTTGTGCATGTGCGTGTGTGTTCACATATGCATGCATGGGTGTGGATATATGAGAGTGCATGCAAGAGTGACACATGCAAGTACACGTAGTATGTCAGCTGCAGGACCGGAGGGCAAAGGGCTATGCTACCTGGAAAGCTGCTGTAGAACGGGGCTAGGCAGGCTATCATTTAATGATTGATAAAGAAGGTAGGGTTCCATCGTACTTCTGCAGCCAGCATTCTAAATTCTATCAACATTAGCATAATGAGAAAGAAGATGCATGGAATCAGCTGCTGGTCCTCAAATGGAAAATTATCCATGGCACCCACACACAGATGCATATGCACAATGCTGTGCATGTTGAGACAGACACCCTCACATCCAGTACCACCCATGCACTTCACCATTTCACCTAACTCTAGCTCCAATCTGTTGCATTGTTCCATCCATATGTCTTCCAAATACCAGGTACCTTCAAAAAGGACCACAAGATATAAGGCCCTGATGTCACTGAGTGGGGCGTCCCCACTACAGTTTGTCCCCCAGTACAGTATTCACTAGTGAATACTGTCCCATGGCCCTTACTCTGTGCAACAGTCACATGCAACTGGACGAATGACACCAATCACTTTGATTGATCAGGCATATGCATTCCAAATAGTTCATGTGTAAACATGAGATAACTGCTTGTGGGGTCCAATACCAACATTATAATTTTACGGCAAAGCAAAGTTACTGATTTCCATTCTCTCTCCAATTTGCTGCAGGTTATGCTCATATGTCAACAAATATGTAGCTGTAGAGGGTTCAGTTTCAGCCTTTGTCTCACCAGATACAGAAGGAATCTCAACTAAACCGTGCACAGACATCGAATTGATACCAGGCGTATGTGCATTAGTCTAACAGCTAGCTAAGCCTGCTTCGTACATTCTCTTGACAGCAAGAAAATGGCTATCACTGGCGACACTTAATCGCCCAATAGCGCACTTCTGCCAGTTTTCCAGCCATTGTCCTGTGTATCGAAGGAAAGTCAAGGTAGTGCACATCGTTGTCCTGTATAGCTTGTTCTACTGCCCGGTTCGTACTTCGCGCTTCGAACAACTTTATTACAACTGTACCCCGCCATACTATAGCATAGGATTATAGTATGGCGACGTACAGTGCTAGTAAAGTTGTTCAAAGCTTGAAGTACGAGCCGGGCAGTAGAACAAGCTACACAGGACAATGTTCTGCACTACTTTAACTTACCTTCGATACCCAGTGCACCGGCTGGAAAACTGGGAGAAGTGTGCTATTGGGCGATTATTTGCCACAAGTTAAAGCCATTATCTTGCTGCCTAGACAACACAAGGCAAGCTTATTGGACTATAGCACACTCGCCTGTTATCTGTTCTACGTACTTTCCAAGTTAATTGCCCCTTGTTCAAGTGTAGGAAGAGAAAAAGGCTAAAACATCTTGAAAGTCCATTTACTCGAGAATCACCAATTACCTCGTTCTGGTTTCCAAACCAAACTAAGTTGCCGCCATTTGTATTATGCGAAACAGCCGTGCTTAAGTCAAAGGCGGTACAACAAAAACGTCATTCTTCCGGTTAAATGGAGTGCGGAGTGTGGCTTAACCTTAACCAATTTCGATGGGATAAAGACCGTTGTACTCCTAAAGAAACGTACTGTGCAGTAATACGGTGAATGAGTGCAAGTCGAACAGTTTGAAATCTGGATTGGAATCGCTACATAAGACCATACACCAAGCCACCTGGTACCCACCGAATGCAAGAGCCAAGCCTAGTCTAAAAGACTATGTGTTGGTGAAGCGCAGACTGAGACCTTCGGTGATGGACACCAGGGTTTTCAGAGGGGCAGATCTAGACACCGATCACCGCTTGGTGGTAGTAACCTTACGCCTCAAACTAGATAAGAAGTCAAACCAAAGGAAGGGAAAGCGATTTGAAACAGCACTGCTCGGGAAGACAGATAGAAGGATGGCGTATGTGGAGGCTCTAAGGGAGGCCTTTGATAAAAGAAGACAACAAGGCAGTGTTGAAGAGAGGTGGAGTGAACTAAAGGAAGCATTTGTGGGATCGGCAGAACAACATCTAAAAAGGAGGCGTATGGCAAAGAAGAAGTGGATCTCCGATGACACTCTTGAACTGGTTGAAACAAAGCGCATGGCATTTCGAAGATGGCAGGAACACTGCACAGATAAGAAGGAGTATCAGGCCATCTGCAAGAAAGTGAGACAAGCTTTGAAGGGTGATAAGGAGAAGTGGCTTGAAAATGAAATCACGGAGATGGAAGAGGACATCAGGCATCACAGACATGGAAACTTCTTTAAAAAGATGAGAAAGTTGACCAATAGCAGCATACTACCTACAAACACGATCTTGGATGAGGAGGGCCAGACTCTTAAGAGACCTGAAGAGAAACTTGCCAGATGGTAAAGGCACTTTGAGAAAGTGCTCAATGTCCGGAACGAAGTAGCAGAGGAGGTAGTATCAGAGCTGGAAAACCGGTCACATGGAGAGACACCCGAAGTGACACGAGAAGAAGTGAAGAAAGCAGTGTGGAAGTTACGCAATGGCAAAGCAGCAGGACAGGATGAATCTGAAGCTGAGCTACTGAAGAAAGGGGGAGAGGCAGCTATTGATTGGCTCACAGAGGTGGTACAGCAGGTATGGAAATCTGGGAAGGTACCACAAGAGTGGAAAGATGCCATATTGATCCCTGTCCACAAGAAACGAGCAAGAAATGATTGTGACAACTACCCTGGAATAGCGCTCCTAAGTATCCCTGGTAAGGTGCTGGCCCTAATCCTACTAGAAAGAATGCAAGTGATAGTGGAACCACAACTAATGGAAGCACAGTGTGGATTTCGGAAAGTAAGGAGCACGGTGGACCAGATCTGGCTGACGCGACAAGTAGTTGAGAAGGCAACGGAATACCACACTACAGTGTACTTATGTTTCGTGGACCTCATCAAAGCCTACGACTCAGTGGACCGTGCAGCCTTGATAGCGGTACTGAGATCGTATGGGTCCCCAACCAGCTGGTAAACCTAGTAGGAGAACTGTACACTGAAACCAAATGCTGTGTGCGAACAGCAGAGGGCACCTCAGAGGCTTTCGAAGTTAAGACTGGAGTGAGACAAGGATGCATCCTGTCTCCCCTCCTGTTCAATTGCTTCCTAGATCGAATTGTGAAAGGGGTTATGTCAGTGCTTGGAGGAGGTGTACATATGGAGTATTCCACTGAGGGAGGACTCTTCCTGTCTTATCGAGATAAGACTCCTGCCTCAGCCCACATCCAAGATGCCAGGTACGCAGATGACATGGCTCTCATTGCAGAGTCCAGGAGTGAGCTACAGCACATGTTAACAGTCCTGGATGAAGCATGTGAGCGGTGGGGAATGCGTATCAGTGTGGAAAAGACACACACATACACATACACACACACACACACACACACACACACACACACACACACACACACACACACACACACAAACACACACACGGGTACACAGAAGTATGCACACATACATTCACATAATCCATATTTCCCCAACGTACCACTCCACGAATAATCTCCAGTGAGATGAGAAGCTGCTTTGAAAGTTGTAGCTTTTTCTTCCATTCTTGAAGAAATTCTAGTATATTATCTCTAAATCTTCTCCATGACAAAGATTGGACTTATAGTCTGTGTTCACAGTAAACTCCAATATGCAACCTGCATAAGTAATTCATGGGGGTAAGAAGGCATCTTACGTATGCACAGTGGTGAAATGGATTAATTCACAATGGAGTTAAAACTCTGAGGAGCTATGTTAAAAGTATTTGTAAATGTGATTTTTTCCTAGCTACCTTCTTCGGGAAGATTCGTTACACCCAGACATCAACAAACACTGGGAATGATTAAGGTATATACCAATATCCTGGCAAGTCAATTTTAAGCTGTAGAGTGGTAAGAATTCCCCTGCTATGACACAGAGACTCTTGTCAAGGATTGGCTATTGAGCTGGTTACTCGTAGCAAGGCTGCAATGGATCATGCAAAACATTGTTATTCCCATCCCTATTTGGATAGCTTCCCTTCCGTAGTCTTTAGTTTATCAGCTGCATGGTGAAGGGCCATGTGGCTGAAACATCCTCATCTATTGCAGTCCTGATACGTGTAAACCAACTCGAAAGTCTATCACTCTATCCGTGGCAATTCTCCTTGTGTCTGCAGTAGAGAGGCCGTGGCTACCTTAACTAAGTGTATGGGTGACTGGCACTTGAGCAAAATACCACAAGTAACTGCTCAACCACAAATGCCTACCTACAGGCTAGGGTGTTTGCATGCAAATGCATTCTGTAGCTATAGATACAAGTTGTACAGGGTAACACTTTCCAGAAGAAGACCAGTTAAGGTAGGCACCCCCTTGCCGAAATGTTGCTGGTGGACTGTGTTTTCGATGGGGAGCATTTTCTGCATGACATTCATATACGTATGGTTTCGTGTGGAAACGCTCGTTCTTGGTAATTAGCTACGTAAGTGCAGACAACAGGAATGATATTTTTCGATATAAGTGAGTCAGTGCAGCACTGCAGCAGCTATATACTATCTAGCTGTATTGTGCTTACACTTACCCACATCATGAAGGTGGTTTAAAGTTTGAAGCTTAAGTTTCTTGCATTCCTTCCAAAAGTAGCCGAAGAGCATCCAGCGCACTTCTTCTCCGACGTCCCGCTGCAGCAGCTGGTGAATTCTTTTCATAGTGACAGGTCGCGCTCTTAGTTCTCCGTTGTACATGATACTCCAGGTGGCTGCCTTTGTTCAGCTCATCTCCAGTTATTAGTTATAGGGGCTTGCCGGGAAAAGATGCATGCAGGATCGCGCCTCTGCGCCATATTTCGTTGCAGTCAGGTGACAGTAATGTTATTGCCATATACAGCTAAGGGTGTGGTCCTATGTATAATACATGATGTGAGGTACAGTGCGGCTACAACCTAAGACGGCTATGAAGGAATTTGGTGCATGCAACATGATATTTTAAGAGTGCATGTAAACATCACTTCAGTAACACTAAAATAAATAGATCCATTGGGTCAGTGCATGCATTCAAGTAAGTTTAGCTACTTCCACTATTAGCTGGTTAGCTAGCTAGCTAGCTATCTGTGAGTGATAGCTATGAAATGCAATGTTGAATTGGGTACCACAAGCAGCCCCACACCCCCGCACAACGTACACAAGTGAAGTCGCTGTGTGAGGGCCAAGCTGCAGGCTCCTAACTAGGGAGAATATCCCCCTGTAGCCATGGTACTGTGGGGGTCTGGCCAAAGATAATCGATGGTCTGGCAAAGACAGTCATTTAGTGCTTTTGAACAAAATTGCAATAACTATAACCTAGACAGCACATGTTTCTAGCTAATGTTCAATAGTATACCAATACACTAGCACCTAGCCGTCTAACACAGCTATAGCTACCTATTATCTAGCTAGCCAACTAAAGGGTACTAGGCTACTGGTGTCTGAAGAGCATAGCCTAAAGTTCCTCGATGTCAGTGGCCTTCCTAGCACTCTTCAAGTATGGCTCGCTCTCCACCCTCACTTTCTTTCCGTTCTCGTAAGCACGCTTGGCAATTTCTTTCAGCTCAGCATATCTGTCGCCAACTATATTGCTGTACAGTTTGAACACGTGCGGTCTGCCCTGTTCATCAACCAGTTTAAACGTCGCTGCTGGTAAACCCTCACCTATGCTTTCATCATTGTCATCATACTCCGTAATGGTACCAACAACGCTCTCTGGCTGAGCCGCCATTTCTGATTCTTGCAAAAATGGCTTCTCCCCGTGGCTAAATATCACTCGCGCTAGATGTTTCTGGTCATCACCCAGGGTCTGCTCGTCTGACACCACGAGGAACGCGGTGCGCTTCATAATCGCACGTGGGCCGACGCGTCTCGTGCATGCACGTAGGCATAATGATAAATAATTTTGTCTTGATGAAAAATTACAGTGTGCATGTCAATATGCCCCACTCTGTAGCTACGTGGTGTATACGTTGTTAAAATTGCTCACTGTAAGAATGACTGATTGACCCTGATCATGATAAAGAGACACGTATACCTTACACATGACATAGACAAATTATGCATAACATTCAAAGCAAATACTCATGAACGTGTATTCAAAAACAGTGTAAGCATAATTGTATTTACATCAAAGGTAAACATGCCAATAAGAAACTATGTACTTGAGAAAGCACACAACTATTACTGAAAGTTGCTATAGCTGAGTCAGTGGCAAGGAGACAACATAAATAGGTTATTTGAATCAAATCATGGCTGACATTTGTCTACATGGAACTAAATGGAATCGAAACTCTCTAATCTGTCCCCTCCTGAACACCACCTTGCAGTAGGGACAGGTCAAGTTGGGGTCCAGGGGCCATTCCTGGTCATTGGCCTGTACTGGGGCAGCTACTGCACCAATGTCAACTTCCTTATAGCGACGGCCTTCACGCTGTATTTCTGTTCGCATGCCTTCACCAATGTACCACTCCACGAATAATCTCCAGTGAGATTCAAACTGTTTTTGGAAGTTGTAGACTTTTCTTTCATTTCTGAAGAAATTCTTAGACTGCTAGATTATCTCTAAATCTTTTCCATGACAAAGATTGGACTTATAGTCTGTGGTCACAGTAAATTCCAATGCAACCTGCGTAAGTAATTCATGGGTGTAAGAAGACATCTTACGTATGCACAGTAGTTCAATAGATTCACAATAGAAGTTATGCTCTGATAAGCTATGTACACCCTGTTTACCCTGTAAAATTATTATGCATGCATGTGCAAACACAGTAGCACCTGTCTACTGATGACACTGCCTAAGCCCCGGCCTACAAAGATGTGTGTACAAGCTACCTCTTCAACTTGGACACCTCTAGCTCTAATGAGGGCAGCACCTACTGACCCAGCTATGTTGAGAAAACTTCGTCTGAAATAAGGACACCTCTCTAATGAGGGCAGCACCACTATCCCAGCTAAGTAGTGATGCGTACAAAGCTACATAACTCTGATTCCACAATAGTGCCCAAATGTGTTCAGAATATGCCACGAGATGTGTAACAATTTGCATGACTGGACTTGCATGTGTCTACTGTACAGGTGTGTGATGCTTTACAAAGCCTTTCCCGCTCAGAAAGTGTAGCCATGCTGATAGTAAGTACATGGGGATACTTCAATACCATTGCATGCCCTTGCACAAACACCCACCCACCCACACACACACACACACAAGCACAAGCACGCACACACACACACACACACACACACAAGCACACACACACACACACACACACGCACACACACACACACACACACACACACACACACACACACACACACACACACACACACACACGGGTACACAGAAGTATGTACACATACATTCACATAATCCATATTTCCCCAACGTACCACTCCACGAATAATCTCCAGTGAGATGCGAAGCTGCTTTGGAAGTTGTAGCCTTTTCTTCCATTCTTGAAGAAATTCTAGTAGATTATCTCTAAATCCTCTCCATGACAAAGATTGGACTTATAGTCTGTGTTCACAGTAAACTCCAATATGCAACCTGCATAAGTAATTCATGGGGGTAAGAAGGCATCTTACGTATGCACAGTGGTGAAATGGATTAATTCACAATGGAGTTAAAACTCTGAGGAGCTATGTTAAAAGTATTTGTAAATGTGATTTTTTCCTAGCTACCTTCTTCGGGAAGATTCGTTACACCCAGACATCAACAAACACTGGGAATGATTAAGGTATATACCAAAATCCTGGCAAGTCAATTTTAAGCTGTAGAGTGGTAAGAATTCTCCCCCTATGACACAGAGACTCATTGTCAAGGATAGGCTTTTGAGCTGGTTACTCGTAGCAAGGCTGCAATGGATCATGCAAAACATTGTTATTCCCATCCCTATTTGAATAGCTTCCCTTCCGTAGTCTTTAGTTGATCAGCTGCATGGTGAAGGGCCATGTGGCTGAAACATCCTCATCTATTGCAGTCCTGATACGTGTAAACCAACTGAAAAGTCTATCACTCTATCCGTGGCAATTCTCCTTGTGTCTGCAGTAGACAGGCTGTGGCTACCTTAACTAAGTGTATGGGTGACTGGCACTTGAGCAAAATACCACAAGTAACTGCTCAACCACAAAATTAATGCCTACCTACAGGCTAGGGTGTTTGCATGCAAATGCATTCTGTAGCTAGATACAAGTTTTACAAGGTGACACTTTCCAAACTGAGACCAGGTAAGGCAGGCACCCCCTTACCGAAATGTTGCTGGTGAACTGTGTTTTCGATGGGGAGCATTTTCTGCATGACATTCATATACGTATGGTTTCGTGTGGAAACGTCGTTCTTGGTAATTAGCTACGTAAGTGCAGACAACAGGAATGATATTTTTCGATATAAGTGAATCAGTGCAGCACTGCAGCAGCTATATACTATCTAGCTGTATTGTTCTTACACTTACCCACATCATGAAGGTGGTTTAAAGTTTGAAGCTTAAGTTTCTTGCATTCCTTCCAAAAGTAGCCGAAGAGCATCCAGCGCACTTCTTCTCCGACGTCCCGCTGCAGCAGCTGGTGAATTCTTTTCATAGTGATAGGTCGCGCTCTTAGTTCTCCGTTGTACATGATACCCCAGGTGGCTGCCTTTGTTCAGCTCATCTCCAGTTATTGGTTATAGGGGCTTGCAGGAGAATTATGCATGTAGGATCGCGCCTCTGCGCCATATTTCGTTGCAGTCAGGTGACTGTAATGTTATTGCCATATACAGCTAAGGGTGTGGTCCTATGTATAATACATGATGTGAGGTACAGTGCGGCTACAACTTAAGACGGCTATGAAGGAATTTGGTGCATGCAACATGATATTTTAAGAGTGCATGTAAACATCATTTCAGTAACACTAAAAGATTCTGAAGTAGATCCATTGGGTCAGTGCATGCATTCAAGTAAGTTTAGCTACTTCCACTATTAGCTGGTTAGCTAGCTAGCTAGCTATCTGTGAGTGATAGCTATGAAATGAAATGTTGAATTGGGTATCACTAGCAGCCCCACACCCCCGCACAACGTACACAAGTGAAGTCGCTGTGTGAGGGCCAAGCTGCAGGCTCCTAACTAGGGAGAATATCCCCCTGTAGCCATGGTACTGTGGGGGTCTGGCCAAAGATAATCGATGGTCTGGCAAAGACAGTCATTTAGTGCTTTTGAACAAAATTGCAATAACTATAACCTAGACAGCACATGTTTCTAGCTAATGTTCAATAGTATACCAATACACTAGCACCTAGCCGTCTAACACAGCTATAGCTACCTATTATCTAGCTAGCCAACTAAAGGGTACTAGGCTACTGGTGTCTGAAGAGCATGGTCTGAAAGTTCTTCGATGTCAGTGGCCTTCCTAGCATTGTTCAAGTATGGCTCGCTCTCCACCCTCACTTTCTTTCCGTTCTCGTAAGCACGCTTGGCAATTTCTTTCAGCTCAGCATATCTCTCATTGCCAACTATATTGCTGTACAGTTTGAACTCATGCGGTCTGCCCTGTTCATCAACCAGTTTAAACGTCGCTGCTGGCAAACCCTCGCCTATGCTTTCATCATTGTCATCATACTCCGTAATGGTACCAACAACGCTCTCTGGCTGAGCCGCCATTTCTGATTCTTGCAAAAATGGCTTCTCCCCGTGGCTAAATTAATATTACTCGCGCTAGATGTTTCTGGTCATCACCCAGGGTCTGCTCGTCTGACACCACGAGGAACGCGGTGCGCTTCATAATCGCACGTGGGCCGACGCGTCTCGTGCATGCACGTAGGCATAATGATAAATAATTTTGTCTTGATGAAAAATTACAGTGTGCATTTCAATATGCCCCACTCTGTAGCTACGTGGTGTATACGTTGTTAAAATTGCTCACTGTAAGAATGACAGATTGACCCTGATCATGATAAAGAGACACGTATACCTTACACATGACATAGACAAATTATGCATAACATTCAAAGCAAATACTCATGAATGTGTATTCTTAAAAACAGTGTAAGCAAAATTGTATTTACATCAAAGGTAAACATGCCAATAAGAAACTATGTACTCGCGAAAGCACACAACTATTACTGAAAGTTGCTATAGCTGAGTCAGTGGCAAGGAGACAACATAAATAGGTTATTTGAATCCAATTATGGCTGACATTTGTCTACATGGAACTAAATGGAATCGAAACTCTCTAATCTGTCCCCTCCTGAACACCACCTTGCAGTAGGGATAGGTCAAGTTGGGGTCCAGGGGCCGATCCTGGTCATTGGCCTGTACTGGGGCAGCTACTGCACCAATGTCAACTTCCTTATAGCGACGGCCTTCACGCTGTATTTCTGTTCGCATGCCTTCACCAATGTACCACTCCACGAATAATCTCCAGTGAGATTCAAACTGTTTTTGGAAGTTGTAGACTTTTCTTTCATTTCTGAAGAAATTCTTAGACTGCTAGATTATCTCTAAATCTTTTCCATGACAAAGATTGGACTTATAGTCTGTGGTCACAGTAAATTCCAATGCAACCTGCGTAAGTAATTCATGGGTGTAAGAAGACATCTTACGTATGCACAGTAGTTCAATAGATTCACAATAGAAGTTATGCTCTGATAAGCTATGTACACCCTGTTTACCCTGTAAAATTATTATGCATGCATGTGCAAACACAGTAGCACCTGTCTACTGATGACACTGCCTAAGCCCCGGCCTACAAAGATGTGTGTACAAGCTACCTCTTCAACTTGGACACCTCTAGCTCTAATGAGGGCAGCACCTACTGACCCAGCTATGTTGAGAAAACTTCGTCTGAAATAAGGACACCTCTCTAATGAGGGCAGCACCACTATCCCAGCTAAGTAGTGATGCGTACAAAGCTACATAACTCTGATTCCACAATAGTGCCCAAATGTGTTCAGAATATGCCACGAGATGTGTAACAATTTGCATGACTGGACTTGCATGTGTCTATTGTACAGGTGTGTGATGCTTTACAAAGCCTTTCCCGCTCAGAAAGTGTAGCCATGCTGATAGTAAGTACATGGGGATACTTCAATACCATTGCATGCCCTTGCACACCCACCCACCCACCCACACACACACACACACAAGCACAAGCACGCACACACACACACACACACACAAGCACACACACACACACACACACACACACACACACACACACACACACACACACACACACACACACACACACACACACACACACACACACACACACACACACACACACACACACACACACACACGGGTACACAGAAGTATGTACACATACATTCACATAATCCATATTTCCCCAACGTACCACTCCACGAATAATCTCCAGTGAGATGCGAAGCTGCTTTGGAAGTTGTAGCCTTTTCTTCCATTCTTGAAGAAATTCTAGTAGATTATCTCTAAATCCTCTCCATGACAAAGATTGGACTTATAGTCTGTGTTCACAGTAAACTCCAATATGCAACCTGCATAAGTAATTCATGGGGGTAAGAAGGCATCTTACGTATGCACAGTGGTGAAATGGATTAATTCACAATGGAGTTAAAACTCTGAGGAGCTATGTTAAAAGTATTTGTAAATGTGATTTTTTCCTAGCTACCTTCTTCGGGAAGATTCGTTACACCCAGACATCAACAAACACTGGGAATGATTAAGGTATATACCAATATCCTGGCAAGTCAATTTTAAGCTGTAGAGTGGTAAGAATTCCCCTGCTATGACACAGAGACTCATTGTCAAGGATTGGCTATTGAGCTGGTTACTCGTAGCAAGGCTGCAATGGATCATGCAAAACATTGTTATTCCCATCCCTATTTGAATAGCTTCCCTTCCGTAGTCTTTAGTTTATCAGCTGCATGGTGAAGGGCCATGTGGCTGAGACATCCTCATCTATTGCAGTCCTGATACGTGTAAACCAACTCGAAAGTCTATCACTCTATCCGTGGCAATTCTCCTTGTGTCTGCAGTAGAGAGGCCGTGACTACCTTAACTAAGTGTATGGGTGACTGGCACTTGAGCAAAATACCACAAGTAACTGCTCAACCACAAATGCCTACCTACAGGCTAGGGTGTTTGCATGCAAATGCATTCTGTAGCTATAGATACAAGTTGTACAGGGTCACACTTTCCAGAAGAAGACCAGTTAAGGTAGGCACCCCCTTGCCGAAAATGTTGCTGGTGAACTGTGTTTTCGATGGGGAGCATTTTCTGCATGACATTCATATACGTATGGTTTCGTGTGGAAACGCTCGTTCTTGGTAATTAGCTACGTAAGTGCAGACAATAGGGATGATATTTTTCGATATAAGTGTCAGTGCAGCACTGCAGCAGCTATATACTATCTAGCTGTATTGTGCTTACACTTACCCACATCATGAAGGTGGTTTAAAGTTTGAAGCTTAAGTTTCTTGCATTCCTTCCAAAAGTAGCCGAAGAGCATCCAGCGCACTTCTTCTCCGACGTCCCGCTGCAGCAGCTGGTGAATTCTTTTCATAGTGACAGGTCGCGCTCTTAGTGTCTTAGTCTTTGTTCAGCTCATCTTCAGTTATTAGTTATAGGGGCTTGCCGGGGAAAGATGCATGCAGGATCGCGCCTCTGCCCCATATTTCGTTGCAGTCAGGTGACTGTAATGTTATTGCCATATACAGCTAAGGGTGTGGTCCTATGTATAATACATGATGTGAGGTACAGTGCGGCTACAACCTAAGACGGCTATGAAGGAATTTGGTGCATGCAACATGATATTTTAAGAGTGCATGTAAACATCACTTCAGTAACACTAAAAGAAGTAGATCCATTGGGTCAGTGCATGCATTCAAGTAAGTTTAGCTACTTCCACTATTAGCTGGTTAGCTAGCTAGCTAGCTATCTGTGAGTGATAGCTATGAAATACAATGTTGAATTGGGTACCACAAGCAGCCCCACACCCCCGCACAACGTACACAAGTGAAGTCGCTGTGTGAGGGCCAAGCTGCAGGCTCCTAACTAGGGAGAATATCCCCCTGTAGCCATGGTACTGTGGGGGTCTGGCCAAAGATAATCGATGGTCTGGCAAAGACAGTCATTTAGTGCTTTTGAACAAAATTGCAATAACTATAACCTAGACAGCACATGTTTCTAGCTAATGTTCAATAGTATACCAATACACTAGCACCTAGCCGTCTAACACAGCTATAGCTCCCTATTATCTAGCTAGCCAACTAAAGGGTACTAGGCTACTGGTGTCTGAAGAGCATAGTCTAAAGTTCCTCAATGTCAGTGGCCTTCCTAGCATTGTTCAAGTATGGCTCGCTCTCCACCCTCACTTTCTTTCCGTTCTCGTAAGCACGCTTGGCAATTTCTTTCAGCTCAGCATATCTGTCGCCAACTATATTGCTGTACAGTTTGAACACATGCGGTCTGCCCTGTTCATCAACCAGTTTAAACGTCGCTGCTGGCAAACCCTCACCTATGCTTTCCACATTGTCATCATACTCCGTAATGGTACCAACAACGCTCTCTGGCTGAGCCGCCATTTCTGATTCTTGCAAAAATGGCTTCTCCCCGTGGCTAAATATCACTCGCGCTAGATGTTTCTGGTCATCACCCAGGGTCTGCTCGTCTGACACCACGAGGAACGCGGTGCGCTTCATAATCGCACGTGGGCCGACGCGTCTCGTGCATGCACGTAGGCATAATGATAAATAATTTTGTCTTGATGAAAAATTACAGTGTGCATGTCAATATGCCCCACTCTGTAGCTACGTGGTGTATACGTTGTTAAAATTGCTCACTGTAAGAATGACTGATTGACCCTGATCATGATAAAGAGACACGTATACCTTACACATGACATAGACAAATTATGCATAACATTCAAAGCAAATACTCATGAATGTGTATTCTTAAAAACAGTGTAAGCAAAATTGTATTTATATCAAAGGTAAACATGCCAATAAGGAACTATGTACTTGAGAAAGCACATAACTATTACTGAAAGTTGCTATAGCTGAGTCAGTGGCAAGGAGACAACATAAATAGGTTATTTGAATCAAATCATGGCTGACATTTGTCTACATGGAACTAAATGGAATCGAAACTCTCTAATCTGTCCCCTCCTGAACACCACCTTGCAGTAGGGACAGGTCAAGTTGTGGTCCAGGGGCCATTCCTGGTCATCGACCTGTACTGGGGCAGCTACTGCACCAATGTCAACTTCCTTATAGCGACGGCCTTCACGCTGTATTTCTGTTCGCATGCCTTCACCAATGTACCACTCCACGAATAATCTCCAGTGAGATTCAAACTGTATTTGGAAGTTGTAGACTTTTCTTTCATTTCTGAAGAAATTCTTAGACTGCTAGATTATCTCTAAATCTTTTCCATGACAAAGATTGGACTTATAGTCTGTGGTCACAGTAAATTCCAATGCAACCTGCGTAAGTAATTCATGGGTGTAAGAAGACATCTTACGTATGCACAGTAGTTCAATAGATTCACAATAGAAGTTATGCTCTGATAAGCTATGTACACCCTGTTTACCCTGTAAAATTATTATGCATGCATGTGCAAACACAGTAGCACCTGTCTACTGATGACACTGCCTAAGCCCCGGCCTACAAAGATGTGTGTACAAGCTACCTCTTCAACTTGGACACCTCTAGCTCTAATGAGGGCAGCACCTACTGACCCAGCTATGTTGAGAAAACTTCGTCTGAAATAAGGACACCTCTCTAATGAGGGCAGCACCACTATCCCAGCTAAGTAGTGATGCGTACAAAGCTACATAACTCTGATTCCACAATAGTGCCCAAATGTGTTCAGAATATGCCACGAGATGTGTAACAATTTGCATGACTGGACTTGCATGTGTCTATTGTACAGGTGTGTGATGCTTTACAAAGCCTTTCCCGCTCAGAAAGTGTAGCCATGCTGATAGTAAGTACATGGGGATACTTCAATACCATTGCATGCCCTTGCACACCCACCCACCCACCCACACACACACACACACAAGCACAAGCACGCACACACACACACACACACACACAAGCACACACACACACACACACACGCGCACACACACACACACACACACACACACACACACACACACACACACACACACACACACACACACACGGGTACACAGAAGTATGTACACATACATTCACATAATCCATATTTCCCCAACGTACCACTCCACGAATAATCTCCAGTGAGATGCGAAGCTGCTTTGGAAGTTGTAGCCTTTTCTTCCATTCTTGAAGAAATTCTAGTAGATTATCTCTAAATCCTCTCCATGACAAAGATTGGACTTATAGTCTGTGTTCACAGTAAACTCCAATATGCAACCTGCATAAGTAATTCATGGGGGTAAGAAGGCATCTTACGTATGCACAGTGGTGAAATGGATTTATTCACAATGGAGCTAAAGCTCTGAGGAGCTATGTTAAAAGTATTTGTGAATGTGATTTTTTCCTAGCTACCTTCTTCGGGAAGATTCGTTACACCCAGACATCAACAAACACTGGGAATGATTAAGGTATATACCAATATCCTGGCAAGTCAATTTTAAGCTGTAGAGTGGTAAGAATTCCCCTGCTATGACATAGAGACTGGTTGTCAAGGATTGGCTATTGAGCTGGCTACTCGTAGCAAGGCTGCAATGGATCATGCAAAACATTGTTATTCCCATCCCTATTTGAATAGCTTCCCTTCCGTAGTCTTTAGTTTATCAGCTGCATGGTGAAGGGCCATGTGGCTGAAACATCCTCATCTATTGCAGTCCTGATACGTGTAAACCAACTCGAAAGTCTATCACTCTATCCGTGGCAATTCTCCTTGTGTCTGCAGTAGAGAGGCCGTGGCTACCTTAACTAAGTGTATGGGTGACTGGCACTTGAGCAAAATACCACAAGTAACTGCTCAACCACAAATGCCTACCTACAGGCTAGGGTGTTTGCATGCAAATGCATTCTGTAGCTATAGATACAAGTTGTACAGGGTAACACTTTCCAGAAGAAGACCAGTTAAGGCAGGCACCCCCTTGCCGAAATGTTGCTGGTGAACTGTGTTTTCGATGGGGAGCATTTTCTGCATGACATTCATATACGTATGGTTTCGTGTGGAAACGCTCGTTCTTGGTAATTAGCTACGTAAGTGCAGACAACAGGAATGATATTTTTCGATATAAGTGAGTCAGTGCAGCACTGCAGCAGCTATATACTATCTAGCTGTATTGTGCTTACAATTACCCACATCATGAAGGTGGTTTAAAGTTTGAAGCTTAAGCTTCTTGCATTCCTTCCAAAAGTAGCCTAAGAGCATCCAGCGCACTTCTCCTCCGATGTCCAGCTGCAGCAGCTGGCGAATTCTTTTCATAGTGACAGGTCGCGCTCTTAGTTCTCCGTTGTACATGATACCCCAGGTGGCTGCCTTTGTTCAGCTCATCTCCAGTTATTAGTTATAGGGGCTTGCCGGGGAAAGATGCATGCAGGATCGCGCCTCTGCGCCATATTTCGTTGCAGTCAGGTGACTGTAATGTTATTGCCATATACAGCTAAGGGTGTGGTCCTATGTATAATACATGATGTGAGGTACAGTGCGGCTACAACCTAAGACGGCTATGAAGGAATTTGGTGCATGCAACATGATATTTTAAGAGTGCATGTAAACATCACTTCAGTAACACTAAAAGAAGTAGATCCATTGGGTCAGTGCATGCATTCAAGTAAGTTTAGCTACTTCCACTATTAGCTGGTTAGCTAGCTAGCTATCTGTGAGTGATAGCTATGAAATGCAATGTTGAATTGGGTACCACAAGCAGCCCCACACCTCCGCACAACGTACACAAGTGAAGTCGCTGTGTGAGGGCCAAGCTGCAGGCTCCTAACTAGGGAGAATATCCCCCTGTAGCCATGGTACTGTGGGGGTCTGGCCAAAGATAATCGATGGTCTGGCAAAGACAGTCATTTAGTGCTTTTGAACAAAATTGCAATAACTATAACCTAGACAGCACATGTTTCTAGCTAATGTTCAATAGTATACCAATACACTAGCACCTAGCCGTCTAACACAGCTATAGCTACCTATTATCTAGCTAGCCAACTAAAGGGTACTAGGCTACTGGTGTCTGAAGAGCATAGTCTAAAGTTCCTCAATGTCAGTGGCCATCCTAGCATTGTTCAAGTATGGCTCGCTCTCCACCCTCACTTTCTTTCCGTTCTCGTAAGCACGCTTGGCAATTTCTTTCAGCTCAGCATATCTGTGGCCAACTATATTGCTGTACAGTTTGAACACATGCGGTCTGCCCTGTTCATCAACCAGTTTAAACGTCGCTGCTGGCAAACCCTCACCTATGCTTTCATCATTGTCATCATACTCCGTAATGGTACCAACAACGCTCTCTGGCTGAGCCGCCATTTCTGATTCTTGCAAAAATGGCTTCTCCCCGTGGCTAAATATCACTCGCGCTAGATGTTTCTGGTCATCACCCAGGGTCTGCTCGTCTGACACCACGAGGAACGCGGTGCGCTTCATAATCGCACGTGGGCCGACGCGTCTCGTGCATGCACGTAGGCATAATGATAAATAATTTTGTCTTGATGAAAAATTACAGTGTGCATGTCAATATGCCCCACTCTGTAGCTACGTGGTGTATACGTTGTTAAAATTGCTCACTGTAAGAATGACTGATTGACCCTGATCATGATAAAGAGACACGTATACCTTACACATGACATAGACAAATTATGCATAACATTCAAAGCAAATACTCATGAATGTGTATTCTTAAAAACAGTGTAAGCAAAATTGTATTTATATCAAAGGTAAACATGCCAATAAGGAACTATGTACTTGAGAAAGCACATAACTATTACTGAAAGTTGCTATAGCTGAGTCAGTGGCAAGGAGACAACATAAATAGGTTATTTGAATCAAATCATGGCTGACATTTGTCTACATGGAACTAAATGGAATCGAAACTCTCTAATCTGTCCCCTCCTGAACACCACCTTGCAGTAGGGACAGGTCAAGTTGTGGTCCAGGGGCCATTCCTGGTCATCGACCTGTACTGGGGCAGCTACTGCACCAATGTCAACTTCCTTATAGCGACGGCCTTCACGCTGTGTTTCTGTTCGCATGCCTTCACCAATGTACCACTCCACGAATAATCTCCAGTGAGATTCAAACTGTTTTTGGAAGTTGTAGACTTTTCTTTCATTTCTGAAGAAATTCTTAGACTGCTAGATTATCTCTAAATCTTTTCCATGACAAAGATTGGACTTATAGTCTGTGGTCACAGTAAATTCCAATGCAACCTGCGTAAGTAATTCATGGGTGTAAGAAGACTTCTTACGTATGCACAGTAGTTCAATAGATTCACAATAGAAGTTATGCTCTGATAAGCTATGTACACCCTGTTTACCCTGTAAAATTATTATGCATGCATGTGCAAACACAGTAGCACCTGTCTACTGATGACACTGCCTAAGACCCGGCCTACAAAGATGTGTGTACAGGCTACCTCTTCAACTTGGACACCTCTAGCTCTAATGAGGGCAGCACCTACTGACCCAGCTATGTTGAGAAAACTTCGTCTGAAATAAGGACACCTCTCTAATGAGGGCAGCACCACTATCCCAGCTAAGTAGTGATGCGTACAAAGCTACATAACTCTGATTCCACAATAGTGCCCAAATGTGTTCAGAATATGCCACGAGATGTGTAACAATTTGCATGACTGGACTTGCATGTGTCTATTGTACAGGTGTGTGATGCTTTACAAAGCCTTTCCCGCTCAGAAAGTGTAGCCATGCTGATAGTAAGTACATGGGGATACTTCAATACCATTGCATGCCCTTGCACACCCACCCACACCCACACACACTCAAGCACGCACACACACACACACGCACAAGACACACACACAACACACACACACACACACACACACACATACACACATGCACACACACACACACACACACACACACACACACACACACACACACACACACACACACACACACACACACACACACACACACACACACACACACACACACACACACACACACACACACAAACACACACACGGGTACACAGAAGATTGTACACATACATTCACATAATCCATATTTCCCCAACGTACCACTCCACGAATAATCTCCAGTGAGATGCGAAGCTGCTTTGGAAGTTGTAGCCTTTTCTTCCATTCTTGAAGAAATTCTAGTAGATTATCTCTAAATCCTCTCCATGACAAAGATTGGACTTATAGTCTGTGTTCACAGTAAACTCCGATATGCAACCGGCATAAGTAATTCATGGGGGTAAGAAGGCATCTTACGTGTGCACAGTAGTGAAATGGATTAATTCACAATGGAGTTAAAACTCTGAGGAGCTATGTTAAAAGTATTTGTAAATGTGATTTTTTCCTAGCTACCTTCTTCGGGAAGATTCGTTACACCCAGACATCAACAAACACTGGGAATGATTAAGGTATATACCAATATCCTGGCAAGTCAATTTTAAGCTGTAGAGTGGTAAGAATTCCCCTGCTATGACACAGAGACTCATTGTCAAGGATTGGCTATTGAGCTGGTTACTCGTAGCAAGGCTGCAATGGATCATGCAAAACATTGTTATTCCCATCCCTATTTGAATATATAGCTTCCCTTCCGTAGTCTTTAGTTGATCAGCTGCATGGTGAAGGGCCATGTGGCTGAAACATCCTCATCTATTGCAGTCCTGATACGTGTAAACCAACTTGAAAGCCTATCACTCTATCCGTGGCAATTCTCCTTGTGTCTGTAGAGATACCGTGGTCTACCTTAACTAAGTGTATGGGTTACTGGCACTTGAGCAAAATACCACAAGTAACTGCTCAACCACAAATGCCTACCTACAAGCTAGGGTGTTTGCATGCAAATGCATTCTGTAGCTAGATACAAGTTTTACGAGGTGACACTTTCCAAAATGAGACCAGTTAAGGCAGGCACCCCCTTGCCGAAATGTTGCTGGTGAACTGTGTTTTCGATGGGGAGCATTTTCTGCATGACATTCATATACGTATGGTTTCGTGTGGAAACGCTCGTTCTTGGTAATTAGCTACGTAAGTGCAGACAACAGGAATGATATTTTTCGATATAAGTGAATCAGTGCAGCACTGCAGCAGCTATATACTATCTAGCTGTATTGTGCTTACACTTACCCACATCATGAAGGTGGTTTAAAGTTTGAAGCTTAAGCGTCTTGCATTCCTTCCAAAAGTAGCCGAAGAGCATCCAGCGCACTTCTTCTCCGACGTCCCGCTGCAGCAGCTGGTGAATTCTTTTCATAGTGACAGGTCGCGCTCTTAGTTCTCCGTTGGACATGATACCCCAGGTGGCTGTCTTTGTTCAGCTCATCTCCAGTTATTAGTTATAGGGGCTTGCCGGAGAATTATGCATGTAGGATCGCGCCTCTGCGCCATATTTCGTTGCAGTCAGGTGACTGTAATGTTATTGCCATATACAGCTAAGGGTGTGGTCCTATGTATAATACATGATGTGAGGTACAGTGCGGCTACAACCTAAGACGGCTATGAAGGAATTTGGTGCATGCAACATGATATTTTAAGAGTGCATGTAAACATCACTTCAGTAACACTAAAAGAAGTAGATCCATTGGGTCAGTGCATGCATTCAAGTCAGTTTAGCTACTTCCACTATTAGCTGGTTAGCTAGCTAGCTAGCTATCTGTGAGTGATAGCTATGAAATGCAATGTTGAATTGGGTACCACAAGCAGCCCCACACCTCCGCACAACGTACACAAGTGAAGTCGCTGTGAGAGGGCCAAGCTGCAGGCTCCTAACTAGGGAGAATATCCCCCTGTAGCCATTGTACTGTGGGGGTCTGGCCAAAGATAATCGATGGTCTGGCAAAGACAGTCATTTAGTGCTTTTGAACAAAATTGCAATAACTATAACCTAGACAGCACATGTTTCTAGCTAATGTTCAATAGTATACCAATACACTAGCACCTAGCCGTCTAACACAGCTATAGCTACCTATTATCTAGCTAGCCAACTAAAGGGTACTAGGCTACTGGTGTCTGAAGAGCATGGTCTGAAAGTTCTTCGATGTCAGTGGCCTTCCTAGCATTGTTCAAGTATGGCTCGCTCTCCACCCTCACGTTCCTTCTGTTCCCGTAAGCACGCTTGGCAATTTCTTTCAGCTTAGCATATCTGTCGCCAACTATATTGCTGTACAGTTTGAACACATGCGGTCTGCCCTGTTCATCAACCAGTTTAAACGTCGCTGCTGGCAAACCCTCACCTATGCTTTCATCATTGTCATCATACTCCGTAATGGTACCAACAACGCTCTCTGGCTGAGCCGCCATTTCTGATTCTTGCAAAAATGGCTTCTCCCCGTGGCTAAATATCACTCGCGCTAGATGTTTCTGGTCACCACCCAGGGTCTGCTCGTCTGACACCACGAGGAACGCGGTGCGCTTCATAATCGCACGTGGGCCGACGCGTCTCGTGCATGCACGTAGGCATAATGATAAATAATTTTGTCATAATGAAAAATTACAATGTGCATGTCAATATGCCCACTCTGTAGCTACGTGGTGTATACGTTGTTAAAATTGCTCACTGTAAGAATGACTGATTGACCCTGATCATGATAAAGAGACACGTATACCTTACACATGACATAGACAAATTATGCATAACATTCAAAGCAAATACTCATGAACGTGTATTCAAAAACAGTGTAAGCAAAATTGTATTTACATCAAAGGTAAACATGCCAATAAGAAACTATGTACTTGAGAAAGCACACAACTATTACTGAAAGTTGCTATAGCTGAGTCAGTGACAAGGAGACAACATAAATAGGTTATTTGAATCAAATCATGGCTGACATTTGTCTACATGGAACTAAATGGAATCAAAACTCTCTAATCTGTCCCCTCCTGAACACCACCTTGCAGTAGGGACAGGTCAAGTTGGGGTCCAGGGGCCATTCCTGGTCATTGGCCTGTACTGGGGCAGCTACTGCACCAATGTCAACTTCCTTATAGCGACGGCCTTCACGCTGTATTTCTGTTCGCATGCCTTCACCAATGTACCACTCCACGAATAATCTCCAGTGAGATTCAAACTGTTTTTGGAAGTTGTAGACTTTTCTTTCATTTCTGAAGAAATTCTTAGACTGCTAGATTATCTCTAAATCTTTTCCATGACAAAGATTGGACTTATAGTCTGTGGTCACAGTAAATTCCAATGCAACCTGCGTAAGTAATTCATGGGTGTAAGAAGACATCTTACGTATGCACAGTAGTTCAATAGATTCACAATAGAAGTTATGCTCTGATAAGCTATGTACACCCTGTTTACCCTGTAAAATTATTATGCATGCATGTGCAAACACAGTAGCACCTGTCTACTGATGACACTGCCTAAGACCCGGCCTACAAAGATGTGTGTACAAGCTACTCTGCAATTTGGACACCTCTAGCTCTAATGAGGATAGCACCTACTGACCCAGATATGTTAAGAAACTTCGTCTGAAATAAGGACACCTCTCTAATGAGGGCAGCACCACTATCCCAGCTAAGTAGTGATGCGTACAAAGCTACATAACTCTGATTCCACAATAGTGCCCAAATGTGTTCAGAATATGCCACGAGATGTGTAACAATTTGCATGACTGGACTTGCATGTGTCTATTGTACAGGTGTGTGATGCTTTACAAAGCCTTTCCCGCTCAGAAAGTGTAGCCATGCTGATAGTAAGTACATGGGGATACTTCAATACCATTGCATGTCCTTGCACACCAACCCACACACACACACACAAGCACACACACACACACACACACACACACACACACACACACACACACACACACGCACACAAGCACACACACACACACACACACACACACACACACACACACACACACACACACACACACACACACACACACACACACACACACACACACACACACACACACACACACACACACCTCCTCCTCCTCCTCTGTACTCCTTGTCCTAAAGGACGTTGGACAGGATCTAGGACGACATGTTACGGTGGTCTTCCAACGGTTGGTGGATGAACGCTCTCTACCTTGCGCGGTCCTTTACCACTGCTTGCCAGTTAGGCAGGCTTGCCAGGTCTTGGTTGACTACATCGACCCATCGCAGTGGTGTTCCTCCTGGGGGTCTATGCATTCCTCGCGGTCTGCCCTCAAGGGCGTCGGCTACGAATACAGGATCGAGGCGCGATGTAGCACGGAAGGCTACCAATGGGGACGAAGGAAACAGTAACCCACCGCGTGCGGGGAAGAAGCCAAGACGAGAACAAGGGCCAGACGATCGACCTATTCTCCAACAGCGACGACAGCGTAGAGCAGTCCCTTCTAGGATACTGAGCACAAGACAAGCAGATTAGGGACATGGAATGTAAGATCGCTGCAGGGATTGGGAAAGTTGGAACAACTAGCTGGTGAGATGGAGCGGTACAGACTAGCAGTGCTTGCAGTGACAGAGACACACCTACCAGGTGAGGGGGAGAAGCTGCTTGATGTAAATAAGGGGTACAGACCAGTCTTCTCAGGAAGAGCTGATGGGAGACAAGCTGAAGGAGTAGGCCTAGCCTTCTCCCTTTATGCATGGAATGCCCTACGTTGCTATGAAGCAGTATCCCCCAGGATACTGACCGCTGAGGTACTAACTCGCATTGGACCTTTAGCAATCATAGTTGGGTATGCACCTACCAACCAAGCCAATGAGGAAGTGAAAGAGCAGTTCTATGCTGACCTAGATGGGGTTATGACTAAGACAAATGGCCTTACCATGTTACTTGGAGATTTTAACGCATCACTTGGAGACAGTGTACCGGGAGTAGTTGGCCCCCATGGACTGGGAAAGGGAACAAGTGATAATGGGGACAGGCTTGTGGAGTTTGCCAGCGCACATCAGATGTGTATCACAAACACACTTTTCCCACATAAGATAGCGATTCCAAACCCATTCCCATTCCAAATTCCTCGCGTACCTTTGAACCAGGGGGGTCGGTCAAGGTCACGTGTGTCCGCAAAATGGCCGACGCGGCTGCTCTTTACTGTGTATTTTACCTATACTAGCAAAGAGCAGACATATTTCGAGAAACACATCGCATCGCTTGTTTCTTTGCTTCTGAGCACACAGTTGGACAAGGGCTATCAGAAAATTGACCCTTCCCCGCCCTTCCCCAGCATCTAGGTAGGTTTTGCGAGCATTTTCCAACACCGGTGTACGAGTGTTCGCTGCTGCTGGCTACGAGGCAGATGAAGCCTAATCTGGAGTACCGAGCAAGTGCTCCTGTGGAAGTGACTCCTTAGAAGCTGGTAACGAGTCTTCATTGGTCACTTCAGGACTGCAAGACTGATAGGTTACTCTGGTTGACTGCTTCTGCAATGGGAGTGCAATCGGCAGCCACGTCCTTGCAATCGTCTTGGTTCTGTACACGATTTGTCACATTCGATAGCAGGGATGCTAGAAATGGCTTAAGCGTGCTGGCAATCCTCAGGAAACGCTGCGATAACTTGCAAAACTAAATCGTGAAAGCCGTCAATTAAGCCCAATCCACCGTATGGCTCCTTGGCTACGTACGTACGGGTCATACCAGGGGCGCGAATGCAGTACAATGCCCTGCCATGGCTCAGGGTATGCACATTCGGCCTTGGAGCACGGTCAGCTAACATATGGATACGCGATTGAAATGTCAGGAATGCAATTATTGAGGTGCTGGTATTGCGCAATCCCAGGACTTGTCCGACCCCCCTTGCCTTTGAACGACATGGCGCGTATATAAACAAAATGGCACCCTCTACCGTGTTCACGCGAAGCGTTTCCACAGACGAGAAGCAATCTTCGTGACTTTTTGAAGGTTCCCAAGTGTAAAAGACAGATGAAGGCTTGCAAAACTCATTGAAGCTAGTTTGTAGCGTTTACCTCGTAGTTTGTGTCTGCGATTAAAGGAGAAAACTGCATTTTTCTTAGTAGCTGGAGCTGCAACACACTAGCTTCATTCAGATATTATTTGCCCAACTCCTGAGGAGTAGACATGATGTAGTTGTTCGGCCATCTAGCTCACTTCTGCTTGTGGAAACGAGTTTGAAGCTATGGTACTGGTCCTACATTTAGGCTGTGGCGGTCCCAAACCGATTCCTATTCGTTCCATTCCAACTTCAAGTACAGACTAGTAAAACGGCACTTCAATGCAACTCACTGTATGCGCGCGCAGTATATGTATTGCTATATATGACGTTTGCATATAATTATTGAGCAGTCTAGTGGGATGCACTACCAGCTCAATTCATATTGTTTTCATAGCATGAAGCTTCCACTTGCAGAGCAACGAGTCCCATGCAATTTCATGTTTGCAGCCACAATGGAACCAACTCCTAGGAAGCTTGCCTCACATTTTACAGTATTAGCTAGCTAGTACTTCCAGCAATTTATGTCGCTATGGAAATAGCTATATTGAATTGTGAATGCTAGCTCAGTTACTGCAAGCAGTAAGCATGTGGGTGGGGGGAGGGGAGGGGGTAGCTATATGGGTGTATATGCGTAGCTATTTATGTTTTCAGTTTGGTAGCTATCGAAGGCTTCTTTTGTACTTTGATATTGCCTGAGGAACAGAAGGTGTAATATTCCAAACATTTGCCGGGAGCATGCCCCACCTCCCAGGATGGGGTAAGCCAATGCTTTAATTTATTGCTTTGCTTTAAATTTTTTTTGCACATTATTACTTCTGCCAGACCAATGCTAGGTATATCACGACACCCCTGCATGCCCAGCAATTAACTTTTTCTGACATGTACTTCTTACCCAGTCAACCCTGCAACTCTACAAGTGGCCCTAGCCTGAACAGCATTCTGCTGGCAGAGTTGGCCATGCATGCAGCTCAGATCATGCAATACATTGTCATTATTATGAATTGTATAATCAGTACTACTGTGCCATTATAAAATAGAACTTTGTAGGATCTCTTGTACGCAAGCTTCATATACATCTATTGTGATGGTGTATCATCACAGTATGCATCAATATTCTTATTCTTACGGAGACTGATTCTGCAAAAGTGCATTACTGCCCAGCTAGATCCTCTAAGTCTTGGAGGATCTATGCAAGGCAGAGACAAAGTAGATTCAAGTGAAACTACTAAACCATCATTCACTTCTGTGGCACAGTCTATGAAACAATTCGTTGCGTCATGTTGAGAGCTTCAATTTGAGCCATAACACGTCCGAATCCGTCCAAAAACGGCCAAGATACGGTGTTACGAGGGCGCAGCTCGTGAGCCACGAGTTCGGCACGTGTTTCCCACGTGTTTCCACAGGAAGTGTATGCTTTCTTACACGGTTGTTTCGAGGCGGCAGCTTAGTTTTCCGAATGGAAAAATTGGGAATGGGAATGGGAATACGTCAACAATTCTATGATTTAACTGCGCATGCCTTATCCCTACGCCATCGCCACTGCAAGGAGGATGAAACTTTGCTTCTGAATAGCTCTCACCCAGTGAAGGTAGGTTGTACTTTGAAAATTGTGGATTATGGTTTTCCGTTTTGAAAATAGTGAGTTAGCCAGCAAGGTTTAAACGGCTCAAAGCATATTACTCTGGGTTTCACGCCAGTGAGCTAGCGTGATAGCCAAGTGACTGTAGAACTAGGTGAATTCGCTGCACACTAAACTTTTTGCATAGTACGCGTTTGTAATGTCCCATGTTCTGCCATTTGCAATTGCATTTGCCATACACAATTGTTATTATTCATTTATGGCATTCCTGGAAGAAACTAGGAATCTTCCAAAAGGTGATTTAACTGGCCTTTGCTTCTTCAATCATTTCCCTTGCTTTTCAGCGGTTTTGCTATTTCAAGCTATTGATGTTGCAGGTTGGCACATGATTGTAATAAAAAATAACATGTGTAGCTAATTGCGACCTTTTACTTAATATCACTGTGTGTGTGTGTGTGTGTACAGATGGCACCCCTATACTTCCAGCACACCTGATGATGGCCTGGAATTGGCCGAAACATACCTATGGTGTGCCGTGTGCATTGAAGTAGCAGTGGTTATATATATATTTGCAGTAGCAGTGCCTATATGATTGTTTGTGCCCTGGTACAGCCTGCACTTGAAAGGGGAATAATACACACAGTTGTAGCTTTGCTATAATTATAAGAATTATTTGATGTCATAATCGCAAACATGCACTTTCCACTTCAAAACCAGCAATAATATTTGAATACCAGGCATTTGACCTTATAATAGCTTCCCTTTTGATTCCTCTTTTTCTTTTATATTATAGTCACTGCAATAATTATTGTTTGCACTATTGTAATTAGAGTGCATTTATGTTGCATGTGTGTGTAATTGTTATCATCTCATTAAGTTCAAATTTTGCACGAAAATCTAGCTAAAGAGTATATTACACATAAAGCTATGTATGTGTGGTATCTGCCATATTAAGTGATATTATAATTGCATGTGATCATGACTTATAACGTGTATCGCCAAACATAATGCATTGGCGTTGTGTTTGCAAGTGTGTGTGCATGTGTTTGTGCATGTGCGTGTGTGTGCATGTGTTTGTGCATGTGCGTGTGTGTTCACATATGCATGCATGGGTGTGGATATATGAGAGTGCATGCAAGAGTGACACATGCAAGTACACGTAGTATGTCAGCTGCAGGACCGGAGGGCAAAGGGCTATGCTACCTGGAAAGCTGCTGTAGAACGGGGCTAGGCAGGCTATCATTTAATGATTGATAAAGAAGGTAGGGTTCCATCGTACTTCTGCAGCCAGCATTCTAAATTCTATCAACATTAGCATAATGAGAAAGAAGATGCATGGAATCAGCTGCTGGTCCTCAAATGGAAAATTATCCATGGCACCCACACACAGATGCATATGCACAATGCTGTGCATGTTGAGACAGACACCCTCACATCCAGTACCACCCATGCACTTCACCATTTCACCTAACTCTAGCTCCAATCTGTTGCATTGTTCCATCCATATGTCTTCCAAATACCAGGTACCTTCAAAAAGGACCACAAGATATAAGGCCCTGATGTCACTGAGTGGGGCGTCCCCACTACAGTTTGTCCCCCAGTACAGTATTCACTAGTGAATACTGTCCCATGGCCCTTACTCTGTGCAACAGTCACATGCAACTGGACGAATGACACCAATCACTTTGATTGATCAGGCATATGCATTCCAAATAGTTCATGTGTAAACATGAGATAACTGCTTGTGGGGTCCAATACCAACATTATAATTTTACGGCAAAGCAAAGTTACTGATTTCCATTCTCTCTCCAATTTGCTGCAGGTTATGCTCATATGTCAACAAATATGTAGCTGTAGAGGGTTCAGTTTCAGCCTTTGTCTCACCAGATACAGAAGGAATCTCAACTAAACCGTGCACAGACATCGAATTGATACCAGGCGTATGTGCATTAGTCTAACAGCTAGCTAAGCCTGCTTCGTACATTCTCTTGACAGCAAGAAAATGGCTATCACTGGCGACACTTAATCGCCCAATAGCGCACTTCTGCCAGTTTTCCAGCCATTGTCCTGTGTATCGAAGGAAAGTCAAGGTAGTGCACATCGTTGTCCTGTATAGCTTGTTCTACTGCCCGGTTCGTACTTCGCGCTTCGAACAACTTTATTACAACTGTACCCCGCCATACTATAGCATAGGATTATAGTATGGCGACGTACAGTGCTAGTAAAGTTGTTCAAAGCTTGAAGTACGAGCCGGGCAGTAGAACAAGCTACACAGGACAATGTTCTGCACTACTTTAACTTACCTTCGATACCCAGTGCACCGGCTGGAAAACTGGGAGAAGTGTGCTATTGGGCGATTATTTGCCACAAGTTAAAGCCATTATCTTGCTGCCTAGACAACACAAGGCAAGCTTATTGGACTATAGCACACTCGCCTGTTATCTGTTCTACGTACTTTCCAAGTTAATTGCCCCTTGTTCAAGTGTAGGAAGAGAAAAAGGCTAAAACATCTTGAAAGTCCATTTACTCGAGAATCACCAATTACCTCGTTCTGGTTTCCAAACCAAACTAAGTTGCCGCCATTTGTATTATGCGAAACAGCCGTGCTTAAGTCAAAGGCGGTACAACAAAAACGTCATTCTTCCGGTTAAATGGAGTGCGGAGTGTGGCTTAACCTTAACCAATTTCGATGGGATAAAGACCGTTGTACTCCTAAAGAAACGTACTGTGCAGTAATACGGTGAATGAGTGCAAGTCGAACAGTTTGAAATCTGGATTGGAATCGCTACATAAGACCATACACCAAGCCACCTGGTACCCACCGAATGCAAGAGCCAAGCCTAGTCTAAAAGACTATGTGTTGGTGAAGCGCAGACTGAGACCTTCGGTGATGGACACCAGGGTTTTCAGAGGGGCAGATCTAGACACCGATCACCGCTTGGTGGTAGTAACCTTACGCCTCAAACTAGATAAGAAGTCAAACCAAAGGAAGGGAAAGCGATTTGAAACAGCACTGCTCGGGAAGACAGATAGAAGGATGGCGTATGTGGAGGCTCTAAGGGAGGCCTTTGATAAAAGAAGACAACAAGGCAGTGTTGAAGAGAGGTGGAGTGAACTAAAGGAAGCATTTGTGGGATCGGCAGAACAACATCTAAAAAGGAGGCGTATGGCAAAGAAGAAGTGGATCTCCGATGACACTCTTGAACTGGTTGAAACAAAGCGCATAGCATTTCGAAGATGGCAGGAACACTGCACAGATAAGAAGGAGTATCAGGCCATCTGCAAGAAAGTGAGACAAGCTTTGAAGGGTGATAAGGAGAAGTGGCTTGAAAATGAAATCACGGAGATGGAAGAGGACATCAGGCATCACAGACATGGAAACTTCTTTAAAAAGATGAGAAAGTTGACCAATAGCAGCATACTACCTACAAACACGATCTTGGATGAGGAGGGCCAGACTCTTAAGAGACCTGAAGAGAAACTTGCCAGATGGTAAAGGCACTTTGAGAAAGTGCTCAATGTCCGGAACGAAGTAGCAGAGGAGGTAGTATCAGAGCTGGAAAACCGGTCACATGGAGAGACACCCGAAGTGACACGAGAAGAAGTGAAGAAAGCAGTGTGGAAGTTACGCAATGGCAAAGCAGCAGGACAGGATGAATCTGAAGCTGAGCTACTGAAGAAAGGGGGAGAGGCAGCTATTGATTGGCTCACAGAGGTGGTACAGCAGGTATGGAAATCTGGGAAGGTACCACAAGAGTGGAAAGATGCCATATTGATCCCTGTCCACAAGAAACGAGCAAGAAATGATTGTGACAACTACCCTGGAATAGCGCTCCTAAGTATCCCTGGTAAGGTGCTGGCCCTAATCCTACTAGAAAGAATGCAAGTGATAGTGGAACCACAACTAATGGAAGCACAGTGTGGATTTCGGAAAGTAAGGAGCACGGTGGACCAGATCTGGCTGACGCGACAAGTAGTTGAGAAGGCAACGGAATACCACACTACAGTGTACTTATGTTTCGTGGACCTCATCAAAGCCTACGACTCAGTGGACCGTGCAGCCTTGATAGCGGTACTGAGATCGTATGGGTCCCCAACCAGCTGGTAAACCTAGTAGGAGAACTGTACACTGAAACCAAATGCTGTGTGCGAACAGCAGAGGGCACCTCAGAGGCTTTCGAAGTTAAGACTGGAGTGAGACAAGGATGCATCCTGTCTCCCCTCCTGTTCAATTGCTTCCTAGATCGAATTGTGAAAGGGGTTATGTCAGTGCTTGGAGGAGGTGTACATATGGAGTATTCCACTGAGGGAGGACTCTTCCTGTCTTATCGAGATAAGACTCCTGCCTCAGCCCACATCCAAGATGCCAGGTACGCAGATGACATGGCTCTCATTGCAGAGTCCAGGAGTGAGCTACAGCACATGTTAACAGTCCTGGATGAAGCATGTGAGCGGTGGGGAATGCGTATCAGTGTGGAAAAGACACACACATACACATACACACACACACACACACACACACACACACACACACACACACACACACACACACACAAACACACACACGGGTACACAGAAGTATGCACACATACATTCACATAATCCATATTTCCCCAACGTACCACTCCACGAATAATCTCCAGTGAGATGAGAAGCTGCTTTGAAAGTTGTAGCTTTTTCTTCCATTCTTGAAGAAATTCTAGTATATTATCTCTAAATCTTCTCCATGACAAAGATTGGACTTATAGTCTGTGTTCACAGTAAACTCCAATATGCAACCTGCATAAGTAATTCATGGGGGTAAGAAGGCATCTTACGTATGCACAGTGGTGAAATGGATTAATTCACAATGGAGTTAAAACTCTGAGGAGCTATGTTAAAAGTATTTGTAAATGTGATTTTTTCCTAGCTACCTTCTTCGGGAAGATTCGTTACACCCAGACATCAACAAACACTGGGAATGATTAAGGTATATACCAATATCCTGGCAAGTCAATTTTAAGCTGTAGAGTGGTAAGAATTCCCCTGCTATGACACAGAGACTCTTGTCAAGGATTGGCTATTGAGCTGGTTACTCGTAGCAAGGCTGCAATGGATCATGCAAAACATTGTTATTCCCATCCCTATTTGGATAGCTTCCCTTCCGTAGTCTTTAGTTTATCAGCTGCATGGTGAAGGGCCATGTGGCTGAAACATCCTCATCTATTGCAGTCCTGATACGTGTAAACCAACTCGAAAGTCTATCACTCTATCCGTGGCAATTCTCCTTGTGTCTGCAGTAGAGAGGCCGTGGCTACCTTAACTAAGTGTATGGGTGACTGGCACTTGAGCAAAATACCACAAGTAACTGCTCAACCACAAATGCCTACCTACAGGCTAGGGTGTTTGCATGCAAATGCATTCTGTAGCTATAGATACAAGTTGTACAGGGTAACACTTTCCAGAAGAAGACCAGTTAAGGTAGGCACCCCCTTGCCGAAATGCTGCTGGTGGACTGTGTTTTCGATGGGGAGCATTTTCTGCATGACATTCATATACGTATGGTTTCGTGTGGAAACGCTCGTTCTTGGTAATTAGCTACGTAAGTGCAGACAACAGGAATGATATTTTTCGATATAAGTGAGTCAGTGCAGCACTGCAGCAGCTATATACTATCTAGCTGTATTGTGCTTACACTTACCCACATCATGAAGGTGGTTTAAAGTTTGAAGCTTAAGCTTCTTGCATTCCTTCCAAAAGTAGCCGAAGAGCATCCAGCGCACTTCTTCTCCGACGCCCCGCTGCAGCAGCTGGTGAATTCTTTTCATAGTGACAGGTCGCGCTCTTAGTTCTCCGTTGTACATGATACTCCAGGTGGCTGCCTTTGTTCAGCTCATCTCCAGTTATTAGTTATAGGGGCTTGCCGGGGAAAGATGCATGCAGGATCGCGCCTCTGCGCCATATTTCGTTGCAGTCAGGTGACAGCAATGTTATTGCCATATACAGCTAAGGGTGTGGTCCTATGTATAATACATGATGTGAGGTACAGTGCGGCTACAACCTAAGACGGCTATGAAGGAATTTGGTGCATGCAACATGATATTTTAAGAGTGCATGTAAACATCACTTCAGTAACACTAAAATAAATAGATCCATTGGGTCAGTGCATGCATTCAAGTCAGTTTAGCTACTTCCACTATTAGCTGGTTAGCTAGCTAGCTAGCTATCTGTGAGTGATAGCTATGAAATGCAATGTTGAATTGGGTACCACAAGCAGCCCCACACCCCCGCACAACGTACACAAGTGAAGTCGCTGTGTGAGGGCCAAGCTGCAGGCTCCTAACTAGGGAGAATATCCCCCTGTAGCCATGGTACTGTGGGGGTCTGGCCAAAGATAATTGATGGTCTGGCAAAGACAGTCATTTAGTGCTTTTGAACAAAATTGCAATAACTATAACCTAGACAGCACATGTTTCTAGCTAATGTTCAATAGTATACCAATACACTAGCACCTAGCCGTCTAACACAGCTATAGCTACCTATTATCTAGCTAGCCAACTAAAGGGTACTAGGCTACTGGTGTCTGAAGAGCATAGTCTAAAGTTCCTCGATGTCAGTGGCCTTCCTAGCATTGTTCAAGTATGACTCGCTCTCCACCCTCACTTTCTTTCCGTTCCCGTAAGCACGCTTGGCAATTTCTTTCAGCTCAGCATATCTGTCGCCAACTATATTGCTGTACAGTTTGAACACATGCGGTCTGCCCTGTTCATCAACCAGTTTAAACGTCGCTGCTGGCAAACCCTCACCTATGCTTTCATCATTGTCATCATACTCCGTAATGGTACTAACAACGCTCTCTGGCTGAGCCGCCATTTCTGATTCTTGCAAAAATGGCTTCTCCCTGTGGCTAAATATCACTCGCGCTAGATTTTTCTGGTCATCACCCAGGGTCTGCTCGTCTGACACCACGAGGAACGCGGTGCGCTTCATAATCGCACGTGGGCCGACGCGTCTCGTGCATGCACGTAGGCATAATGATAAATAATTTTGTCTTGATGAAAAATTACAGTGTGCATGTCAATATGCCCCACTCTGTAGCTACGTGGTGTATACGTTGTTAAAATTGCTCACTGTAAGAATGACTGATTGACCCTGATCATGATAAAGAGACACGTATACCTTACACATGACATAGACAAATTATGCATAACATTCAAAGCAAATACTCATGAACGTGTATTCAAAAACAGTGTAAGCAAAATTGTATTTACATCAAAGGTAAACATGCCAATAAGAAACTATGTACTCGCGAAAGCACACAACTATTACTGAAAGTTGCTATAGCTGAGTCAGTGGCAAGGAGACAACATAAATAGGTTATTTGAATCCAATCATGGCTGACATTTGTCTACATGGAACTAAATGGAATCGAAACTCTCTAATCTGTCCCCTCCTGAACACCACCTTGCAGTAGGGACAGGTCAAGTTAGGGTCCAGGGGCCATTCCTGGTCATTGGCCTGTACTGGGGCAGCTACTGCACCAATGTCAACTTCCTTATAGCGACGGCCTTCACGCTGTATTTCTGTTCGCATGCCTTCACCAATGTACCACTCCACGAATAATCTCCAGTGAGATTCAAACTGTTTTTGGAAGATGTAGACTTTTCTTTCATTTCTGAAGAAATTCTTAGACTGCTAGATTATCTCTAAATCTTTTCCATGACAAAGATTGGACTTATAGTCTGTGGTCACAGTAAATTCCAATGCAACCTGCGTAAGTAATTCATGGGTGTAAGAAGACTTCTTACGTATGCACAGTAGTTCAATAGATTCACAATAGAAGTTATGCTCTGATAAGCTATGTACACCCTGTTTACCCTGTAAAATTATTATGCATGCATGTGCAAACACAGTAGCACCTGTCTACTGATGACACTGCCTAAGCCCCGGCCTACAAAGATGTGTGTACAAGCTACCTCTTCAACTTGGACACCTCTAGCTCTAATGAGGGCAGCACCTACTGACCCAGCTATGTTGAGAAAACTTCGTCTGAAATAAGGACACCTCTCTAATGAGGGCAGCACCACTATCCCAGCTAAGTAGTGATGCGTACAAAGCTACATAACTCTGATTCCACAATAGTGCCCAAATGTGTTCAGAATATGCCACGAGATGTGTAACAATTTGCATGACTGGACTTGCATGTGTCTATTGTACAGGTGTGTGATGCTTTACAAAGCCTTTCCCGCTCAGAAAGTGTAGCCATGCTGATAGTAAGTACATGGGGATACTTCAATACCATTGCATGCCCTTGCACACCCACCCACCCACGCACACACACACACACACAAGCACAAGCACGCACACACACACACACACACAAGCACACACATACACACACACACACGCACACACACACACACACACACACACACACACACACACACACACACACACACACACACACACGGGTACACAGAAGTATGTACACATACATTCACATAATCCATATTTCCCCAACGTACCACTCCACGAATAATCTCTAGTGAGATGCGAAGCTGCTTTGGAAGTTGTAGCCTTTTCTTCCATTCTTGAAGAAATTCTAGTAGATTATCTCTAAATCCTCTCCATGACAAAGATTGGACTTATATTCTGTGTTCACAGTAAATTCCAATATGCAACCTGCATAAGTAATTCATGGGGGTAAGAAGGCATCTTACGTATGCACAGTGGTGAAATGGATTAATTCACAATGGAGTTAAAACTCTGAGGAGCTATGTTAAAAGTATTTGTAAATGTGATTTTTTCCTAGCTACCTTCTTCGGGAAGATTCGTAACACCCAGACATCAACAAACACTGGGAATGATTAAGGTATATACCAAAATCCTGGCAAGTCAATTTTAAGCTGTAGAGTGGTAAGAATTCTCCCCCTATGACACAGAGACTCATTGTCAAGGATAGGATTTTGAGCTGGTTACTCGTAGCAAGGCTGCAATGGATCATGCAAAACATTGTTATTCCCATCCCTATTTGAATAGCTTCCCTTCCGTAGTCTTTAGTTGATCAGCTGCATGGTGAAGGGCCATGTGGCTGAAACATCCTCATCTATTGCAGTCCTGATACGTGTAAACCAACTGAAAAGTCTATCACTCTATCCGTGGCAATTCTCCTTGTGTCTGCAGTAGACAGGCTGTGGCTACCTTAACTAAGTGTATGGGTGACTGGCACTTGAGCAAAATACCACAAGTAACTGCTCAACCACAAAATTAATGCCTACCTACAGGCTAGGGTGTTTGCATGCAAATGCATTCTGTAGCTAGATACAAGTTTTACAAGGTGACACTTACCAAACTGAGACCAGTTAAGGCAGGCACCCCCTTGCCGAAATGTTGCTGGTGAACTGTGTTTTCGATGGGGAGCATTTTCTGCATGACATTCATATACGTATGGTTTCGTGTGGAAACGTCGTTCTTGGTAATAGGTACGTAAGTGCAGACAACAGGAATGATATTTTTCGATATAAGTGAATCAGTGCAGCACTGCAGCAGCTATATACTATCTAGCTGTATTGTGCTTACACTTACCCACATCATGAAGGTGGTTTAAAGTTTGAAGCTTAAGCTTCTTGCATTCCTTCCAAAAGTAGCCGAAGAGCATCCAGCGCACTTCTTCTCCGACGTCCCGCTGCAGCAGCTGGTGAATTCTTTTCATAGTGACAGGTCGCGCTCTTAGTTCTCCGTTGTACATGATACCCCAGGTGGCTGCCTTTGTTCAGCTCATCTCCAGTTATTGGTTATAGGGGCTTGCCGGAGAATTATGCATGTAGGATCGCGCCTCTGCGCCATATTTCGTTGCAGTCAGGTGACTGTAATGTTATTGCCATATACAGCTAAGGGTGTGGCCCTATGTATAATACATGATGTGAGGTACAGTGCGGCTACAACCTAAGACGGCTATGAAGGAATTTGGTGCATGCAACATGATATTTTAAGAGTGCATGTAAACATCACTTCAGTAACACTAAAAGAAGTAGATCCATTGGGTCAGTGCATGCATTCAAGTAAGTTTAGCTACTTCCACTATTAGCTGGTTAGCTAGCTAGCTAGCTATCTGTGAGTGATAGCTATGAAATACAATGTTGAATTGGGTATCACAAGCAGCCCCACACCCCCGCACAACGTACACAAGTGAAGTCGCTGTGTGAGGGCCAAGCTGCAGGCTCCTAACTAGGGAGAATATCCCCCTGTAGCCATGGTACTGTGGGGGTCTGGCCAAAGATAATCGATGGTCTGGCAAAGACAGTCATTTAGTGCTTTTGAACAAAATTGCAATAACTATAACCTAGACAGCACATGTTTCTAGCTAATGTTCAATAGTATACCAATACACTAGCACCTAGCCGTCTAACACAGCTATAGCTACCTATTATCTAGCTAGCCAACTAAAGGGTACTAGGCTACTGGTGTCTGAAGAGCATAGTCTAAAGTTCCTCGATGTCAGTGGCCTTCCTAGCATTGTTCAAGTATGGCTCGCTCTCCACCCTCACTTTCTTTCCGTTCTCGTAAGCACGCTTGGCAATTTCTTTCAGCTCAGCATATCTCTCATTGCCAACTATATTGCTGTAGTTTGAACTCATGCGGTCTGCCCTGTTCATCAACCAGTTTAAACGTCGCTGCTGGCAAACCCTCGCCTATGCTTTCCACATTGTCATCATACTCCGTAATGGTACCAACAACGCTCTCTGGCTGAGCCGCCATTTCTGATTCTTGCAAAAATGGCTTCTCCCCGTGGCTAAATTAATATTACTCGCGCTAGATGTTTCTGGTCATCACCCAGGGTCTGCTCGTCTGACACCACGAGGAACGCGGTGCGCTTCATAATCGCACGTGGGCCGACGCGTCTCGTGCATGCACGTAGGCATAATGATAAATAATTTTGTCTTGATGAAAAATTACAGTGTGCATGTCAATATGCCCCACTCTGTAGCTACATGGTGTATACGTTGTTAAAATTGCTCACTGTAAGAATGACAGATTGACCCTGATCATGATAAAGAGACACGTATACCTTACACATGACATAGACAAATTATGCATAACATTCAAAGCAAATACTCATGAATGTGTATTCTTAAAAACAGTGTAAGCAAAATTGTATTTACATCAAAGGTAAACATGCCAATAAGAAACTATGTACTTGAGAAAGCACACAACTATTACTGAAAGTTGCTATAGCTGAGTCAGTGGCAAGGAGACAACATAAATAGGTTATTTGAATCAAATCATGGCTGACATTTGTCTACATGGAACTAAATGGAATCGAAACTCTCTAATCTGTCCCCTCCTGAACACCACCTTGCAGTAGGGACAGGTCAAGTTGGGGTCCAGGGGCCATTCCTGGTCATTGGCCTGTACTGGGGCAGCTACTGCACCAATGTCAACTTCCTTATAGCGACGGCCTTCACGCTGTATTTCTGTTCGCATGCCTTCACCAATGTACCACTCCACGAATAATCTCCAGTGAGATTCAAACTGTTTTTGGAAGTTGTAGATTTTTCTTTCATTTCTGAAGAAATTCTTAGACTGCTAGATTATCTCTAAATCTTTTCCATGACAAAGATTGGACTTATAGTCTGTGGTCACAGTAAATTCCAATGCAACCTGCGTAAGTAATTCATGGGTGTAAGAAGACATCTTACGTATGCACAGTAGTTCAATAGATTCACAATAGAAGTTATGCTCTGATAAGCTATGTACACCCTGTTTACCCTGTAAAATTATTATGCATGCATGTGCAAGCACAGTAGCACCTGTCTACTGATGACACTGCCTAAGCCCCGGCCTACAAAGATGTGTGTACAAGCTACCTCTTCAACTTGGACACCTCTAGCTCTAATGAGGGCAGCACCTACTGACCCAGCTATGTTGAGAAAACTTCGTCTGAAATAAGGACACCTCTCTAATGAGGGCAGCACCACTATCCCAGCTAAGTAGTGATGCGTACAAAGCTACATAACTCTGATTCCACAATAGTGCCCAAATGTGTTCAGAATATGCCACGAGATGTGTAACAATTTGCATGACTGGACTTGCATGTGTCTATTGTACAGGTGTGTGATGCTTTACAAAGCCTTTCCCGCTCAGAAAGTGTAGCCATGCTGATAGTAAGTACATGGGGATACTTCAATACCATTGTATGCCCTTGCACACCCACCCACCCACGCACACACACACACACACAAGCACAAGCACGCACACACACACACACACACACAAGCACACACACACACACACACACACACACACACGCACACACACACACGCACACACACACACACACACACACACACACACACACACACACACACACACACACACACACACACACACACACGGGTACACAGAAGTATGTACACATGCATTCACATAATCCATATTTCCCCAACGTACCACTCCACGAATAATCTCCAGTGAGATGCGAAGCTGCTTTGGTTGTAGCCTTTTCTTCCATTCTTGAAGAAATTCTAGTAGATTAACTCTAAATCTTCTCCATGACAAAGATTGGACTTATAGTCTGTGTTCACAGTAAACTCCAATATGCAACCTGCATAAGTAATTCATGGGGGTAAGAAGGCATCTTACGTATGCACAGTGGTGAAATGGATTAATTCACAATGGAGTTAAAAATCTGAGGAGCTATGTTAAAAGTATTTGTAAATGTGATTTTTTCCTAGCTACCTTCTTCGGGAAGATTCGTTACACCCAGACATCAACAAACACTGGGAATGATTAAGGTATATACCAATATCCTGGCAAGTCAATTTTAAGCTGTAGAGTGGTAAGAATTCCCCTGCTATGACACAGAGACTCATTGTCAAGGATTGGCTATTGAGCTGGTTACTCGTAGCAAGGCTGCAATGGATCATGCAAAACATTGTTATTCCCATCCCTATTTGAATAGCTTCCCTTCCGTAGTCTTTAGTTTATCAGCTGCATGGTGAAGGGCCATGTGGCTGAGACATCCTCATCTATTGCAGTCCTGATACGTGTAAACCAACTCGAAAGTCTATCACTCTATCCGTGGCAATTCTCCTTGTGTCTGCAGTAGAGAGGCCGTGGCTACCTTAACTAAGTGTATGGGTGACTGGCACTTGAGCAAAATACCACAAGTAACTGCTCAACCACAAAATTAATGCCTACCTACAGGCTAGGGTGTTTGCATGCAAATGCATTCTGTAGCTATAGATACAAGTTGTACAGGGTCACACTTTCCAGAAGAAGACCAGTTAAGGTAGGCACCCCCTTGCCGAAAATGTTGCTGGTGAACTGTGTTTTCGATGGGGAGCATTTTCTGCATGACATTCATATACGTATGGTTTCGTGTGGAAACGCTCGTTCTTGGTAATTAGCTACGTAAGTGCAGACAATAGGGATGATATTTTTCGATATAAGTGTCAGTGCAGCACTGCAGCAGCTATATACTATCTAGCTGTATTGTGCTTACACTTACCCACATCATGAAGGTGGTTTAAAGTTTGAAGCTTAAGTTTCTTGCATTCCTTCCAAAAGTAGCCGAAGAGCATCCAGCGCACTTCTTCTCCGACGTCCCGCTGCAGCAGCTGGTGAATTCTTTTCATAGTGACAGGTCGCGCTCTTAGTGTCTTAGTCTTTGTTCAGCTCATCTTCAGTTATTAGTTATAGGGGCTTGCCGGGGAAAGATGCATGCAGGATCGCGCCTCTGCCCCATATTTCGTTGCAGTCAGGTGACTGTAATGTTATTGCCATATACAGCTAAGGGTGTGGCCCTATGTATAATACATGATGTGAGGTACAGTGCGGCTACAACCTAAGACGGCTATGAAGGAATTTGGTGCATGCAACATGATATTTTAAGAGTGCATGTAAACATCACTTCAGTAACACTAAAAGAAGTAGATCCATTGGGTCATTGCATGCATTCAAGTAAGTTTAGCTACTTCCACTATTGGCTGGTTAGCTAGCTAGCTAGCTATCTGTGAGTGATAGCTATGAAATACAATGTTGAATTGGGTACCACAAGCAGCCCCACACCCCCGCACAACGTACACAAGTGAAGTCGCTGTGTGAGGGCCAAGCTGCAGGCTCCTAACTAGGGAGAATATCCCCCTGTAGCCATGGTACTGTGGGGGTCTGGCCAAAGATAATCGATGGTCTGGCAAAGACAGTCATTTAGTGCTTTTGAACAAAATTGCAATAACTATAACCTAGACAGCACATGTTTCTAGCTAATGTTCAATAGTATACCAATACACTAGCACCTAGCCGTCTAAAACAGCTATAGCTACCTATTATCTAGCTAGCCAACTAAAGGGTACTAGGCTACTGGTGTCTGAAGAGCATGGTCTGAAAGTTCTTCGATGTCAGTGGCCTTCCTAGCATTGTTCAAGTATGGCTCGCTCTCCACCCTCACGTTCCTTCTGTTCCCGTAAGCACGCTTGGCAATTTCTTTCAGCTTAGCATATCTGTAGCCAACTATATTGCTGTACAGTTTGAACACATGCGGTCTGTCCTGTTCATCAACCAGTTTAAACGTCGCTGCTGGCAAACCCTCACCTATGCTTTCATCATTGTCATCATACTCCGTAATGGTACCAACAACGCTCTCTGGCTGAGCCGCCATTTCTGATTCTTGCAAAAATGGCTTCTCCCCGTGGCTAAATATCACTCGCGCTAGATGTTTCTGGTCACCACCCAGGGTCTGCTCGTCTGACACCACGAGGAACGCGGTGCGCTTCATAATCGCACGTGGGCCGACGCGTCTCGTGCATGCACGTAGGCATAATGATAAATAATTTTGTCATAATGAAAAATTACAATGTGCATGTCAATATGTCCCACTCTGTAGCTACGTGGTGTATACGTTGTTAAAATTGCTCACTGTAAGAATGACTGATTGACCCTGATCATGATAAAGAGACACGTATACCTTACACATGACATAGACAAATTATGCATAACATTCAAAGCAAATACTCATGAACGTGTATTCAAAAACAGTGTAAGCAAAATTGTATTTACATCAAAGGTAAACATGCCAATAAGAAACTATGTACTTGAGAAAGCACACAACTATTACTGAAAGTTGCTATAGCTGAGTCAGTGACAAGGAGACAACATAAATAGGTTATTTGAATCAAATCATGGCTGACATTTGTCTACATGGAACTAAATGGAATCAAAACTCTCTAATCTGTCCCCTCCTGAACACCACCTTGCAGTAGGGACAGGTCAAGTTGGGGTCCAGGGGCCATTCCTGGTCATTGGCCTGTACTGGGGCAGCTACTGCACCAATGTCAACTTCCTTATAGCGACGGCCTTCACGCTGTATTTCTGTTCGCATGCCTTCACCAATGTACCACTCCACGAATAATCTCCAGTGAGATTCAAACTGTTTTTGGAAGTTGTAGACTTTTCTTTCATTTCTGAAGAAATTCTTAGACTGCTAGATTATCTCTAAATCTTTTCCATGACAAAGATTGGACTTATAGTCTGTGGTCACAGTAAATTCCAATGCAACCTGCGTAAGTAATTCATGGGTGTAAGAAGACATCTTACGTATGCACAGTAGTTCAATAGATTCACAATAGAAGTTATGCTCTGATAAGCTATGTACACCCTGCTTACCCTGTAAAATTATTATGCATGCATGTGCAAACACAGTAGCACCTGTCTACTGATGACACTGCCTAAGCCCCGGCCTACAAAGATGTGTGTACAAGCTACCTCTTCAACTTGGACACCTCTAGCTCTAATGAGGGCAGCACCTACTGACCCAGCTATGTTGAGAAAACTTCGTCTGAAATAAGGACACCTCTCTAATGAGGGCAGCACCACTATCCCAGCTAAGTAGTGATGCGTACAAAGCTACATAACTCTGATTCCACAATAGTGCCCAAATGTGTTCAGAATATGCCACGAGATGTGTAACAATTTGCATGACTGGACTTGCATGTGTCTATTGTACAGGTGTGTGATGCTTTACAAAGCCTTTCCCGCTCAGAAAGTGTAGCCATGCTGATAGTAAGTACATGGGGATACTTCAATACCATTGCATGCCCTTGCACACCCACACACACACCCACACACACAAGCACGCACACACACACACACACACACACACACAAGTACACACACACACACACACACACACACACACACACGCACACACACACACACACACACACACACACACACACACACACACACACACACACACACACACACACACACACGGGTACACAGAAGTATGCACACATACATTCACATAATCCATATTTCCCCAACGTACCACTCCACGAATAATCTCCAGTGAGATGCGAAGCTGCTTTGGTTGTAGCCTTTTCTTCCATTCTTGAAGAAATTCTAGTAGATTATCTCTAAATCTTCTCCATGACAAAGATTGGACTTATAGTCTGTGTTCACAGTAAACTCCAATATGCAACCTGCATAAGTAATTCATGGGGGTAAGAAGGCATCTTACGTATGCACAGTGGTGAAATGGATTAATTCACAATGGAGTTAAAACTCTGAGGAGCTATGTTAAAAGTATTTGTAAATGTAATTTTTTCCTAGCTACCTTCTTCGGGAAGATTCGTTACACCCAGACATCAACAAACACTGGGAATGATTAAGGTATATACCAATATCCTGGCAAGTCAATTTTAAGCTGTAGAGTGGTAAGAATTCCCCTGCTATGACACAGAGACTCATTGTCAAGGATTGGCTATTGAGCTGGTTACTCGTAGCAAGGCTGCAATGGATCATGCAAAACATTGTTATTCCCATCCCTATTTGAATAGCTTCCCTTCCGTAGTCTTTAGTTTATCAGCTGCATGGTGAAGGGCCATGTGGCTGAGACATCCTCATCTATTGCAGTCCTGATACGTGTAAACCAACTCGAAAGTCTATCACTCTATCCGTGGCAATTCTCCTTGTGTCTGCAGTAGAGAGGCCGTGGCTACCTTAACTAAGTGTATGGGTGACTGGCACTTGAGCAAAATACCACAAGTAACTGCTCAACCACAAAATTAATGCCTACCTACAGGCTAGGGTGTTTGCATGCAAATGCATTCTGTAGCTATAGATACAAGTTGTACAGGGTCACACTTTCCAGAAGAAGACCAGTTAAGGTAGGCACCCCCTTGCCGAAAATGTTGCTGGTGAACTGTGTTTTCGATGGGGAGCATTTTCTGCATGACATTCATATACGTATGGTTTCGTGTGGAAACGCTCGTTCTTGGTAATTAGCTACGTAAGTGCAGACAATAGGGATGATATTTTTCGATATAAGTGAGTCAGTGCAGCACTGCAGCAGCTATATACTATCTAGCTGTATTGTGCTTACACTTACCCACATCATGAAGGTGGTTTAAAGTTTGAAGCTTAAGTTTCTTGCATTCCTTCCAAAAGTAGCCGAAGAGCATCCAGCGCACTTCTTCTCCGACGTCCCGCTGCAGCAGCTGGTGAATTCTTTTCATAGTGACAGGTCGCGCTCTTAGTGTCTTAGTCTTTGTTCAGCTCATCTTCAGTTATTAGTTATAGGGGCTTGCCGGGGAAAGATGCATGCAGGATCGCGCCTCTGCCCCATATTTCGTTGCAGTCAGGTGACTGTAATGTTATTGCCATATACAGCTAAGGGTGTGGTCCTATGTATAATACATGATGTGAGGTACAGTGCGGCTACAACCTAAGACGGCTATGAAGGAATTTGGTGCATGCAACATGATATTTTAAGAGTGCATGTAAACATCACTTCAGTAACACTAAAAGAAGTAGATCCATTGGGTCAGTGCATGCATTCAAGTCAGTTTAGCTACTTCCACTATTAGCTGGTTAGCTAGCTAGCTAGCTATCTGTGAGTGATAGCTATGAAATACAATGTTGAATTGGGTACCACAAGCAGCCCCACACCCCCGCACAACGTACACAAGTGAAGTCGCTGTGTGAGGGCCAAGCTGCAGGCTCCTAACTAGGGAGAATATCCCCCTGTAGCCATGGTACTGTGGGGGTCTGGCCAAAGATAATCGATGGTCTGGCAAAGACAGTCATTTAGTGCTTTTGAACAAAATTGCAATAACTATAACCTAGACAGCACATGTTTCTAGCTAATGTTCAATAGTATACCAATACACTAGCACCTAGCCGTCTAACACAGCTATAGCTACCTATTATCTAGCTAGCCAACTAAAGGGTACTAGGCTACTGGTGTCTGAAGAGCATAGTCTAAAGTTCCTCGATGTCAGTGGCCTTCCTAGCATTGTTCAAGTATGGCTCGCTCTCCACCCTCACTTTCTTTCCGTTCTCGTAAGCACGCTTGGCAATTTCTTTCAGCTCAGCATATCTGTGGCCAACTATATTGCTGTACAGTTTGAACACATGCGGTCTGCCCTGTTCATCAACCAGTTTAAACGTCGCTGCTGGCAAACCCTCACCTATGCTTTCCACATTGTCATCATACTCCGTAATGGTACCAACAACGCTCTCTGGCTGAGCCGCCATTTCTGATTCTTGCAAAAATGGCTTCTCCCCGTGGCTAAATATCACTCGCGCTAGATGTTTCTGGTCACCACCCAGGGTCTGCTCGTCTGACACCACGAGGAACGCGGTGCGCTTCATAATCGCACGTGGGCCGACGCGTCTCGTGCTTGCACGTAGGCATAATGATAAATAATTTTGTCATAATGAAAAATTACAATGTGCATGTCAATATGCCCCACTCTGTAGCTACGTGGTGTATACGTTGTTAAAATTGCTCACTGTAAGAATGACTGATTGACCCTGATCATGATAAAGAGACACGTATACCTTACACATGACATAGACAAATTATGCATAACATTCAAAGCAAATACTCATGAACGTGTATTCAAAAACAGTGTAAGCAAAATTGTATTTACATCAAAGGTAAACATGCCAATAAGAAACTATGTATTTGATAAAGCACACAACTATTACTGAAAGTTGCTATAGCTGAGTCAGTGGCAAGGAGACAACATAAATAGGTTATTTGAATCAAATCATGGCTGACATTTGTCTACATGGAACTAAATGGAATCGAAACTCTCTAATCTGTCCCCTCCTGAACACCACCTTGCAGTAGGGACAGGTCAAGTTGGGGTCCAGGGGCCATTCCTGGTCTTTGGCCTGTACTGGGGCAGCTACTGCACCAATGTCAACTTCCTTATAGCGACGGCCTTCACGCTGTATTTCTGTTCGCATGCCTTCACCAATGTACCACTCCACGAATAATCTCCAGTGAGATTCAAACTGTATTTGGAAGTTGTAGACTTTTCTTTCATTTCTGAAGAAATTCTTAGACTGCTAGATTATCTCTAAATCTTTTCCATGACAAAGATTGGACTTATAGTCTGTGGTCACAGTAAATTCCAATGCAACCTGCGTAAGTAATTCATGGGTGTAAGAAGACATCTTACGTATGCACAGTAGTTCAATAGATTCACAATAGAAGTTATGCTCTGATAAGCTATGTACACCCTGTTTACCCTGTAAAATTATTATGCATGCATGTGCAAACACAGTAGCACCTGTCTACTGATGACACTGCCTAAGCCCCGGCCTACAAAGATGTGTGTACAGGCTACCTCTTCAACTTGGACACCTCTAGCTCTAATGAGGGCAGCACCTACTGACCCAGCTATGTTGAGAAAACGCTAAAGCTCTGAGGAGCTATGTTAAAAGTATTTGTGAATGTGATTTTTTCCTAGCTACCTTCTTCGGGAAGATTCGTTACACCCAGACATCAAGAAACACTGGGAATGATTAAAGGTATATACCAATATCCTGGCAAGTCAATTTTAAGCTGTAGAGTGGTAAGAATTCCCCTGCTATGACACAGAGACTCATTGTTAAGGATTGCCTATTGAGCTGGTTACTCGTAGCAAGGCTGCAATGGATCATGCAAAACATTGTTATTCCCATCCCTATTTGAATAGCTTCCCTTCCGTAGTCTTTAGTTTATCAGCTGCATGGTGAAGGGCCATGTGGCTGAAACATCCTCATCTATTGCAGTCCTGATACGTGTAAACCAACTCGAAAGTCTATCACTCTATCCGTGGCAATTCTCCTTGTGTCTGCAGTAGAGAGGCCGTGGCTACCTTAACTAAGTGTATGGGTGACTGGCACTTGAGCAAAATACCACAAGTAACTGCTCAACCACAAATGCCTACCTACAGGCTAGGGTGTTTGCATGCAAATGCATTCTGTAGCTATAGATACAAGTTGTACAGGGTAACACTTTCCAGAAGAAGACCAATTAAGGTAGGCACCCCCTTGCCGAAATGTTGCTGGTGAACTGTGTTTTCGATGGGGAGCATTTTCTGCATGACATTCATATACGTATGGTTTCGTGTGGAAACGCTCGTTCTTGGTAATTAGCTACGTAAGTGCAGACAACAGGAATGATATTTTTCGATATAAGTGAGTCAGTGCAGCACTGCAGCAGCTATATACTATCTAGCTGTATTGTGCTTACACTTACCCACATCATGAAGGTGGTTTAAAGTTTGAAGCTTAAGTTTCTTGCATTCCTTCCAAAAGTAGCCGAAGAGCATCCAGCGCACTTCTTCTCCGACGTCCCGCTGCAGCAGCTGGTGAATTCTTTTCATAGTGACAGGTCGCGCTCTTAGTTCTCCGTTGTACATGATACCCCAGGTGGCTGCCTTTGTTCAGCTCATCTTCAGTTATTAGTTATAGGGGCTTGCCGGGGAAAGATGCATGCAGGATCGCGCCTCTGCCCCATATTTCGTTGCAGTCAGGTGACTGTAATGTTATTGCCATATACAGCTAAGGGTGTGGTCCTATGTATAATACATGATGTGAGGTACAGTGCGGCTACAACCTAAGACGGCTATGAAGGAATTTGGTGCATGCAACATGATATTTTAAGAGTGCATGTAAACATCACTTCAGTAACACTGAAAGAAGTAGATCCATTGGGTCAGTGCATGCATTCAAGTCAGTTTAGCTACTTCCACTATTAGCTGGTTAGCTAGCTAGCTAGCTATCTGTGAGTGATAGCTATGAAATACAATGTTGAATTGGGTACCACAAGCAGCCCCACACCCCCGCACAACGTACACAAGTGAAGTCGCTGTGTGAGGGCCAAGCTGCAGGCTCCTAACTAGGGAGAATATCCCCCTGTAGACATTGTACTGTGGGGGTCTGGCCAAAGATAATCGATGGTCTGGCAAAGACAGTCATTTAGTGCTTTTGAACAAAATTACAATAACTATAACCTAGACAGCACATGTTTCTAGCTAATGTTCAATAGTATACCAATACACTAGCACCTAGCCGTCTAACACAGCTATAGCTACCTATTATCTAGCTAGCCAACTAAAGGGTACTAGGCTACTGGTGTCTGAAGAGCATAGTCTAAAGTTCCTCGATGTCAGTGGCCTTCCTAGCATTGCTCAAGTATGGCTCGCTCTCCACCCTCACTTTCTTTCCGTTCTCGTAAGCACGCTTGGCAATTTCTTTCAGCTCAGCATATCTGTCGCCAACAATATTGCTGTACAGTTTGAACACATGCGGTCTGCCCTGTTCATCAACCAGTTTAAACGTCACTGCTGGCAAACCCTCACCTATGCTTTCATCATTGTCATCATACTCCTTAATGGTACCAACAACGCTCTCTCGCTGAGCCGCCATTTCTGATTCTTGCAAAAATGGCTTCTCCCCGTGGCTAAATTAATATCACTCGCGCTAGATGTTTCTGGTCACCACCCAGGGTCTGCTCGTCTGACACCACGAGGAACGCGGTGCGCTTCATAATCGCACGTGGGCCGACGCGTCTCGTGCATGCACGTAGGCATAATGATAAATAATTTTGTCTTGATGAAAAATTACAGTGTGCATGTCAATATGCCCCACTCTGTAGCTACGTGGTGTATACGTTGTTAAAATTGCTCACTGTAAGAATGACTGATTGACCCTGATCATGATAAAGAGACACGTATACCTTACACATGACATAGACAAATTATGCATAACATTCAAAGCAAATACTCATGAACGTGTATTCAAAAACAGTGTAAGCAAAATTGTATTTACATCAAAGGTAAACATGCCAATAAGAAACTATGAATTTGAGAAAGCACACAACTATTACTGAAAGTTGCTATAGCTGAGTCAGTGGCAAGGAGACAACATAAATAGGTTATTTGAATCAAATCATGGCTGACATTTGTCTACATGGAACTAAATGGAATCGAAACTCTCTAATCTGTCCCCTCCTGAACACCACCTTGCAGTAGGGACAGGTCAAGTTGGGGTCCAGGGGCCATTCCTGGTCTTTGGCCTGTACTGGGGCAGCTACTGCACCAATGTCAACTTCCTTATAGCGACGGCCTTCACGCTGTATTTCTGTTCGCATGCCTTCACCAATGTACCACTCCACGAATAATCTCCAGTGAGATTCAAACTGTTTTTGGAAGTTGTAGACTTTTCTTTCATTTCTGAAGAAATTCTTAGACTGCTAGATTATCTCTAAATCTTTTCCATGACAAAGATTGGACTTATAGTCTGTGGTCACAGTAAATTCCAATGCAACCTGCGTAAGTAATTCATGGGTGTAAGAAGACATCTTACGTATGCACAGTAGTTCAATAGATTCACAATAGAAGTTATGCTCTGATAAGCTATGTACACCCTGTTTACCCTGTAAAATTATTATGCATGCATGTGCAAACACAGTAGCACCTGTCTACTGATGACACTGCCTAAGACCCGGCCTACAAAGATGTGTGTACAGGCTACCTCTTCAACTTGGACACCTCTAGCTCTAATGAGGGCAGCACCTACTGACCCAGCTATGTTGAGAAAACTTCGTCTGAAATAAGGACACCTCTCTAATGAGGGCAGTACCACTATCCCAGCTAAGTAGTGATGCGTACAAAGCTACATAACTCTGATTCCACAATAGTGCCCAAATGTGTTCAGAATATGCCACGAGATGTGTAACAATTTGCATGACTGAACTTGCATGTGTCTATTGTACAGGTGTGTGATGCTTTACAAAGCCTTTCCCGCTCAGAAAGTGTAGCCATGGTGATAGTAAGTACATGGGGATACTTCAATACCATTGCATGCCCTTGCACACCCACCCACCCACCCACCCACACACACACACACACACAAGCATGCACACGCACACACACACAAGCACACACACACACACACACACACACACACACACACACACACACACACACACATACACACACGCACACACACACACACACACACACACACACACACACACACACACACACACACACACACACACACACACACACACACACACACGCACACACACACACACACACACACACACACACACACACACACACACACACACACACACACACACACACACACACGGGTACACAGAAGTATGTACACATACATTCACATAATTCATATTTCCCCAACGTACCACTCCACGAATAATCTCCAGTGAGATGCGAAGCTGCTTTGGAAGTTGTAGCCTTTTCTTCCATTCTTGAAGAAATTCTAGTAGATTATCTCTAAATCCTCTCCATGACAAAGATTGGACTTATAGTCTGTGTTCACAGTAAACTCCAATATGCAACCTGCATAAGTAATTCATGGGGGTAAGAAGGCATCTTACGTATGCACAGTGGTGAAATGGATTTATTCACAATGGAGCTAAAGCTCTGAGGAGCTATGTTAAAAGTATTTGTGAATGTGATTTTTTCCTAGCTACCTTCTTCGGGAAGATTCGTTACACCCAGACATCAACAAACACTGGGAATGATTAAGGTATATACCAATATCCTGGCAAGTCAATTTTAAGCTGTAGAGTGGTAAGAATTCTCCCCCTATGACACAGAGACTCATTGTCAAGGATTGCCTTTTGAGCTGGATACTCGTAGCAAGGCTGCAATGGATCATGCAAAACATTGTTATTCCCATCCCTATTTGAATAGCTTCCCTTCCGTAGTCTTTAGTTTATCAGCTGCATGGTGAAGGGCCATGTGGCTGAAACATCCTCATCTATTGCAGTCCTGATACGTGTAAACCAACTCGAAAGTCTATCACTCTATCCGTGGCAATTCTCCTTGTGTCTGCAGTAAAGAGGCCGTGGCTACCTTAACTAAGTGTATGGGTGACTGGCACTTGAGCAAAATACCACAAGTAACTGCTCAACCACAAATGCCTACCTACAGGCTAGGGTGTTTGCATGCAAATGCATTCTGTAGCTATAGATACAAGTTGTACAGGGTAACACTTTCCAGAAGAAGACCAGTTAAGGTAGGCACCCCCTTGCCGAAATGTTGCTGGTGAACTGTGTTTTCGATGGGGAGCATTTTCTGCATGACAGTCATATACGTATGGTTTCGTGTGGAAACGCTCGTTCTTGGTAATTAGCTACGTAAGTGCAGACAACAGGAATGATATTTTTCGATATAAGTGAATCAGTGCAGCACTGCAGCAGCTATATACTATCTAGCTGTATTGTGCTTACACTTACCCACATCATGAAGGTGGTTTAAAGTTTGAAGCTTAAGCTTCTTGCATTCCTCCCAAAGTCGTCGAAGAGTTTCCAGCGCACTTCGACGTCCTGCTGCAGCAGCTATAGTGAATTCTCTTCATTTAGTGACAGGTCGCGCTCCTAGTTCTCCGTTGTACATGATACCGCAGGTGCCTTTGTTCAGCTCTTCTCCAGTTATTATTTCTAGGGGCTTGCCGGGAAAAGATGCAGGATCGCGCCTCTGCGCCATATTTCGTTGCAGTCAGGTGACTGTAATGTTATTGCCATATACAGCTAAGGGTGTGGTCCTATGTATAATACATGATGTGAGGTACAGTGCGGCTACAACCTAAGACGGCTATGAAGGAATTTGGTGCATGCAACATGCTTTAAGACTGATTGACCCTGATCATGATAAAGAGGCACTTATAGCTTACACATGACATAGACAAATTACACATAAAGCAAGTACTCAATAAAGTGTATTCATAAAGAACAGTGTAAGCAAAATAGTTTTTACATCAAAGGTAAACATGCCAAAAAATTCTGTACTTGAGAAATCACACAACTGTTACTGAAAGTTGCTATAGCTGAGTCAGTGGCAAGGAGACAACATAAATAGGTTAACATTATTTGAATCCAATCATGGCTGACAATTGTCTACATGGAATTGAAACTCTCTCATCCGTCCCCTCCTGAACACCACCTTGCAGTAGGGACAGGTTAAATTGGGGTCCAGCGTCCATTCCTGGTCATCGGCCTGTACTGGGGCAGCTACTGCCCCAACATCAACTTTCTTATAGCGACGAGCTTCACGCCGTATTTCTGTGTTAATGCCCTCGCCAATGTAGCGCTGATCAATCTGCCTCAATTGGTTGGTGAGGATCATGTGGTTGTGGATGACCTGCAGCTACTTGTGGGTGAGTTCCAGGCTGCATTCCTCTACCTGTGAAGAGCAATGATGACATATTCAATAGAGAATGTTTGACAAACAGTAATGCAGATAGTCCACACAGACAGGCAATTATGTAATAGTTAAATGCTGACCAAGAGGTGTCTCTTAGATTGAGAGCACGAGGCACGAGGTGCCTGGGTGCCAAGTGGTCTAAATGTTCAGAGGCACCGATTGGTTATAGATGCCAAATGATTGGGCAAGGAGCCGGCAGCGAATCAGTTTACCTACTCGTACTTGCATCATCACACGTCTTCCGAAAGTAGTTAGCTACTCTGATGATGGCTGAAAAAACATTGTTTGATTTGGGTCTCAACTTCAAGTCTTGGGGTGGCATCTCGCAGCAGACGTTTCCTACAGGTCAGCAGTGGATGCGGCATGTCAGCTAAGCGTACACTTACTCACTGTTAGCCACGTCAGCCACAGTGTTTCTCAAAGTGGTGTCCTTTAACCAGAGCCCGTTCCCAGCTCATAACCAGTTCTTTCTCGGCTCTGGCTCATAGCCGGATTGTTGCTTTACCTTGTTTTTCAACGAAACAAGTAAGCTGGGCGACATGTGCATCGTATGTTGTAGCGTTACCATAGTTATCACAGCTGCAGTTTCTCTGTTATAGCACACACACACACACACACACACACACACACACACGCATGCACGCATGCACACACACACACACATGTAGACACACACATGTAGACACACACACACACACACACACACACACACACTTAGACACACATCATAATTATACAAAACCTATTCCATACTTGTAATATTATCTATTATACTACTATATATTATTAAGTACTGACCTTCAGGTTGTTCTGTAGGATGCAAAGTGGCAGGTAGCATTGAAATACGATCGAGCAAAGGACTATTGTTTCCAATACTAGATCCTGGGGGCTGCCTTTCTCCATAAAATCATCAGCATAGTGTCCCCCGTGAAAATCCCTCCTAGCACCATTGCCATCCATAGGTTGTTTAGCCCTAGGCTGTCCAGCAACGACTGGCTGCATAGCATTGTGTTGGACTGAGCAAGATGGTCCTCCCTGTAAGGAGCATGCATGGGACATACGAGGGAAAGAGAGGTACTAATCAAATAACTCGTGGACAAAATGAATAGCATGACAGATAACATACATGACATACGTACAAAGACACCAACCTCCCAAAGTCTCACCTCTGGTCCACCTGTCATAATAAATCGACTTTTCAGCATCTCGTTTTCAGTCCGTAGCTTTGCATTCATTGACTGCAGATCCTGGTAGTCAAAGGCAAGTTGTTGTTTCTCTGAACTAACGGAATTAAACCCTTCGGAAAGATGCCTCAAGTGCCTGCGAAGGTGAACAATACACAGCGTCTACGTAATAGTTAAATGCTGACCAATCGGTGTCTCTGAGATTTAGAGCACGAGGCACGAGGGCGCGAAGCACCCGAGTGCCGAGTGGTCTAAATCTTCAGAGATACCGATTGGTCAGCATTTAAGTGTTATAGATCATACAGGAGATTGTAGAATCTTTGCAATGCAACCGAAAAGCGGTTGATCACGTTCACCAATGAAATCCCTCCAAACAGGTGACGTAATAGCGCTAGTGTATCCCTTTGTGTGGGTGCATGCGTGACTGAAACCACTTCATTTGTTGCAAAGGTTGCACAATTTCTTGTGAATGATTGGGTAAGGAGCCGCAGTGAATCAGTTTACGTACTCGTCCTTGCATTATCACGTGTCTATTGGAAGTAGTTAGCTACTCCTGACAATGTCGGAGAAAACGTCGTGTGATTTGGGGTCTAAAGTTGGGTTGTTCATCTCGCAGCGGACGTTTCCCACAGTGGATGCAGTGCGTCAGCTAAGCCTAAGCTTACTCACAGTCAGCCACAGCGTTTCCCAGAGCCGTGTACGTAGCTACCAAAGCCTGTTTCCCGCGTAGCTTGTAACCAGCTGCAGTTCCGATTTCTTGGCTCTGATTCGTAGCCGGATTGTTGCTGTACCCTATTTATCGACGAAACAAGTAAGCCGGGCGACCTGTGCATCGTATTGTATGTTATGGCACTACAATTATTGTCGCAGATGCAGCTCTCTTTAGCGCCAGGGATCTACGGGATTTAGACACCCGGTACCTAAATTATTTAGATCCCGCGCGAAATACAAGAGAAAGTCTACGAGTTTTAGAAACATCGCTTAGAACGCCCGTTACTATGGTAACGCGATCTATATAATATTGAGTAGACTCAGTCACAAATTGCACAAAAGCACCTTTGCTGCAGCTCACAACATAGCAATCGCATTGTGACAAACTAAAGAAACTTAATTATAACACACCAATACACTACTAGCATGCAAAATTGTATACTGACATATGAATGCTTATGCTACTTCTACTATAGCTAGTTAACCAACAGCTGCCCTCACATCATTGTTTCGCTTCATCCTTTGAACCTCTTCCCTCAATGCTTCAACATCGTCTCCAGCACTACCTTGACTCTTCTCACCTAGGACATTCACCACCATCGTGAGCTCTGTAATTCGGGTGGTAGCTGCCGACCTCTTTGACTCTGCTTCATGATACAGACTCTTATGGTGCTCAGCATCCGCGAATGTCTTCTGGTAAGCAGCCTCAATGGCTTTCAAAGCCTTAAATGTTTTCTCTTGAATCTGTAAACTAGCCTTCATGTCAGCATTCTCCTTGGTCACCTTATCATACATTGACCGAAGGGAGGACAATTCCTGCTCCAGGTGCTTGGCTTGTTTGGGCTTCTTTTCTTTCTCAGTCAACTGCAACAGAGTGCTGGCTTGAATCAAGACAGTACCAACACTCTTACATGTTAGTTCACTCACAAAGTTCATACGTGTGTTCAAAATTCAAAACAGAAAACTAAAACCTGTAGTGCTGAAAATACACACACACACACACACACACACACACACACACACACACACATACACACACGTGCACACGTGCACACACACACACACACACACACACACACACACACACACACACACACACACACACACACACACACACACACAGAGAGAGAGAGAGAGAGAGAGGAGAGAGAGAGAGAGAGAGAGAGAGAGAGAGAGAGAGAGAGAGAGAGAGAGAGAGAGAGAGAGAGAGAGAGAGAGAGAGAGAGAGAGAGAGAGAGAGAGAGAGAGAATAGACAGGCTACAAAATTGCAAGCACTGCAGGTGGAGAGTAATCTGACACTCACCTCCCTCTTGTGTCCAGCACTAGCTTCCTTCTGTTGCTTCAACTGGGCAAGAGTCTCATCATGCTCAAACTGGAGTTCCTCTAGTAATTTATTCAGCACCAGAAGATCTTTCTGCCATGTTTCTCTCTCTTCATCAAACTTCCCTGCTGCCTCCTGCCGGTCACTTCTCTCTTGATCAAAGTCTAACTTGTTTACATGCAGCTGCCTGTGGACAGGACACAGTCACAGAAGCGGTTTAATAGGATGGTATAGGACATGGAATAGCTAGTGGGGCCAATATACATACGTATACACACAAGACTACATACGTATATACATAAGACTGGGAGACAGTGACGATGCCATTCAGTGTGATAGGTATTGTGCCAATGTGCTACTGCAATGTGTGAAAAGAAGCATATGTATGCTATGTACACACACACCAATGCACACACAAACACACACACACACACACACACACACACACACACACACACACACACACACACACACACACACACACACACACACACACACACACACACACACACACACACACACACACACACACACACACACACACACACACACACACACACACACACACACACACACACACACACACACACACACACACACACACACACACACACACACACACACACACACACACACACACACACACACACACACACACACACACACACACACACACACACACACACACACACACACACACACACACACACACACACACTTGTACATGGACCACAGTTATAGGGGGTGAGCCAGCAGAAACTGCAAACTGCAAACTGTTTGCCTACATTTAGCAACTTAGCAATGATCCTCAGGCAGCGTTACAGTCCAGATTTGGATACAGATTATTGATGTCACACCCTACTAAAGTGAAGTGAGACTTTGAACTATACCCCCGCCTCCCCCCCTGCTGTCGCTTTATCCTGTTTCAGCCCAGAGAAATTAGCCGGTAGTCAGACTTTTGCGCGCGCAACTTACAATTTGACAACATATCTGGTGTTGCGCAACGTTATTACGTCATTTTGTATACTTATATAATTATAGTGGACGTGGTACTGCAAGATGGCCTCCCCCCCTCAGGTGAAGCCGCGAGTAAAGCCGAGGGTGAAGATCAACTCTGCTCAGTATTTCCGCCCGAAGCCCCCCTCCCTTAGGATTGGAAGTGAAATAAGTCGAGGCGCGTATGGATCAGTGCACTCTGGAGAGCTAGGCGGGAGACCAGTTGCCGTGAAGAGGATTCATCGCCTGCTGTTGGAAGCCGCCCGAGGTCAAGGCGACTTTGATCAGGTCGTGGCGGATTTCAAGCGAGAATGCCAACTTTTGGAACAGATCGACCACCCTCACGTTGTAGACTTCCGTGGAGCGTTCTACGACGAGACGACAGATGGACCGGTTCTCGTTATGGAGAAAATGCAGGAGAATCTTCTAGAGTTCCTTAAACGCAGCAGAAACGACTTGACTCTGCAGAAGCAGCTAGAAATATGCCTGGCGATAGTGCGTGGACTCCGCTTCCTCCACACCCACACTCCTCCAATTGTCCACCGAGATTTGACGGACAAGAACGTCCTGTTAGGTAAGGATGGTCTGGTAAAGATTGGAGACCTCGGCCAGTCCAGACTCAAGTCGAACAACGCGGAGTACTTCAGCTCAGCTCAACCAGGGGCTATTCCGTTCATGCCTCCTGAAGCTATGCAAGAAGAGTCCCACTACAACGAGAAACTAGACGTGTTCTCGCTTGGTGTGCTCATGTTGGAAGTAGCGACTCAACAATCTCCTCGTGTGAAGCTGGTCGGCATCGGTACAAAGAAAGAGGTTGACCGTCGCAAAGAAGACCTCGCCAAACTGAAGGAAGGCCATCGTCTGAAGCCTCTGATCATTTCCTGCTTGAAGGATGATCCACAGGAGAGACCAGATATTGCATCAATCCACGACCAATTGCTGGACATGGTGGAAGGAGTGGAGGTGTGCTTTGTGTATGCACCTTATCTGTGTATGCATTGGTATGCATGTGTTGGCCTGCTGATTGAGCCCTTTCTTCCCTGTGTCCATTGTACATGTCCTGGTATTGAAGTAACCCATTGTGTGTAGCTGTCAGATGAGTAGCTATCTATGCCCTTTGTGCATCTCGTTTGCCTCAAGGATTGTAAGTATGTATGTATATAGGGATTGGTGCCTCCCTTCCTTTCCACCTGTGTTACTCAGAATCCCCCCCCCCCCCCCCCCCTCTTCCTGTGCAATGTTTGAATATCAATGCCTCCTTATAGTGTGAGTATGTAAACAGTCCGCCCGCTAGTGGTCTTAATTTCCCATTGTTTCCATCCAGACCAAAACTGATGGTCTCAGAAAACAGATCGCATCTCTGCAAGTGGCACTTCAAGATGCAAGAGAGGAAAATGCTGCAAGGGCAGAAAATGAAGCAAAACTAACTTCTCAGTTTCAGGTGGGTATATAGTTGCTGTACTGGTGTAGTATGCGTTTTGAAGAACAGATAACCAATGACCTTGAACCTTTATCAGTTATTGCTTAACGTTTGTCTGTGTTCAAAATTTTGTTGTTCAATCATATGTATGTTGTTCACATGTGATGTTCTATTTGGTGCTTACCAGGCCAACTTTGTTCCTGCTTTTTGTCATGAACAGCCAGAGTCTGCCTAATACTGATTTTCCTTTGACCCTCATTACTGCTGTGTGTGCTTATTCACAAATAGTATCACTCTCTGAAATGACAATGCATCTGTTGTGTTTATTGTACTCATAATGCTATCTTACCATGTACTCAGGCTGAACTAGCTGCTCGTGACACTGCTGTAAAGCAGTTGGTAGAGAAATGTGAACGACTGGAGGCACAAGTGAGTCCTGCCGTCGCTCTGTAAAACTCATACAGAATTTACTTATGTTAATCCATTTAGTCTCAAGGAGTCCAGTGGCAAAGGGGCTAACCACTTTAGGTCCCCCCCGTATTGCTGTTATATACTCTTCCAAGCTTAGTGTGTGTGTGTGTGTGTGTGTGTGTGTGTGTGTGTGTGTGTGTGTGTGTGTGTGCGTGCGTGTGTGTGTGTGTGTGTGTGTGTGTGTGTCTGTGTACATGCAATCACGGGTGTGATCATGCTGTGTCTTTTAGCCTGTGCTAGTGCTGGGTGGTATTATTGTACTGGTATTTCAGTATGTCATGTACGAAGAAATTTCTAGATATTATGTTTAAGTGTGTGTGTGTGTGTGTGTGTGTGTGTGTGTGTGTGTGTGTGTGTGTGTGTGTGTGTGTGTGTGTGTGTGTGTGTGTGTGTGTGTGTGTGTGTGTGTGTGTGTGTGTGTGTGTGTGTGTGTGTGTGTGTGTGTGTGTGTGTGTGTGACTTCTGGCTAGCCTGACAACAATGCACGCACATCACTCCATATTCCTATGCACATATATACTACCCTATATACAACTTACATACATGCATACACACAACCCCCATATGCATGCACACCCACATTCATACACACCCATATGCATACACATCATACCATATGCGCACGCATCTCTTCTGAACCTACAGTGTCATCAACAGTTATGCATTGTGCCATGCATCCTGCAGCATGTTGGCAATTACTGTTACTCAGTGACTCCTTTTTCCTTATTCTTGTACCTTGGTCTTAATAAGGAGAATGTTTGTGTGGTAAGTACACCTAATTGTCTCCTCTTTAACTTGTGAGACTGTGTACAGTGGATGTGTGTGTGTGTGTGTGTGTGTGTGTGTGTGTGTGTGTGTGTGTGTGTGTGTGTGTGTGTGTGTGTGTGTGTGTGTGTGTGTGTGTGTGTGCCTATTCCACATACGTAGCCAGACTGCCATTTTATTTACTTTGCCTACCACAAAGACAGTATGGTAGCTATTGCCGCTGTTTTTAGGGGCTACCTGCGGCAGCCCCTATATTGTTTTCGTTTTGACATTTTGTTGTATGGCTTCATGTCACGCTTCCAGTGGTGTGTTGGTATGTATGTATGTATGTAGGTATGTATGTTTATACTAGGCATATGCTAAGTGCATAATAATTGCCTCGCAGCATGAATAGTACGTGGCCGGTAGTCAAGTGTATTGCGATGTTACAGACTTGAGCTGTCTTAGTAGCCAAGCGCCTTGTTTGTTACTGCCAAAGCTCCTCAAGCCTGGACTGCCGCTGCTTGTCCGTCGACGACGCCAGTAGCCTTGCGCCATTCTGCCGCATTCAATTCTAGTCTGGCCTATCTTTGCCCCGCTGTCTCCGTATCAAGTCGCGCGCACTGTCTTGCAGTGTGGCCCCTCAGCATGCTGGACGCAACTGCGTCGTTACCATTCCCATCTGCTCTCCTTACGTGCCCCTGATCCGCGGGAGCATGCCGGCAAAGATGAGCAGCTGAAGAGGAGCAGAAGCACCCTTTGAAAAGACGAGCCGTCACGTGACGGAGTCACATGCACAGTCACGTATATGCGATACAAATATCGGATATATATCGCCGAAGCTCGAATAGACAGCGATCAATGGCCTCGCTCCACAGAAGTCTACAACGTGAGGGTGGTCGATCTGTTCCAAAAGTTGGCATTCTCGCTTGAAATTTGCCATGACCTGATCAAAGTCGCCTTGACCTCGGGCGGCTTCCAACAGCAGGCGATGAATCCTCTTCACGGCGACTGGTCTCCCGCCTAGCTCTCCAGAGTGCACTGATCCATACGCGCCTCGACTTATTTCACTTCCAATCTTAAGGGAGGGGGGCTTCAGGTGGAAATACTGAGCAGAGTTGATCTTCACCCTCGGCTTTACTCGTGGCTTCACCTGAGGGGGGGAGGCCATCTTGCAGTACCACGTCCACTATAATTATATAAGTATACAAAATGACGTAATAACGTTGTGCAACATCAGATATGTTGTCAAATTGTAAGTTGCGCAAAAGTCTGACTACCGACTAATTTCTCTGAGCTGAAATAGGATAAAGCGACGCGGACGGCAGGGGGGGGGGGTTATAGTTCAAAGTCTCACTTCACTTTAGTAGGGTGTGGCATCAATAATCGGTATCCAAATCTCGACTGTAACGCTGCCTGAGGATCATTGCTAAGTTGCTAAATGTAGGCAATCAGTTTGCGAGCAATGACGTTGCAGATTAACCAACAACTAAATGCAGGACGTTTTGGCTATATGTTTGTATTACGGTAAGTGTATGCAGCTGACAAAGGCCTTCATGGATGTAACCTCCTGCATTAAGTTGTTGATTAATCTGCTAGTAGCTACGTCATTGCTCGCAAACTGATTGCCTATCTTAATTGACATACATTGTTTGAATGGAAGCAAGCTCTCCCTCCAGTACATGCCTTTTGGCTAGCTACATTCCCATAGTTAAATAGTTACATAGCTACTTATTATTAAAGCTAGTTTAAGTGCGCACTGTTACCATTGTAAATGCCCTCTATACGGGCACACTTGAGTATAATACGGGGTTAAGGCTATATAGGGTTAGGGAATGGCAGGACATGTACAGTTTTGATGGGTCAGCAGAAAAGGCATGCTGCATGTGATTGAAGTGCATACGTCATGCCACGTTCTATGATTAGGGGATAGCCCTATTACCCTAAAAGGTAGGATTGCTGGGTGGGCCAAGGGACTCTACTCTCTCAACTCCTGTTGATGCCTTTTCGAATGCACTTGTTAGCCTGTGATGAGTAGCTGGCAACTGAGGAGCGGCCCAAAGCCAAGCAAGAAGAACATTGGTGGCCACAAGGCAGAAAGCGGCAAACCAGCCTCTCGCGGAAAATCACCGTCAGAATCTGAGAAATGGGCGCAAAAGGTAGGTAGAGTTTGTACTATTAGTGAAAGTGAATGTTCATGCTGTGTGCATGAGTGAGGGTTTGTCCATTGGATTGTTATTGCCTTGGCGCACGATTCTGCGTACGCGTGTGTGTTGCACTGTGGATATGGATATGGATATGGATATTGTTATTTCTAATAGTGAATTGTGTACGAATGAGTTGTTACGGATGGGTTGTGTACATGTGTGTGAAGTGCGGAAGCGTGTATATATATATGGCTTAGTGCCTTCACAAGTGATTCACGAGCCACATGATGAATGATCATTGGCTTACCATATGCATTCCACAAAATGGTGGCCGGCACAGGCACCTCAGCCCCAATACCCTTTATCATCGCAATCAAGCCGGCCGTCTCGTCTCTAATTCGTTTGCCCAGCCAGTTGACTGTTTGTTTTGGTAGTAGGTTAGATGAAGAGTTCCATTGACCACCCCTAAGCAGTGCTTTGGGGTGGATCAACTTCCCTCAACACCAGAACCTGTCACGTCACCAACGGCAATGGAGAAATAAACAGAGACACAGTCGGAGATTGGATGTCAAGTTCAAACCTGCAATAGAAGAAAAGAGAAGCAAGAAAAACCAAAGCAAAGAACAACAACAGGCAGAGAGGGGAAATAACTGCAAAAACAGGAGGGATTCAGGGAGGGAGAAAATCACCGTTACCTTCTTTCGCGCTATAGACAGCGTCAGTAACATTGCGGTGCAACAAGAACTAATAATTGATTAGTCGGATATTTGAACGTCTAGAAGCTCAAAGGCAAGTGGTGCAAATATCTAGCAACGCTGGGCATATGACGACTCACGCAAGTGACCACGACGGTCATGTGCTAACCTCGCAAGGATTGCACCATATATCATCTGATGTCATGACACGAATGAATGCCTTGTCATTGTCTATGTTTAACTGCGTTAAACTCTAGCCAATTGCTGACCAATCACATGATTATGCCTATTCATATGCAATGTTGCCAAATATAGTGATAACTTGCACATTCGCATGTGTGTAAGTACCCTATCAAGTGGCATGTATATTACGGCATTTTCGTATGCCCGTATTTTGTTCCTGGCATATGTCTAATTTGTTAGGCCTTTTGGCAGCTGACCCTGAATGAAGTAGATTAGTCACACTTTAGGATCTTCATTATCTGTCATTATTCATTGCATGTTGGTGTCTGTACCCAAAGTGTGGGGTGCAGTGGCATTAGTCTGGCGCGCTAGCCCCAACTTCCTGCCCCCGATTGCGCGTGGGCGAGAAAGTTGGGTCTAGCAGAAAATGTAAATGCCACACCTCGCCTCGACCAATCAGCTTGCAGTTACCGATTTCACACCAGTAAACGGGCGTCTACTATCAGTCAGCAGGCGATTGCGAGTCAAGGAGCGCTTCGAATCATGTCTACGGTTGCCGTGGTGGAAGCTCTGAGGAAAGTGCCGCCGGGTGTTATAGAAAGGAATATAGTAGTGGCAAGCAACAGGCTGGTGGGAGGTAAGCCAAAACCCCAGCAACTAGAAGCGTGCTTGAGTATTTTACAAGGGAAGGACGTGCTCGTCTGCCTGCCGACGGGCTACGGCAAAACGCTTGTCTATCAGCTTCTACCTATCGCCGCTAAAGAAATCTTGCGCGAGACGAAGGTGTATCAGCTGGATCCATTCGTCCTTGTTTTGTCTCCCTTGATTTCACTAATGGAAGACCAGGTGAAGCGCTGTCATCGTCTGGGCCTGTCTGCGCTATACCTTTTCCCGAGCACCTGTCAGAGCACAGCGCTGGAAGGAAAGACCCCTGATGTAATCTACTCTAGCCCCAAAATGCTGCTTGATTCGCGGAGAGGAAGAGAGCTTTTGCTTTCAAGGAAAGTACAAATGAACATTGTTGCAGTTGCCATTGATGAGGCACATTGCATTGTGAAATGGTGAGTGTCATATGGGTTCTGTGCACAATTGGTTTGCCAAAATATGCCATCTTTCATACCTTGTTCACTTTTCAGGGGTATAGGACAAATTTTCCGACAGTGGTATGGTGAAGTGGCACAGTTAAGGTCTCTTTTGCCCTACTGCACCCCCTTTGCAGCACTGACTGCAACGTGTACGGAAGTTGTTCAACAAAAGTTGATTACAAGCTTGGAGCAACACAATGTAGACATCATTAAGATGTCACCTGACAGAAGTAACATAAGGTACAGTGTGGTTAATGCGAGCAGGGATTTGCTGGCATCCTTTGGGTGGCTAATCAATGAACTTAAGAAGCAAAAAGAGAGGACGCCGAAAACTCTTGTATTTTGCCGATCCATTGATGCGTGTAGCAAGCTATTTCGATTATTTGTATGTGAATTGCAGGAAGCTGCATACACTTGCCTTGACAGTGGAATAAAAGGTATTCAAGAGCGATTGTTTGCCATGTACCATGCCAAAATTGACAAAGAGGACCGCCCAATGATCCTTGAGTGCTTCGGCAGGCTCGGCTCTTGTAGAGTCGTATTTTGTACAATTGCCTTTGGAATGGGCGTTGACATTCCAGATATCCGCCGTGTGATACACTATGGTCCAGCAGCTGACATAGACGACTATTTCCAGGAGTCAGGTAGAGCAGGTAGAGATGGTGCCAGCAGTTTAAGTATTCTGTACATCTATCCAGGCAGCTTAATTGGCCGTGTCAGTGCTGCAATGAAGCAGTACTGCAGAAGCCATGAATGCAGGCGAAGGGATCTCCTGAGATATTTTTCTTTTGGCAATTTTCGGCCAGTGGATCACACATGCTGTGATGTATGCAGAAGTCAGTGTGCATGTGGGGGAGGACAGTCTGATTTTCTACCATCTGCTGCTGAGACTCCATTATCACAGAAAGATGAGTACAGTGATGACCATGAGGATGAATGGACTGTCAGAGAGGTATCCGAAGAACAACGACACCAACTCAGAGTTAATTTGAAACTGTACCAACAGTCACTTGTAACAGATGCTGAAGATGACGATGAACTCGTAATTCCTACATGCTTGGAGGCCATTGCTGGTGGCTTGTCAGATGAAATGATCGACACTATTGTTGAACACTGTCATTTACTTGCTTCCTCAGATCACCTTGAAGAGTTGTGTTCATTCAGTGGTGACAGTGAATCTGTATTTGACATCAATGTCCATTCATTGAGAACAGTTTATAATTTTTCTTGTCTTTGTAGTAGCACACAATGTGGACATTGCAGTGTATACAGTACAAGAATAAGGGTGAAGACATTATAGTAAGTGTAAAATGTTTAAGTTATGAAAATCTAGGATCAACATACTTAGTGCATGGAGTCAAATGCCTGCTGCAGGGCATAATCTTTTCTCTTTTCCTTAAGCCATTGCAAAAGTTTGTCATGATCAAGCCGGTGAAACGGGTCAGCAGTGAAATTCTTGAAGCTCTTGTGCACCCTTCCAGGTTGCTTGTGCATAATTTTTGCATCATTCAGCATCATCAAAATGGAGTCAAAATCCTGCTTCTGATCTGCTGATGTGTGCATCCCACTGTCTGGATGATGCTGGATCACGATGTCAATATTCTCCGAAAACTTCATCATTGGCCCTAACGCTTGGGCACTCCTTTTCACACTTCTCTGCGTGATTTGTGCGCGAAAAGTGTTCAAGTCGTCTTTGAACACACGATTCAGATGTTCATTATATAAATCCAATGGGATATTCCTACCTGGTCCTCCTTGAGTATTGCACGTTCTGTTCCACAGTAACTCATACGCTTGTTTAGGTGGAAACAATGCCTCAACTTGAGCAACAAGAGTAAACGCCTCTAATGCATACTTTGTGCGATGCTCGTCTCTGAAATGCAACATAAAAAACTTCCAGCACCTATACAGTCTTAGGCCATCTCCCTCATGACTGGCATCATCAAAGTTTCTTGCCATCAGCCCATGTCCAATTATTGATGCACCATATGCCAAAGTGTGGTCCGTGTCTTGAAGGATGCCCTCTGCACCACTACCCTGGGTGGCTTCTTGTCCATCTGCTCTTGCAACTTGAAAGCTGACAAAAGGCAGAGTGTACGCACCCATGAAATCACCAATGACTTCCTCAGCATAAGCTCTCTTTGTGGTCGACTGGTGTTTGTGCAGAGGAAATCTTGGTGTGCTGGTAGTTGTTGCCATGCCAAAGTGCTCCATTGCAGCAGATACAAGATGAGCATCCAAAACAAGCGAAATGAAATCACGAACAGCAGTGTAGTTCGCCTTGACGTTGGATGGCAAGTTGGTACGATGAATTAGATTCTGAATCTGCTTCAAAGTTCCTTTGTCACGAGACGATGTCTGGGAGTAACGCCTCTTCCAGATGACCTGCAGTATGCAGTAAATATAACCATGCATGCATGCAGGCCAACACGATTTATATCTGTATAGCATGCATGCAGACAATGCATACATTACTATCAGTTACTACTAACGTACCTCATAGAAGCAGACTAGTGCATGCCAGTCCTCAGACTTCGGCAGTAGTCCCCGAAGCTTGCGTAGAGCATTCCTAGACTGTGACTTTGCCCGCTGAGCATGCATCGCTTGTTCCCTGGTAAGCTGGTCACCCCCGAATAGAATTGGCTTGAATGACCCATCATCATTATTCAACGGCACATACTGCTGAACATGTTGAAGAATGTCGATCATGTCTTCAGTTTGGTTCTCACATTTCATGACTACTCCAAGAGGAACCTATAGATTGTTAAGGAGATATACAAAATAACTCATTTAATAAAATACTGTACAACTATATACACCGGTACAATAGTTTGCTGCATCGGTATAATAGTTTGCTACTTTTATGTGGTATATGCATGCTTTTCATGCACTCACCAACTCCGACTTTTCTTTCGTTTCTGTGAAATGCTCATGTTCTATGTGGTCTGGAATCACATCCTTCCAGCAGGCGAACTCAGGTAAATATTTGATGAGAACACGACCAATAAGCACAATGAAGTCTTTGCGCAGGTCAGCACTGTCTTGCGATGACGGCAGCCACGTACTCAGGGGTAAATCCATGATGGATGCCTTCGGCTTCTCGTCAGCAAGATCATCCTTAGTGATACGATTGCGAGCTGCATAAAACTGGAACCAATGATGTTCCTTATTCCGTGCAGATATTGTCATTTCAGACGCCTTCTGGTGTAGGTCTACATTATCACCAATGATCTGGTAGGTAACTGGGGCTGCAGTACGATGTACAATAAGGTTCGTTAATAAGTAAAAACCCATGTATATACAATGCATGCCACATGCAATGTGATGCAACTATAGGTGATTGACTGTCAGTCACTCTGTATGCGTAACCAACCTCTTCTTTTCTCCTTCATTGCTTGCACGCATAAATCTCTCCACCTCAACACCACCTCGTCATGGCATGTACCAAGGTCATCCATTTTGTACAAGGTGCTGTCGGGATGCACGCACAAGCCAATGGCACATAGTCTTTGGTGTGTCTACAGGACAGAAATGTATTCTACATTACTTGACAGCATTGTGAAGATGTGTATACAGCATGCATGCAAGCACAGTCATTTGTGTGTCATTTCATTTTAACGAATTATGCAACCCAAAAGTGACTCACTGCTTTTGAGATGCCTCCATGAAAGAGTAGTAACCCAATCACATGGTGAATGAGAGACATCTGCTGGTTTCTCTCCTTTAGCAATATTGCACCAGCCGCACATAAAGCTGGGTAGCGTGACTCCAGGGATACACCCTTCTTCACGTTCCGTGTCCGGTTCGGTCCAACTATGGCCTTCAACACTGCAAGGATGGTGGGAGCTTCATGTTGCCACTCAGAAATGATGGTGCTCCAGTTGAATGCCATCAACGACTCCTTGCTGGACTGCCGGAGTACTGACTGGAAAGAACTACTACTGCAAAGGTGCAACACCTCTGTTTCAATAATTTGGCACACTTGAGACAATTCCCTACCATGGATGGGTTGCTGCTTGAATAAATCATCTGTTCCAGTTTCGCTGGGTGCCATAGCACAGCTGGGCAGCGTTTGCCTTGATGGTAGATGCAGGGCAGTGTCCATCACGGGGGCCTCGCGAACTTGTCCTTCAGGTCCAAGCAGTGGATACAACGTCCGCCTGGAATGAGCGGAAACCAACGGGCGATGTTGCTTCTTGCTAGCAGGAGACACGCCTGTACCTTTAAACGAGGGTGAAGCCAAGCGTTTCGACCCTTGCTTGTGGCTGCCGATTGCTCCGCAGAGTTCGCGATCCCGCGCGTCTTCCAGCCTGCTTCGAAGGACCTCTTTGTTCCGCATCAGATCCACATGTAACTGATGCGTGCGCTCGATAAGTCCCTTGCAGGATTTGCAAACCAATCGCGTGGTGGATGGGACTTGTACGCCCACAACGTCGCTGCCGATCGAGTCCAGTTTGTTTCCCAAGTCTGTCAATTTGTATGAGATACCCGCGGCTGTACATGTAGTCGTGTATATTCTTGCTCTTTCCGTACTCTTTAGGGGTTCCTTGAGGCACAAATCGCAAGATGCTTCTGCTGAAACCATGGCATACCACTTCCAGACGGGCGGATCTAGAACGAAACCACTTAGACAGGGCGCTTATCGGCGAGGTGTGGCATTTACATTTTCTGCTAGACCCAACCTTTTCGCCCACGCGCAATCGGGGGCAGGAAGTTGGGGCTAGCGCGCCAGACTACACTGGCATGGAATGTGTAATTGATGGAACGTCATTTGAGATGCACTAGGATAATTATGTATTATTGTGCATGTGACTATCTTGGAATGTGCAAACGAAAGGTTAGCTACTTTTTCATCAAATAGCTGCTTCACGTCTATATGCAGTACCCTTTGTTATACACTGCTGTGTCAAGCATGAACAGATCATTCTCACTACACACTTATAATGTATATGTGCAATTGTGCATGTGGACGTGTGAGAATCTATGACAATATACCATCACACTAAACCACCACCCAGCTCCACTATTAATTGTCATGGCTGATGCAGCAATCACATGCAAATCCCATAATATACTTCCTATAGTAATCACTTTCCATTTCTTTGTATAACATGTTTGTGTGTACTTGTGTGTTTGTTTCTATTTAGATAGATGATGGGTGTTGATGTCTGTGATGAGAGTGCATGTGCATGGTCTTGTTACAAGGTGATGTATGTTTTCACATTTAGTGTCACGCTACATTATATTATGTGTTTAAAGTTGCATTTTATTACTTATTCATTAGGTTCGAATGTTTGAAGTACACGAGTTGGGTAAATTGCTGCGGATAGCGTTCCGTATTCATACCGTTTACATCGATACGAATTCGCAGGAATACGAGGAGGCGAAAGGGGCGAAACACACTATAACGTTGGAAGTAAGGCCTAAGACCACTGAAAAAGTTTTCTGGTACGCCTCGAAGACAACCGAAGCCGAAAAGAACCGTTTACACACGTACGATACGATAACGTTTTCGAACGGCTCCACTTAGGTCTCCATTTTTGAAAACCTCCGTTTACCAAATCATTTTCGTCGTTTGCATGTAAACGGAAGGTGCAAACGCAGCGGAACTGCTACGGATACAGGCGAAAACGTTTTGATGTAAACGGGGCCTTACTGTCATGGTATGTATGTATACGTGTTTAAAGTTGCATCCCATTACTTCTTCATTAGGTTCGAATGTCAGAAGTACGTGTACAAGAGTTGGAAGAAGAACCTAAAGTTGCTGGCATGTACCACAGCAAAGAACTGAAAAGATTGACTGAAAAGAACCAGCAACTTACTGAACGAGTGACAATATTGGAGGCAGCCAACACAAGACTTGAGGAAGCTAACAAGAGCCTCCGAGAGGAAGTGGAGCATTGTGATGAAACAAAAGGATACCTCTTTTCTCAGATAGTTGACCTGCAAGCAAAACACCAGACTTCTTCAAGGTAAAGTTCATTTTTATCAATTTCTTTCAATGAATGTGTAGTGTGTGATCATATGTGAAAGGGTTATAGAAAAGGGGGCACTTCACAGTATTTGTTGATTTTGAGTTATTGATACTGGGATGAAGCACAGTTGATGAGCTGTCTGTTGCATTTCATTATGCTTTGATAGCTGGTCCCTTTTTCGAGATATGCTCACTCAAAGTACAAAAGTCGCAAAAAGTGGATTTTATTGAAACATCACTTGGTGGCATGTTTTCATTCATAGTGACACTTTATACATGGCGCAAAGTGCCTCCTTTTCACAAATCCACTCATATACTATTATAGCATTTTGCAGCAAATGCTGGAAGTGCCGGCATATTTTTCCATTGTACAGAAGAGATATAATAGAACAATAGTATTGCATGACCATCTGAGGAATTCAGCTGTTGGATAGATGGAACGATTGATAGACGATTTGGTGAGAAAACGATAGCAAGGCAGACAGGTGATGAAACAACCGATTATGTATAGTCAGGTGTTGATAGTGGGCTCAACCAAGGCATTCGTGCCAAACCATGTGGATGGCACCTGTAATTAATCATTCCATACCTTCAGATCATTTTGTTCCATAACCTTTCCATTTTATTCAATATGACCAAGAAGTGCCTCTGAGATTTAGAGCAATGAGGATGATGAGGGTGCAAGGTGCCCAAGAGCCAAGTGGTCTAAATCTTTAGAGACACAAATTGGTCGGCGTTTTAAGTGTTATGGATCCCAAATGATTGGGCGTGGAGCCGACAGCGAATCAGTTTGCCTAAAACGCCCTTGCATCATCACACATCTTCTGGAAGCAGTTAGCTTGTCCTGACAATGGTTGAGAAAATGTTGTGCTATTTGGGTTTCAGCTTGTGTTGGTCATCTTGCAGCAGGCGTTTTCTACAGGTTGACAGTGGATAAGGCTCGTCAGCTACTCACTGGCAGCCACGTTAGCTACAGCATTTCCCATAGTGGTGTCCTTACAATAGCTTGTACCTCACCTAGCAAGTAACCAGTTCCTTCTCGGCTCTGGTTCACGGTTTGTTGCTCAACTCTGTTTCTCAACAAAACAAGTAAGCCGGTGACTTGTGCCTTGTACTCGCAGTTGAAAGTGACTTTTTTGTTTGTGATTCAGTGGTGTTTTCTATGTATAATGTATGCAGAACCAATTGCAAATATGATTTTTTTATAATAACAAACCGCATTATAATGTTAATATATTTAATCTTTTCCAGTCTGTGCGTTCGTTCATTCGTTTGCTTGTGCGTGGCATTAAAAACGGGCATTTGATTGGACAACGCAATGACGTAACTGCAAACATGGCCACTCTGGCAGTGTGCAGGTGCCACGCAGGCAGCCATCTCTTAGACACTCCTCAGTTTGGGTCTCTCAGGCGCGACGCATATGCGCACTTGCGCATAAGTTTACTGTTATCGTCTGGTGCGAGGGAACTGCTCTGGCTATCGGTATGTGGGTATTTTTTTCGCTATCTGGGTACTTTAGCTGTCAGCGTTTTGGGCTGCTGAAAGCACTGTCTCTATGGCGAAGTAAACTATTGGGCAGAAAGCTTGCTTGGATTTGGCACTGCCTTATTGGCTAAGGAAAGACATGACTACGCAATTCCTTCAACATGCTAGCTATATGTATATGTGCATGCAAGTGTATGACAGTGGCCAATGTCAGTGTAAACAAGATCAGCACTATATCCAGGCAGTGTCACCCAGCTGCAATCACCCAAATGGTGATGGATGGCCTGCGTTGTCCACTCAGCGACGTGATGCGGAGCGAGCATGGCCGCGCTTGCTCATTCATACTAATTTTATGCATACCGTATAGCCTAAAAATATGACGACATTAAAATTTGGCAATTTGCTAGTTTAACATATTTATATTGATGAAATGTAAATGTGGCTGTGTTGTAGCTCAAGGTTGTGATGCCATCAAGGTAAGACTCATCACATTGTAATGGTGTGTGGTTGCACAGTGCTCTTTTCTACCCCATAAGTGACACCTGGTACTGTATCCAGCCAATGTAGCATATCGCATCCATTCCATGGCATTCATGGAATGGTATTTTAGATCAATTAATTATGCAGATGAAATCATTTAATTGATCACGATGTGTAAACTGTCATGGTTACCAGACATCTAGACACCTTTGTGTGAATGTAGTTATGTGTATGTTATCAGGTCATGCTGAGCTATGTATATACTAACGTTCTATTATTATTCAGTGCACCTTTGTATCCTGGACACTTTGGCACAATTTAAAGCCCCCCAAGTGGCCCCATTAGAGAGGTGTACTTAATTATTGCAAGTGAAGTTTAACACACATCTTGGCGTTGGAGCCACAGTGGCCATGACCATCCCACTTTTAGTCTCATTGGTAAATGATTCAACAGGACTAGAACTGGCTTTCTTCACATTTAACGAGCTGCACAACCTTCATTTTCTTGAACTAATTTGTGCAATCAGTAATGTGCAGGAATCATGCATAACATACAATTTTTATATATATAATAACACTAGTCAATAACAATGGCCTCCTCTTTAAGGTCAGAAGATCAAAGCAATGGTACATAGTTTGATGCAGATAAATCCCATTAACCCATCACATCCTCCTTCCCTCCAAATCAGTGTCTCTCCTGAAAAATGTAGGTGTCACTGCACTGCAAAAGAGCTTCCCATGCCCCCTTGGATGATACTAATCATGTGATTGAAAAATGGCTGATTACTGACTCCTTGCCTCGTGCTTGTGGTTCTGCGTCCTTCTCTTCAAGGGCCTCAACGCCCAAGATTTCCATGACTCCAATGAACATCGAAGACCTGTCGCACTTTCCTCAAGAACACCTTCCCCAAGCATGGACTGTGGAACGGCTGCCGTCTTGACAGGGACACGATTTTCACACCTAAAGCCAAAGTTTCATTACTGAAGACCCAGAAATCATCGTAGTCGATCGACTTTACCCTGTACTTACTGGCTCTTGATTCTTGGTGGAGATGTGGAGGTCAACCCAGGCCCAGTGAAGTTTCCCTGCAGTATATGTACCAAGCCTGTGAGGAGTAATCAGCAAGAGGACTGAACTGCGACACATGTGAGTTGTGGGTTCATGCAGCCTGTTGTAGAATTGATTGCAAGGAGTATGAACGGTTAAGTTCTCAACAGAACTTTCATTGGGACTGCCCAGTGTGTACACTGAAGGAGCTGCTGTTTGTGGCGGCTGACAATGACTGTCCTGGCCATTGTCTGGTGGATGTATCCAAAGGCCCACGGGAACCTGTAAAGAAACTTAAGGGGGGAATGGGGCTATATCTAGGGCACCTAAACATTCTCAGTCTCAGAAACAAGGTAGACGAACACAAAGTTCATATGGAGGGAAAAGCTCTTGATGTTTTAGCCCTTACTGAGACATGGTTGTGTGATAGCATATCTAAGATAGAAGTGGATATACCTGGCTGTGTGCTCTATTGCAAGAAGAGACAAGAGAGGAACGGGGGAGGTATGGTTATGTATGTTTGTGACTCATTACAGGCCACTGTGAGGGTTGACCTGGAATCACCTGATCTGGAAGTCCTCTGGCTACAGCTTAGACTAATGAACAAAAACTGCCTTGTAGCTTGTGTCTATAGGCCCCTAACTCTCCATCTGCCTTTCACCACCATTTTGAAGAGATGATAGAAAAGACTGCCTCACCCTGTACAGCTGTAATTGCTATAGGTGACTTCGACATCAATTGTCTCTTGCATGCAAACAGTGACGTGTCTAGACTCCTTGAGTACACAGCCAACTTCCAACTGCAGCAGCTGGCATGATGTCCAGCTCGTATCTCAGCCTCGACATCCACCTTAATTGATCTCATCTTTGCTAATTCGCCAATCTCTATTGAGGTAAATGACTTGAAGGTCCTCTTTGTTGGCTTTTCTGATCACTCACTAGTACCTTTGGCTACAAAGCTGCCCTTCAATAGACCGGTAAAGAGCTTCTACCTTGAAAGTCAGTCTTATATGCATCTGGACATTGAGCTTTTGAGAAAGACATGGAGCGTGTGCCATGGAGCATTTGTGACATTTTGGTGACCTTGACGACCGATGGGAAACTTGGAAGTGCCTCGTCCACCAAGTAATGAATGACCATATCCCTGTGGTCAAGATACATGTGTGAAAAAACATCAGCCCTGGATAGATGGAGAAGTAAAGTTACTTATGTCTTCCTGGAACTACTATCTAACCAAGGCAAGGAAGAATGGTAATGCTGATGACTGGACGACCTACAGGGCATTAAGAAATACAGTGACATTCTTGATTAGAAGGAAGAAGAGGGATTATATAAGCAGTCTTTTCACCTCAAGCAGTCACAACAATCGCAACTTTTGGCGAAGTATGAAGAAGGCCTTTCTATCATCAGCAAAGACCAAATTGGGTGCAGAGGCTCGTGAACTGCTTGTTGGCGAAGAACTAGCTGCAGATCCATCCTTGATAGCTGAGGCCTTCAGCAAGAAATTTGCAGTGCAGTCAGAATGTGGCAGCCATTCCTCCACACCTTGTGTACTTGTCACCCATCGCAGATCTTCCATTGACTCCTTCAATCTTCAGGTGGTGCATCCCAGCCTCTTAAAAAAGCCAACACACAGAAAGGCAGTAGGATGTGACCAAATATCCAACACATTTCTGTCCCTGGCTGCAACCGAGATTGCCAATAGCCTTACTGCTCTGATCAATGCCTCCCTCTTGTCAAATTCAATCCCATCTGAGTGGAAAATGGTGAAGGTCGTCCCTATTTTCAAGAATGGAGACAAAAGTAGCCTTGATAACTACAGGCCAATCTCCATTATTCCTGCTGCCTCAAAGATACTGGATACTATTGTGAATAGCCATCTAACAGAGTTCCTCAAACACCACTCCCTCCTGCATGACAGGCAGTTTGGCTTTAGGAAAGGTCACTCAGCAGAAATGCTGTTGCTAGATACTCTGGATGATTGGAGAAGGAAACTGGATGGCAAAAAGCTGTTGGTGTGGTGTTCCTGGACCTAAAGAAAGCTTTTGATTCTGTTTCTCACAGCTTGCTGATCGCCAAACTGCCCACCTTTGCCCTATTCCAGGCATCTTTCAACAGGTTCTGTAATTACTTATGTGGTAGACATCAGTTTGTGCAGTATCAGAATGAGACCTCATCTGTTGAGCATATTACAAGAGGGGTTCCTCAGGGGTCAATCTTGGGGCCCCTCTTATTATCCCTCTTTGTCAGCGGTCTTCCTGAGGTTCTAAGTGCTCAAACCAATCTGTTTGCAGATGATGGAGCAATGTATGAATCTGGCTCTGATCTAGCATAGGTGAGAAACTCATTGAATATAAACATGAAAGCACTCGAGACATGGTTAGAAGAAAATGAGCTCCAATTGAATTCCAACAAACCAGGGTGATGTACCTGGGTAGCAGCGCCTCCAAATGCAGAGATCACCAAGAGTCAGGTGTACAGTTTCATGGAACTCAATTAGCAATATATCAGTGATGTAAATATTTGGGAGTAATGATCAAGTATTCCCTCAATTCGAATGACCACATTGGAATGGCCCTGCAGGTAGCCTATAGGAAATTGTCAATCCTGCGCAGGGGTAGAAGATTTGCTTCACCCCAAGCCCGCGTACAGTTTTACCTGTCTTATGTTTGTCCCATCTTCAGTACTGTAGTGTTGTTTGAAACCAGTGCAGGGCTGTACTCAATCATAAGCTTGCGAAGATCCAGAAGTATGCGTCCAAGCTTATAAGTTGTACGTCACTATCATCCCTTGAGCTTAGGCGGAGGACCAAGCTGGCAGGAATTATCCATAGGTGTCTAAACAACAACGCTCCAGCTTGCATTAGTCACAAGCTGCAATTTCAAAGGCCATCCCATGGATACTTAACTTGAGGATCACAAACTAATATCTTAATCAGACCCAAAGCCAGATCTAACCACAGCAAATTGTCATTTCTAGGAACTGCCACAGACATTTGGAAACAGCTCCCTCTGGGTATTAGATAGATACCTGACTATATACCTTTTGTTAAGGCATGCCAAGTTTTACTTTCAACTTGATTATGCATGTAAATATACATATATGCATTAGTCTCTTCATGAGTTAACATTTATCCTCCATGTAACATTTAATACTTAATTTTAATGATTTTCTGTAACTACTATACGTATGTGTGTTTCATTATGCAAGTATTGTTTGTTTTGTCTTACTGTTTATCGTGTTTGTATCTTTACTTTTAATTAGAGGGTCACCTTTGTATCAGCTGCTTTCATGCAAGCTGTTTGGTGTTACTCTCTTAATAATGATGATGATGATGATGATGATGATGATGATGATGATGATGATGACGACGACGACGACGATGATGATGATGATGATGATGATGATGATGATGTAGGTACCGTCCTTTTAGAAGGGTGTCGTTAGTGCAGGGGTTTCTCTATACGGGGTTCGGATTCCAAGTAACAGAACATATAATAATTATTTAATTATTAGCACTAGCTGAATGCCCACCCTTTGGGTGGGTTCCCAGCATTTCGTTTAAAATTGGAGCGTTTAGCCAATCAAAACCGTCCATTTAATTGGGAGCCTTCCATAGACTCGCTCCATAAAACTCTGTGCGCACAGAATTTACTTATGTTAATCCATTTCGTCTAAAGGAGTCTAGTGGTCAAGGCGCTAACCACCTTAGGACACCCCCTGTATTGCCGTGATATACTCTTCCAAGTTCGGTGAAGATTGGTGGAAAATTAAAGGAGGAGTTTCTGGAAAGCGAAACACATCTTTTCCCCATCTCTTAGATATGGCAGCGACTGTAAAAGTGGCAAGAACTCTGATGGAACGACCTTAAACCAAATTTCGGCTCGGCGAGGTTACTCACACTACACCTCGTCGTAATCCTACCATGTTTCGTGACGTTCTGCCCAGAATTGACAGAGAATATTCCAAACAACGAAAATGTGCGTTACATTAATTATAAGATTAGCAGTACATTGAGCATTATGGAGGCCACCTTTCATTTCCGCTCCAGTACCACAGAGATAGGGACTAGGGGCTTATTTAATGACTGTATGACGTGATACAGATCTAGTGGAGGATTGCGCTTCCGTCGTCCACCATTTTTACAATGGTCATTAAATATGTGCCCAGTCCCTATCTCTGTGGTACTGGAGCGGAAGTGAAAGGTGGCCTTAATAAATAGAACAGTTCTGCTTGCCATAAGTAGGATACTTTCACTTGCTAAGTAGGACACTTCTGCTTGCTAAGTAGGACACTTCCGCTTGCTAAGTAGGACAGTCCCACTTATAAGTTGGACAGTCCCACTTATAAGTAGGACAACTTTGTAGCTAAGTTGACCAAAAATTTAATAGCATAGTTTTGACCTGAATGGCACCCCATAGAGCATATGATAATTTAGATTCCATTGTATACGTACATGGATGTATGTAGTTAATTGTGATACTTGGGCTAAGTGTTTTTTGGGGTGATCAAAATGGTGTGGTTGTATTATGTGCTCTGTGACATTTATATTTTATGTAGGTCTGAAACAAAAGATCATGTAGCAGGTGCAACTGAAAGCACAGACGGGCCACCTGCTCCGGTCGGTGATCTTCAATCACTTGGAATTAAGGCAGAACAGCAGCACACACGTGAGCACATGAAGGACGGTGAGCTAGCAGCTAATGCAGTGAGGAATCAAGAAGTGTTTCTGAGACAGAAAGAAGCAAATGTTGCAATTAACCCTTTGCAACAACAGACAGAGACACCTACAGTTGATGGGTCAGCTATGTTGAAGCATCATGATTTAGACTGGAAGGTGCAGCAATTGGAGGCAGAGCTGGATGATGTGAAGAAAGAAAGGGATGACCTGAAGCATCAGGTAGCCGAAGTTCGTGATGAATGTGAGAGAGCAAAACACGAAGCTGTAGTTGAAGCTGAGAAGGATAGGAACCTGCTGCTTGAAGAAACGGAACGTTTTCGACACGCAAACGAGAGCCTCAGTAAACTACTAAGTGAGAAGGAAGATGCCCTTAAGGAGCTGCAAGAACTAAGAACAACAAAGGCTTTGGCTGAAGCGATGCAGGACGTACCTAGAGTGAAACAAGCCAGTGTTGTGCGTTATGAGAGATGTCACTCCTATCCCCTTCACACCAGTGATGCAGTAAGAAAAGAAAACTCTCCTAGCAACAGCATTTGCCAATTTGCACAGGGCCAGCAAATCGAACAAATGACAGCAATGCAGGAGGCTCTAAAAGAGTGCAAGGAGGAAATTCAGAGAATGGAGCAAGAATTGACTGAGAGTGCACAGAATTTGCAAAAAGAGCAGGAAAGCAAGGAAAAGGAGGTGATGAGACTGAAGCAGCAGCATCAAGATGAAGTTAATAAGCTCAAGACTGCGCTGAAAACTGCAATGCAGCGATCAGAGACTAAGCAAGAAAAGCGGGAGGGGATGTTGGGGAGAATGACTCAGCAACATCAAGCTAAGGTCGATGAGATGATGGCCAAACTGAAAAACGCTGAAGACAGCTCTCGGCAATTGGAGGATGAATGCAAAAGGCTAGAGGAGATGGCAAGGAAATTGAAGCAAAAGCACCAAGTTGAAGTTGATGAGCTGAAGGCCAAATTGAATGCTGCTGAAGATAGAGAGAAGCGCTTCAAGACCAGCAATCGTTTATTGGTGCTGACAAAGGATGAGGAGTTGACCAGTGTAAATCAGAAGCTTCAGGATTGCTCACAAGAAGTACGAACCTTGCAGGTTAGTGCTTACGTACAGTACTGTAAGTAATATGGGTATTTCGTCTGCATGTGTACATGTAGCTAACTAAGCTGTTTAGTATTCAACCTTTTATTGCTTCCATTCAGGCCAAAGCTGAAGAGCTCAGTAGCCAGAAGTCATCTCTGCAAGTGGCACTCCGGGAGGCAAGAGAGGAAAATGTTGCTAGGACTGAACATGAAACAAAACTGACATCTCAATTTCAGGTGAATCTTCTGGGAGTTAAATCCCATGGTATTAAATTTGCTCTGTATTGTCACAATCTTCAATTTATAGCAAGACTATATATTCCTTATCTGTTCACATTGGTTGCTGTGCTATATCTTGAGTGCACAACGACGACATACGTATCAGTTGAAATCATCTATATATTAATTGAATAAATTTCCATTCTTTGAACGTCTCACGTCAATTGAGCAAAATTGCCCCTTTTTGTTGAACTAAATTGACTGTTCTTTAACTAAACCTGTTGTCTAGGATCATGAATGCGTGCCAACCAGAAGAAAATTTCTGCACAGTTGCATGAAGATTGACAATGTACTAGAGGGAGAATCATTTCTGGCTTCCACTACTAATGTTCCGCAGGGGCCTTGTTCGGGTGAGGCCTAATATGACATTTCAGGTTACTTTCTGGCTAAAAACAGCAGTAAAGAAGTATAACGGAAGTGTTGGTGATGGCCCATCTTGCTGAACGATGGTGTTGTGATAATTGCTTGTGTGCAAAGTTTAGAGCTCATTGTGCAGAAACAGACCAACATCCAAATCCAAGCCAAGAACGTCTCATAACTGTTGCCAATTAAGTTTGAAAGTATAATATGTACTAGTTATAGCATGGCCGTGAGAGAGCTGGCTGATTTATCACACGAGGGCGCGAAGCGCCCGAGTGCGATAAATCAGCTAAGCGCCCGAGCGGCCATGTTATAACTGACTTGTTACGATTCAAACAGCAGCGATTAGCGTTTGAATTCGTTTGCTGTCGAATGAATTTACTGAACGAACCTGACTGAAGTTACTATAGAAACCAGAGAACACGCTCTTTTCGGAGCACAAGGCGAAAGGTGAGAAGCGTCGCAAGGAAAAGGCTGTCAGCGGCCTTTCGTACTGAACAAAGCGTCGGCGCCGCTTGAGTCGGCACTAGGGCAGATGATTAGAAATTCTACAAGCAGCGTATGAAGGGAGAGCTTTTTTTTAGAGAGTATACTAAGATTTAATCGACTGGAGAACTTGGGAGTGGCGAGACCTACCTTCAAGTGGATCCATCAAGTGAACTCTGGAAAGAGAATCTGAGTTTTTCTGTCACTAAAGACATCACATGCACAATTACATGTCACTGCCATAAAAGTACACGGGCAGTGCTGTGCTAGGCATAAATTTATGTTGATGACAATGCTTCCAAGCACTCATCATTCCAGAGCCAATGTTCATGAGAAAGTTTACAAGGTGATGAATATCAAAGGCATTTTGCTAAAGCAATAAACAAAATGTTTGTTTAAGGCTAGAAAGTGATTGGGTTAGTGAATAAGAGCCCCATTCGCCGCAGTGTGTTATGAGGTGTGAAGGCGTAAACAATGGCGTTATGTGAAATTAGCACACTGCAGCTTGCTTTGATGTATGGCTTCCTCATGTAACAAATAGATTTATTCTTTTTCTATATGAATATCTTTAAAGGTTTAGAAAATGGTAGGTGATCCTACCGCCTTAGCCGTTGAATGTACTAGCTAGATACATGTATCAGATGTCACGCCTGTGACGTCTACTTAGGAATGTGCCTGATAAAAATGTAGTGAAGAAGGCAGTGCACCCAAAGGCGACCTGTAGTCATTGGCTGCTCACGTACCCCATTTATTCTTTTCACCAGGTGAATGTTATATTCTTATATATTGTTATAGAATATTCTTATTATTATTCTTCCCACAGAATTTTGCACGCTCCTACTGCAAGACACAGGGCAGCTATTGGCCACATTTTCTAAGACTACTTACATGCATACATGAAGGTCTAGGAGCTAGCACCGGTGGCAGTCCGATGAGTACAGCATTGGAGTGTGTATGAAGCTTGTCTTCCCCATGTATTAAAGATGCCCCAATGCCGCCATTTTGTTCTGTTAGCATACAGTATGGCATTATAGTCAAGCGACAGCTGCTTAACAGCCTTATTAGCCAGCTCAAGAAGAAATTGACGTAGCATGGTCCTTTGAAAGTGCTAAAGTGTACAAACTAGTATACTACAATTATACTACATTACAAACTATTGTAATATACTGCTGTGTGTGCTTGTTCCTATACAGTTTGCATCATTTCATCTGTTGTATGTATTGTATCATACTGCTACTGATACTATAACCATAATTATTGCTATCTTTCCATATACTCAGGCTGAAATAGCAGATCGCAATGCTGCTGTAAAACACTTGGGAAAGAAGTGTGAACAACTGGAGGCACAAGTGAGTATTACATATCATGATGCTGAATGCCATGTATGGGTGAGAGTACGCACTCCCGAAAGTTGACCCGTACATAGTTGGACATACACCCATGCGTGCTCTTGCACTGCATGTAACCCGTAGTACAAGCGCAAGACTGTAAACATTTTATACAGTTCAATAATGTCGATCATAAGAACGATTACCTAGCCCTTCGTCCTTAAGCTTTTCATGAAGGAGTCAGCTAGTAATCCAAACTTGTTCTTGGCATTGCTGCGGTTGTTTTTCCTGCGGTATTGCTTCAGATTACAAGAAGCAGAGGACTCCACCACTGGCATTTGGAGTAGACTTAATTCTGTGGAAATCATCCACTGCTGGACTGAAGGACACAGAGCCACTACAGTTGGTGTGCATCTTAAAGTTCATTCGACAATAGGAGGAAAGAGGGACTCTCTCTTGCAGATCACTGAGGCTCACAATATACGTATCAGGAATGCATGAACTGTTGGCACTCTATCTCACTCTATCTCTCTATCTACTACCGTACAGTGGGAAAATTTCGCGATTTTGTTCAAAACCCAACATTTCGCGGTTTTAATTTCGCGATTTCCAACCTCCAAAACATCTCTTTGGCAGGCAAACTACTAAGCTGAAGGGAATGTTCGAGCACAGAACCGTAAGATAGCACTTAAATGGCTAAACCCACTTCTGCTACGCGGCGGCCATCTTAATATGACGTTTGCATATTATTATACTGATGGGTGGAGAAAATTCGCGAAGGAAAATTTCGCGAATTTGGTGAAATCGCGAAAACCGCGAACATTAAACCTCGCGAAATTTTCCCGCTATACGGTAACACCCAATACGTTGCTTTACTATGGCTGTAGCCCCACCCATACTACACTCATAATTAATGTCCATATCTGTACCCTCATCCATATACATATTTGTACTATGGTAACTTTTTGTGCTGTGTATTGTATATCTCAGGTTTTCTGAGAATGAATAGCATTCCACAAAGAATCAGAAACAAAGCTTCAAATCTTAATTAAGCTGTACTTGGCTATAAATAGCTTCAAAGCTATACCCCATCCATAGTATCTACAATTATTTCAGATAATCTATGTTAGCTTCGATCCCTTCTGCACCAGTCAAAGGTTAATTGGGCCAATGTCGCGATGGAATAAACACTCTTTTCTATCGTATTGTGAAATAGCTTATTGCAATATATACGCATGTAATACACCGCACTGGTATTGGCTATATCACCAGTACATAATCAACTGAGAGCAAATGAAATAAGAAGCATAATTATAGGGCAGATTAGTGTACTATATTTATTGGCTTATATTATTTAGAAGAACGTTACTGATTCGCAGAACCCTCAAACTTTTTGTTGCTATCCGCGCAAATGGGCTCAGAAGGAAAGTGCAAGAACTCAGAAGGATCCTTTGTAAAAGCACTGCTTCTTATGTTCTCGCTGCAGCCTGAGGAACTTAGTAACTACGTAGCTACTTTGACTGCAGTGAGGCCGACATGAAAGGTGTTTCCACATAACAACACCACCATTTCGACGTCTTTTGTCTCAGAGGTTATTCAACAATGGGGTACAGGAGTGCAGTAGGTAGTTACCAATGCCACATGCATGAGCAACAACATCTGAATTCATTGTAACTACAAGATGGAGACGAGGCGGCCGCTGTAAGTGTGTAAAGAAGGCCTACTTGCATAGGAATATTTTAGCTTGTTGCAGTGGAGTGTGACAGTGGAGGCCTGTTGTATTTAGTAGAGAAATGGTATTTCCATTTGTGCGAAGGCATGTTATGTTTAATGTTCACATCTCCATCAATCCATCCTTGGGTGATCATAGCATGCACACATGCAAGTTATGCATAATCATTTAATCCCATTCACTGCCTCGACATGACAAAATGGCACATGCATGTGCTGTGAGAAAGTGGCCCATGCAATGTGGACAGCAGCTGCACGGCAAGAAAGTGTGAACAACAATTTTGAAATATAGTAAGCTTTGCACATGAAGCTGATTGGCTAAAAATATGAGCTCAGAGCTCCTGGGTAATTTATAACCCAGCTAGCTAGGTTATCCTGTTACCATGGTAACATCCATCTACATGAAAATTCTAAATTTCTGAGATGCTTTCCAATTGCATCATGTGTGATTCTGAATCATGTATGCATATTTAGCGACAGAGCGAGCATGACAATTAATCCCTTACACTTGCACGGCAGGGCAAATTACGTGTGACTTTTATGAAGTCATCACAGCTTTTTGAATCTGCTGCAATATGTGCTTGTTGCTGCGAAATACGTATTCCTTCATTTTCTCATGAAATGGCCTCCCTGCAAAGGAGGATTAAGGGCAGATGCAATGTAACAAAGTTTCACAAGAGCCAGAGAATTGGGATCCAGCATCATCATCAGTGTCAGTGATGGCGAAATCATCAAGAGAAGATAGGGGATACAATTTCGATTGCATTAGAGAACAGTTTTTGGATCTGTACTTAAATGCTACCCAATTGGTGTCAGCAAGGTTTGGACCACTCAGCACTGGGCGCTGCTTTGCACCCTCGAGCTTCGTTCTGTAACTTCTGCAGACACTTCTTGGGCATCGGATAATTAATTTTAACTATTACATATACCCCAGTCTTTTCCTTTGAGGTTTCTGGCATTCCCATGGCAAGCAATAGTAAACAATAATATTGCCTGTTGCCATGTCAACTGCATGCTGATTTTTCAAGTCACGTAGGAGCCCAGGGCTAGCGCGTTGATAGGATCCTTGACTTTCTGCGATATGAACAATATTGCACAGGTCAAAGTTCATGTCAATATCGGTGATTCCATGTCCTTGCACACTTTAAGCTTCAAGCAACAACAACCATGGTTGTAGTAAGGCATAAGCAACTTCGGGGTAGGTTGCATGGATATGTCTGAGCGAGCAATCATTTAAGGTTGGCAGGGTGGGTGCGCTTCAAAACAACCATGAACGAGCATCATTGTCCACTTCTTGAAAATCTTACTTATTCGGCAGAAAGGAAGATTATGAACTGTTTCGACACTAACACGCCCTTCAAGCAAGCTGTTGCAAGTGGTCCATCAGTCATCACGCACAGCTAGTGTTACCAGAAAGCCATCTGTGTGAAAACAGGAGTCTTTTTCTAGACATCTAAGCTAAAATACTGCGACACATAGGAAGTGTTGCACCAACCGATTCCCTAGCCTGCTATTCCCACTGAAAGGGCACTTGTGCAGCTATGGCAATGGGTGATATATAGCAGTCATAGCCCTCTTAGTGTGCGATACAACGCATACACAGCACTGTCCCTCGGGCGCTTCACACCCTAGAGCCCTGTGCTGTGCATGCATTGTATCACGCTCTAATAAGACTATAATAACTATTACTTACAATGTCATACTGTAACATCTGTGTCTTGTTATATTGTGCAGATCTGTGATGCTTTGCAAATCCTTTCACACACAAATAGGGTAGCCCTGCCACCTGACGGTAAGTGCATGGAGAAACTGTAATTTTGTGCTTACCCCACACACGCACACACACACACACACACACACACACACAAACACACACACACACATTATAATATTTATGTACACACTGCATATTATGTTACCCAGCCAACATAAATTATGTACATTACAGTAATTCATGGTATAGTATGCACAGGATACATAACCTGAATAATTAGCTCATCAATATTCTTTTGTATTCACCAATGCAGTGACTCTTCCAGAAGATGCCAATATCCCGCCAGTTTCCACGGAAACTCTTGTAGAGTTTATTCCTGAAATGGCACAAAAGTGGGAATTTATTGGCCATAAATTGGGACTGGCCCACAAAATCATGGCATTGCGCAACAGTGAGCAGTCAGCTGAGTCAAAGTGCCTTGCTATGTTGGCAGAGTGGGTACAGGCAGGGAGAGAGGTGACCTGGCAAGAGCTCCTCAAAGTGCTCACAAACAGTGGGATCTTGCTCTACAGTGTGGCCTCCAGAATCAGACAGCACTTGTTAAGAAGTGCATCATGAAAACAGGCATTTATCCTTCTTGACCTCACCACATGCATGTATTTACACTAATAAAAAGCAAAATTAATGTGTTTCGTTGATGCATTTACACAATTTTCATTGATTGGACTATCAGATTCTACTTTCTGTGGGCACTAGTCTTTCATGCATCTCCTGTTGTTTTGTATAAAAGTTATTCATTCATGTAAAAGCATATAATTGTATAGTCTGCAGCTGGGCTACATTTCTACAAACCTTGTGCAGAAAAAGCTACAGTATAATATATAATTCAGTCATTGAGAGTTTGCAGGCTGTACTTAATTAATGTATAATTATTAATATTATGATTCAGGAGACGTGATCAGATTGGCATCACACACACACACACACATACACTGAAACATATAATAATTATAATATACACATGCATAATTATGCATGACTGTACACACAGATACATCCTGTCACCCACACGCACAAACACATACACCCATATACGTTATACACAAGCGATGTATGATTATATAAGTATCTGAAGCTTTTTGAACATGTGCAGATCGAGCATGCTGTTGTTGAAAATGGGGACATAATTCCTAGCTAGTCCTATAAGCTATTATAGCCCGACTTAATCATGGAATCCAATCCATAACAGTAGACATTCTTACGTCATTGCCTGAATCCCATAATGTCCCTTAACATACTAAATCTATAAATGTACTAGGCTGTAAAGCATGCACAAGCAAACAACAGGCTGGGAAACCACCAGAAAGGGACGTATTCAGATAGGAATAACACAGCACGAGCAAGAGCGGCCTTTGGCTGTGCTCGCTCCGCGAATATCGCCGAGTGGACAATGCAGGCCATACATCATCATTTGGGTGATTGCAGCTGGGTGACACTACCTGGGTATACTGCTGATCTTGTTTGCACTGACGTTGGCCACTGTCATGCACTTGCATGCATATAATTATAAGGTAAACTGGGGTAATTCCGGAAACACTTCACAGGAATCGTACGTAGCACCACAACTATTGTACCAAACTTTCTGAAAGTCGCACCATATATGTACCAACCTGTTGTCTCAAGACGCACAGCGTTTCAAGGGAGCTGCTCGGTCGACGACGAAATGCCCTCCATTTCCTCACTTACTCCGAAAATCCATACTTCCGATAATTCCGGAAATTCAACGTTTCGCGAGTGTTGGAGGCAGCAGGGGACTTTTGCAGAAGATTTGCAGGTGTCTCTGCAAAGCCACAGGACAGCCCTGTAACTGAGAGTGCCTCCCTAAGAGAAATTTCAGTAACAGGGAGCGCAGTAGCAGGAAGTCGTTGACAATAGAACACTAACCCCGCAATTCCTCTGCTGGCACAAACCTAACATCCTGGAGCACCTAGCAGCAGTACCTGGTGTACTCTGCTTCTAAACATGTCGATATGGCTGGTACTTTGCTCTTTCTTCACTTTATCGTCACATCGTGTGATGTGGATGCTGAAAAGGCTGCCATATTTCTTCACATCAAACTCCCTACCTCCATCAATTTCGCATCTAGCTGCTGTTTGCTCCCTTGTACATGTTGCAAGGATGATAAGGTAGCTACAGTGTCGTTCTCGTTGAAATATTCTAACATTCCCGCCAACGCGGACGAAGTTTCTGACGAAGTCATTATCCGAGCGTAAATGATTCGCTATACAAAATGGTGGCGGAAACCGTCTTGTAGCGAATTTCGTTCCCCTGAAAGCTTTGTAGTAGAAGGTGGGGTGGTGGTAAGTTAGAAAATCGAAGCAAAATCTGTGTTTATCCTGCAGTGCTTGGCCGACAAGCGCAGAAGTTTCACGTTTCCGGAATTACCCTGTTTCCGGAAATACCCTGAATTACCTTACATAATAGCTAGCTACACCTACACGATGTTAAAAGAATTGTGTGCTCATGTCTTTCCTTAGTCAATAAGGCAGTGCCGAATCCAAGCAAGCGTTCTGCGCAATATCTTAATTCGCGATAGAAAAAGGGCTTTCAGCAGCCCAGAACGCTGACAGCTAAAGTACCCAAATAGCGAAACAAAAATACCCACGCACCGATAGCCAGAGCAGTTCCCTCGCATCAGACGATAACAATAATCTTCTGCGCAAGTGCGCGTAGCGCCTGGGAGACCCAAACGGGAGAGGACGGCTAAGAGACGGCTGGCTGCGAGGCACATGCAGGCTGACAGAGCAGCCATGTTTGTGGTTACGTCATTACGTCGTCCAACGCATAAGTAAACGAATGAACGCACAGACTGGAAGATTAAAACTAAACCAATGCAAGACACTGTGGTTGCGAGCGGGAGTATATATGCATGCAGGGGCATGTTGGGAAATAATGACTGAGACAGCATGCAGGATTTGCATTAAGGTGTGCCCTGGATCAATGCAACTTCCGCCTCAGTGAGCAAGAGCTACAGCACACTTCACGCCTGACCCACTCATTCCTTGTGTAGCCGATGCCTGCGTCCAGTTCCCCATCCCTGGCAGTTGCCTCTTCCAGCAGAGCTATAGCTTTAGTGGGCAAATTGTCAAAACGCTAGCACTAAAAGCTGGCGGCATTAATAGTGCAGATCATTCACTCAGCTTGAGACAGCTAGCTGCGCCCCAGCCCACGTCATGGGAACGAGACTGAGATTGGTCCTGAAAATAAGGTCCTATATATATCGGATCAAGTTGTTCAGACAAATATTGGTTCCCCGCGGGCCATAATCTATAACGTACCGACCTTATATACATGGTAAACTATTGCGCAATCGTGAAGTTACTTCTGGTTTCACACCACCCAGCTAGACAATTGGGGCTTTGCTTTGCTCAAGGATTAAAGATATACAGCAAGTGATGTTACATTGTCATCAAAAATGAATAAGTAGACAAGCATGCCCACACACTACATCTTAATAAATCTTTACATAATAATTAGAAAACTAGCTAGCTACCTTGCATGCATACCTTGTCAACTCATATTCTGTTGCTTCTCATCTGACTCCTGTGGCGGAAAGAGTTTAGCTAAGTTATTATCATGCTCCAACAGAGCTCCTCTTAGTTTTCTATTCAGTTCCACAAACTCTGTTTGCCATCTTCCTCTCTCTTCATCAAACCTCTCTGTTGTCTCTTTAAGGCGACTTCTTTCCTGCTCAAATTCCAGTTTATGCCCAGTTGCCTATGGAAAGAACAGAAATATATCTACTTGCAGATCCACTTTGGGCAGTGTTGAAGGGCACGTGCTCATAGTGCTAAAGTGCAGAGAGGTATTCAAATGGTATTCAGGATAACCACCACAAAACAAAACATAACTATTGTGCACACATGAGCACACATACTTGTGCATATAATACACAATCACATACTTTCATACACTCACACATATTTGCACATGGGCGTAAACGTGCATGCACTGATACCTATTACTTTGTTTGAATGTCTGCAAGACTCACAGCCGCTTCAAGCTGATTGCACCTCTGTACAACCTTCCTCATGGAGGTGTCATGAGCAGCAGCTTCATCCTGTGTGTACAATGGTACATCACCTTGTGAACAACACTTTACACTACATAATATATACATACGGTCATACTGTATATACACAGTGAGAATTTGGACAACTACTCATTTTGCAGGGGACATGTGACTGAGCAACTACAAGAAATAGAGTCAGATAGCAGTGATACATGGTACATGTGTACATAATACATGGCATTATACAATGTTCAGTGTTATTGTTTACACATGCATATTTTAGAAACTGGAGTAAAAGAAAGGGCTGAATGGAAGCATAGTAAAATGTCTTTCATAGTCTATGAATCTTATGTGTAGAGTGGAAAATCTGAAGTGGAAGAGATTGGAAACGTCAGATCCGAGTGTAAGTGGAACTGTGTGAAGGTGAGTAAGTCACAAGATACAAACAGCACACCTCAATCTTTTGCCTGAGGTCTTTGTTTTCTCCCGTCACTTGGTCAACAACCATTGTCAGTTCTTTGAGTCGACTGTCCACCACAGCTTTCTCACCTTTCATCTCATGAACCAAATGCTCAAATGTCTGATTAGCACTCTGCATGGCTTCGAACTTCAATTCAAGTACCTTATGTTCTGCAAAGAGTCCTCGGTATCGTTCAGCAATAGGCTTCAACCCTTTCATCTCATCATGCAACCTATGAATTTCATCATCCTTCTTCATTAACACATTCTGGAAATGCTCCTCTGTAGCCTTTGCCTTCTGACCTATTTTGACCTTTGCTGTCTCCAACTCCTTCTTTGTGGCATCATGCTGAACACAAGAAACATAAATAGCTATATTCAATGCAGTGAGCTACTTTAGTCCATAAAATTGGACATTAAAGCACAAATCATCTGTGAGAGGTAATAATAAGGAGTTGGACAAGCATGATCATTGCCTTTCTATGCACATCTTTAGACTATAGCTAGTGTTTTCAATCACCATTATAGCAAACAAATGACAAGATGGCCGAGGCAGGTGGACTGAAACACAGTACTCTATGCTAAATTGCAGGGAGGTATTACCACAAAATGACATGCAAGTAATTATTGTGCACACATGAACACACACATTCATGCATAATGCAGTAAAGGTTCATTGCTGTGTATGGATACTGGTAGGGGGAGAGTTTCTGAGCATAGGTGCAGCGACTGGATCAATTTCAAATAACTTCAACTCAAACTTCAATTCAACTTCAATTAATATCCAGATATGAGTCGAAGTTATTTGAAATTGATCCATTCACTGCACTTACGCTCAGAAACTCTCCCCTTACCACATTCATGCATAATTATACATTACATTTAGCTACTATAATTATATGAAAGTAAAATATACGTAGCTAGGGCATGCATTAAAATGCAACCAGCCTCGTTTGAATGTATATAGCTAGCTATTTCAGTACTGTAAAGTACAGTGCATGAGTGTAACTCGACCAGGGCAAGTACATTTTAGGCAATAGAACTGTAATCTGCTTTCACTGGCTGACAGAAAGAAGGGATAGCAAGCCAGACGAAGCACTGGATGGCAGCTGGGCAATCGACACCTAGATATTTCGAACTGCGCAGGAAAGCTCATAACACAATGCGCGTTGTGTGCTCTACCCGAGGGAACAGTGAAAGTGTTCCAGGCTACGTGGGGCAAATGACATCAGCCAATATGGCGGAATCGCCAAAAGGCGTGTAGCCCTCCCTGGAGCAATGAGCGACGTTAACAACAATCTGAACGCAGCGTGCAGCGATGAAGTGGAGTGTTGAGCAGTTTTGTGGCCGATGGCGGCCAAATAGAGCGTTATGTTGTCGTGAGCGCCTGCAGAGAACACCGGGCTATTGTGTAATCTAGGTGTCTCGGGTTGACTGGGACGGATATACATATATACATACATCTTATTATAATAAACTTAACGCACATTTTCGTTGTTCGGGATAATCTCCTTCAATTCTGGACGAAACGCCACGAAACTTGGTAGGATTACGAAGAGTGACTGTGAGTAACCTCGCCGAGCCGAAATCTGGTTTAAGGTCGTCCCGTCCGAGTTCTTGCCACTTTTACGGTCGCCGCCATATCTAAGAGATAGGGAAAAGATCGCGTTTGGTTGTGCAGGAACTCCTCCTTCAATTTTTCACCAATCTTCGTCAAACGTGGAAGAGTATATCATGGAAATACGGGGGGTGATCTAAGGTGGTTAGTGCCTTCGCCGCTGGACTCCTTTAAACGAAAAGGATTAACATAAGTAAATTCTGTACGTACGGAGTTTTACGGAACGAGTCTACGGAATACTCTCAATTAAATGGACGGTTCTGATTGGTCAACGCTCAAATTTCAAACGATATGCTGGGAACCCACCCGAAGGGCGGGCATTCAGCTAGTATATACAAACGGGGGATGACAACGCATCACGATTACTCGCCTCGCCTTTTGGTTCGGCAATTACTATAATATTTTCAAGCAGCCAGACTAGCTTACATACATGTAAGAGATCTAGAGGCTATATAATGGCCTAGTGATCTCCATTCATAATATAAGAAGACTCATGGACCTTCTGCTGGCAGTCATGATTCTCATTGATATATATCAAGCATATGTAGGCTACATCTATTCTAAGAGATAGGACCATACATATATGGAGCTTCTCCATAGTATTAGGGGCAGGTTCTACCCGCCAGCTTGGACAGTCAGGCTAAACCACTAGCCGCAAGGTGGTCTTACAGTGTGTAAGTATCAGACCCCTGATCGGACATTTCAAACGCTGACCATTAACTACGTGTCAAACTACATTTAAATTGGTTGAGTCTCACTAAATACCATTCCCAACACAATTGACAGTTGTTTGGTGAATACGTCTTGAAAACCAAGGACTGAGAACAGCACCTCCTTAAGATGTTTAGAACAGCAGCCATCCCCACATTATACATACATCAATGTTTAGAGAGTGCCTATAGTTGATCAATTCCATATCTTTCCTGCAGCAGAGCTGTATTTCTAACCAAACTGTACTTGTATAGAATGTTTGAAGGTAAATGTTCTCCTCTGAACATTCATGCCTTCAAATGACACAGGAAAACCTAGATAAGAAGACCTGAGAATACCAAAGACCGTCTTTCATGACAGACGGGGTGGCAGACGTGGAAAGACCAATTACATGACAGCCCGTTAGCAGACTATGTGCTAGACTGTTCTTTCTATTGTATTCATTGGTGTTGATGTATGAATCATTGATATCATTAACCACATAGGAATACCTTCTGAATACCGTGCGCTATACGCAGCTACGTAGCTATAGTATATTGCGTGCTTACCAGTTGTGGCCGTAATAACTTTGACTGCGCAGACCGAATGGATCCCGAGCGTGCATTGCAAGAGTTACTGGCTTTAGAAAACAGTAGCGCTAGCAGTGACAGTGAGCAGATCTCCCTCCCAAATGCTGGTGCCCTCGAGCGTGAACTCCATAGCTCTGACGATGAAGGCCCTGAAATTCAGACCCAGTTTGAGCAGCCTGCCGTCCAAGGGACGTCCTTCAGTGAAACTGGAGCTCAGGATTACCACGACGCATCTTCTTCTAACGAAATGGACACGTCTGTTACGCAGGTAAGGTCTGTATGGCTACAATGGGCTGCGCTCCGCGCGGGCGCGTTCCGTAGCTAGCTACGCAGTGTTACCAGTCCTTGCGCTGTAATTACATGCATAGGGGAACACACTCGATGTATGCTGCCTCTCTGTAAGCCATTCCACATGTGGGAACAAAATCTTTTCAGTCCCATTCGATGCAATTATGCCTTCGGACTCTCCCAACTGGTAGAATTATTAACAAGCTAGAGGCCAGGGTGCTACAATCAACAGTACTAGTGAAAGATGCCTAGCTATGTATGGTGGCATGCAGGTGTAGATTCTACACAATTGTATGAGTGCTATAGCTACATAGCATGTATATTGCTATATGCATTTATATATATATAATGTATATTTTGCAGGCTGCTCTGACTGATGAATGCCCACCTCAGTTGGATAACGATCACCATCTGCCACATCTTCCGGATACTGAATTTGAATTTTCTTCAAGTGACTCCGAAGAAGAACAGTCAAGTGCTATGGAAGCATGCCAGAGTGCTGCAGTCAAGAAGGCAGTGAGTTCTGTTCTGCAGTGGTCAGCAAAGTTCGGAGTGAGTGATGCTGGTGCATCTGAGCTTTTTAGTTTGCTACACACAACATTTTCTGTTGTAGAGAGTGACAACAAAACCCCCGTTTCATGCAGCTCAGTCCCAAATACACTGGAGAAAGCTGTTGCAATGCTGAATCCTGGCAACCAACGTAAAATTTCAGAGCTATTAGTATGCCCGAAATGCCATTCGGTATATGGAGATTGGCGTAAAGTGCAGATTTCACATTGTACCCATGTGGCTGCTCCACAGCACGTACACCAGTCTAGACGGGGTAGCTGTGGAGCTGCTTTGTTCAAACAAGGTTCTATCCGTCGTCCACTAATGGTTTTTCCCTATATTTCCTTGATTGAGTCCCTCCGTTCTTTCATCTCAAGACCTGGTTTTGCAGAAGCATGTCGTGGAATTGCTACGCAAGTACATGGTACTTCTGGCCTGCTTTGCGATGTGCATGACGGAAAGGTGTGGCAGGAGTTTGCGACAATAGAAGGTAAACCTTTTCTTCACAAATCCTCGCCAGACTGTCTAAACTTGGCATTGCAACTGAATGTTGACTGGTTCCAGCCTTTTAAGCACACAATATATTCAGTTGGAGCAATTTATGTTTCCATTCTGAACTTGCCTAGGCACATGCGGTACAAGGTTGGCAATACTATTCTTGTCGGAGTCGTCCCAGGGCCTCAAGAGCCTAGCTTGCACATGAATTCTTTTCTGGCTCTATTTGTTGCAGAACTTCTGCAACTTTGGGAAGGTATTCAACTGCCAAGCACTGTTGGTGTTAATAATATGGTTCAACCATTATCCCTTCATGCAGCATTGTTATCTGTAGTCTGTGATCTCCCCGGCCTTGCCAAAGTTGCTGGCTTTTTAGGTCACAGCGCTCGACTGGCCTGTTCAATGTGCCTAAAGTCGTTTCCAACTGCACAGTTTGGTGAAAAACCTGACTTCTCAGGTTTTTGCAGAGATGAATGGCCAATGCGCAATGCAGTCACTCACAGAGAACTGGCAAAAAAACACCAGGAACTGCAGAACCGGTCACAACAGCAGGCATTTGAGTCTGAGCATGGGATGAGGTACTCAGAATTGGTGCAGCTTCCCTATTTCGAAATCTCACGTTTTTGCGTTGTGGACCCAATGCATAATTTATTTGAAGGTACTGCACGCCATTTCATGAATGTAGTTCTCAAAATTGGCCTTTTAACAGAAAGTGCAATGGAGATTATTGAGGAGAGAGTTTTGGCAATTCAGTCTCCGCATGATGTTGGTCGACTTCCTCTTAAAGTCACCTCAAAGTTCGCTGGTTTCAAGGCTGATCAATGGCGCAATTGGATTATTATTTTTTCTGAGATTGCACTCATTGGGTTGATACCTCAATCATACTATATTTGCTGGCAGAAATATGTGAAGGCTTGCAAGCTGGTCTGTTCCCGTGCCATCACTCCAGCCATCATCACAGAAGCTGATGTACTCTTGCAGGAGTTCTGCGAAGAAAGCTGCCAGCTATTTGGCAAAGAGTTTTGCACTCTGAATATGCACAAACATTTGCACTTAAAGCAATGCATGCTTGATTTTGGCCCCATTTATGGTTTCTGGTGTTTCCCCTTTGAGAGATTTAATGGGAAGTTGGGATCAATCCACACAAACAACAAAAACATTGAGCTGCAGATTGCCAAAAAGTTTCTTCGAGACCAGACTGTTATGTCTCTGCCAGGAGAACAAATTCAACCCAACTGCTCACAAGCACCTCCCATGCTAATGCAGGGAATTAGCCGAGGCAAATACTGTCAACTCTTGCAGCTGCAAAGTGTCCTTTTGCCACTTTCGAGGTTTGCCTTTGCCATGGAACATCAGGATGCAGAAGCTATTTGTCACCTTGATGATTTGAAAGTCACAGAAGCTGTTTTGTCTCGGGATGAGCAGGATAGACTGATTCAAGCATACCGCATCCTTTATGGCAATGTTACTATTCATTTCTTACCACTTCGCATCAACAAGTACCAGAAGGTTTCCTTCTGTGGCCAATCTCTGAAAGGGTCTGCAAATGGGAGTGTGATTGCTGCACAATGGCCGAATTCTCAATTGAGAGTTGGACGTATCAGCCACTTTTTTAGTCATTCTATCGAATTGAATGTAGGCGGTTCTCCTGTGCCAGTACACTTGCAGCATATTTTTGTCAAAGTAAACTTTTATCAGCAGCATCCTCGTTCCAGTTATTTCAACAATCCAGACATTATTGTGACCTACCCTGACTACGACAATGACATGGGATTCTGCACTTTTCTCCCTCTTCAGAGGTTGGGAGGCATCTGTGCACATGGTGCAGTGTCCATACCGTGTGGTGATGGTGGTGTAGAACATACTGTAATGGTTTCCAACGTCCTAACTTTCAATTTTACTGTTTTGTAATGATTTTTATATCCAAGATAGTTTCAGGAAAATAACAACATGAAGCAGTGTATGCAATCTTAATGAATCAGATTTGTAGCTATGGCAATTTGGTATAAAATATGCACGTGTGATGCCATGCATAGCGTGTATACATGCGTATGTAGCACATGATATTATATTGATCAGGACTGATATTATGGATGAATGAATCAATACCTCTGACGGCATGATCTCCAGTGCTGGAGGTAGCCCTTACAACATAGCAGTAATGTAATCTTTTGTGCTAGTGTCTATATTTATACTATATATTCAACCTGTGTCTCAGACTGATGTCCGCATTCCCAACTTCACCTTGGCCCTAACCTTGGTCTCCAGACATCCACAAATAAGAAAGGAACAGTACATTGAATGATGACACATTGAGAAGTGTATAATACATATAATGTCGATACACAATTGTCACTGCAACTAGTAATAGACTCCATTATACACACATGCACACAATGTGGGGGCTTTCCCAGGCAGTGCAAAGTCTAAAGAAATGGTGGCCTGTAACCTGCAAAGAGGAGGCCAACCTCGCCACACCAATGCAGGGGGCTGATTGACACAGAGCCTCGCAGGAGTGACTTTGTCATTCACCGTTGCAGGTTCGTCCAAGCGCAATGCACTCACTTGTGCCGCACCAGACCCCGACCACATGGTTCATGACATCCACAACTTCACACACAAACACACACAACAAGTCACCATCCCACAGGTCCTACATCCCAGGCAGTCCAGAACCCAAACTTAAAAAAGTGATGGCCTGTAACCTGCAAAGAGGAGGCCAACCTCGCCACACCAATGCAGGGGGCTGATTGACACAGAGCCTCGCAGGAGTGACTTTGTCATTCACCGTTGCAGGTTCGTCCAAGCGCAATGCACTCACTTGTGCCGCACCAGACCCCGACCACATGGTTCATGACATCCACAACTTCACACACAAACACACACAACAAGTCACCATCCCACAGGTCCTACATCCCAGGCAGTCCAGAACCCAAACTTAAAAAAGTGATGGCCTGTAACCTGCAAAGAGGAGGCCAACCTCGCCACACCAATGCGGGGGCTGATTGACACAGAGCCTCACAGGAGTGACTTTGTCATTCACCAATGCAGGTTTGTCCAAGCGCAATGCACTCACTTGTGCCGCACCAGACCCCGACCACATGGTTCATGACATCCACAACTTCACACACAAACACACACAACAAGTCACCATCCCACAGGTCCTACATCCCAGGCAGTCCAGAACCCAAACTTAAAAAAGTGATGGCCTGTAACCTGCAAAGAGGAGGCCAACCTCGCCACACCAATGCAGGGGGCTGATTGACACAGAGCCTCGCAGGAGTGACTTTGTCATTCACCGATGCAGGTTTGTCCAAGCGCAATGCACTCACTTGTGCCGCACCAGACCCCGACCACATGGTTCATGACATCCACAACTTCACACACAAACACACACAACAAGTCACCATCCCACAGGTCCTACATCCCAGGCAGTCCAGAACCCAAACTTAAAAAAGTGATGGCCTGTAACCTGCAAAGAGGAGGCCAACCTCGCCACACCAATGCAGGGGGCTGATTGACACAGAGCCTCGCAGGAGTGACTTTGTCATTCACTGATGCAGGTTCGTCCAAGCGCAATGCACTCACTTGTGCCGCACCAGACCCCGACCACATGGTTCATGACATCCACAACTTCACACACAAACACACACGACAGGTCACCATCCCTCAGGTCCTACATCCCAGGCAGTCCAGAACCCAAACTTGTACTCTATCAAATAAAGTGGACAGCTCAATTGCAGACTATTGCCTGCACATTATTAATCAATTCTAGACTAGTAGTACTTATCTTGGACGCCTGTTCCCATTAAATGAGGAATTGACATCTCATCCTCTTCGCAATAGATTTTCACTGATCTCTGCTTCTTAAACAGGAGCATCTGCATTGATCATCAGTTTCACGAGCACGCCGTGCGCGCGCGCGCGCACACACACACACATGCTAATACATACATACACTCAAAACACCTTTACCAGCCCACTAGCTATTCCAGAACAAGGAGCCTTGACAAATTCACCTGTGGATTCGGTGCTTCGATAATGAATACCCGCCACATTCAGTATTCTTCTGGTTATGGGCCTCACGCGACGTCCGTATCTAGCCTTTGGATTGGAGTTGTGGTCACGCCTACTGTCGGGTTATCCTCGCGATTGTGAAACGGTTAGCTACACAATGGGTCGTCGAGGAATAAAGTTGCGATCGAAAAGCTATGCTGTAAAGAAGAAGAGACGCCGGCGCTTAACTAAGCGCAGAGAACGGAGAGAAAGGCAGACGGCTACTGACCCGCAGCAAGATACTACGCAGCAATCACTGACGGTGGAGCAGGAAGGAAGCGCCCAAGATGAGGCGCCGTCGCTGAACGAAGTTCAAGATGAAGCTGTGGCAGACAGAAGCGAAGATAGCAAGCTAAGAGAAATTCAGCAAGCCTCTGAGCAGATGAAGTCTGACTATGAAAGACTGAGGAAACTCCTTTACATGGAGCAAAGGAGGCCCCGTATATTTGAGAAGGATTGCACACAGTGTCTCAGGAGAAGAAGTGCTAAGCTTGCTGCAGCCACGAACACTCTGCATACCATGATGTTTTCAGGCAAAAGCTTTGGATCACGCTACCTACTTGCTGCATTGAAGAGGGACAGAAACACAAGGAATTCATAGCTAGCTGGTGTAGCTGGCTATCAGACTTTCTGAATAATTTATACTATAGCTAGCTAATGCATGATATAATTATTGCATTCTTTGTTTCTTTTCTTCTGTTGTTGCACATGTCACACTCACATCTATATGTTTAATGATGGGTACATAACTGATTGTAATATACAGAAAAGATCGACATTTCATCAGTTCAACATAACAGGATGTAGCTATAGCTATCCTGTAATGCCTATAGCTAGATATAGCATGCATGCATACACTGCTTACAAATTTACACATAATATTATGCATCAGGCCTATAGCTTTGTGGATCTATAGCTAGCTACACATAGCCATTCCATTGTCACAGTGTCATACAATTTACATGTTAATGTGTTAACTTGCCGCAACTACAGCAAAATGAAGTGACAATGGCCTCATATAATATAGCTATTCATGGTATTAGCTGAAAGTGATCTCAGATTTAGCCGATTGAAGTTAGATACTACAATGCCTACACCACGAAGAGCTGCATCTAGGGGATTTAAACGAAGGCAAAGGAGGAGAAGAGTGCAGAAAAGGTTTGCGCAAGCAGCGAAGACACAGGATTCGATGAAGAAACTACAGAAGCGCTCAACCTTCAAGCAGCGTCAGAATGCATTAACTACAAGGGTCTTGCCTGACTTTGACTTTAAAAGCGTGGAAAGAATTCCCGAAGGCTCGGTCAAAGAACTACGTGTACATGTACAGGACGAGTCAGGTGAGAATCCTTAGGTCTGGAGGGCCTTGGTGTAGATATGCCACTGGGTCGCTCTGTCTATCGTGTTAGTACGTGTAGCTACCGCATACTGAAGCGAACGAAAATGGCCGTAGTTGTAGGAGCACGTAGCCACATAGATCTATGGTAGCTATAGCTAGCTACCTGCGGCCAATTCTCGGAGTGCCGACTGGAATGTATGCCATGCACTACGCCGTGTCAGAGAATTTCAAACAACAAACCGGACTGGTCGAGCGAGTACTAGTCAAACTATAATATAGCCCGATTTCGATTTCGCAAGGCGCTAGTTTGCTACATTTAGTTAAATCCAGTCCACTGTAACTCCAGGATAGCTGCTAAGCACCATCAAGGTACGTGTAGCTACCGCATACTGAAGCGTGCATGCAGGACCTTGCTTGAATCAGTTAGTATAATGGCAAGCTATATATGCATGCATGTAAGATCGACCGCGATCAGCATAGCTAGTGTCGCGCTAGTTGTTACTTGTTAGCCAATAATTACACGTACGTATATGCAGCTAGCTGACAGAATGGTGCATGCTCTGCGTACAAGGTGTTTGCTACAGTTAATGCTTGATTCATTTCGTATATATATATATATATATAGCTCATCTTCAATTAAAAGTTTCTGGCATTCATTAATTTTACGATATAATTCATGCATGCAGGTGTGCTTGGATGTGGCACATTTGGCACTTGCCAGGCTAAATGGTATTCTGGCACCCAGGTTGCTGTGAAGTTCTATCATCATCAACACGTGCAAGCAAAACACATTTTAATGGAAGCTAACATGCTTGAGGTGAATGTTATCATGTATCACAGGAATTTTTATTGCATGAGCTTATAATTATTCACATGCACTTCGTACCATAACAGTTGCTGATCATGATTTGCTTATATATATATACGTATATACACTTATTTCAAATTTAAACGTGTTGTATATATATTGAAATGCAGTTATGTGCTGGACATCCCAACACCCCCCTCTTCTTTGGAATCATCAGTTCAGAGGCAGTTGACAGCTTACCTGCACTGGTCATGTCGCTGCACACTGTTGGTGGTTTGCCATTTTCAATGCAAGCATTGATTCACAGCACAACCATATCCCTGTCTGAAAAAGATTGTGCTGTTCTTCTTTTGGGTAAGCCATGACTGACATACATACATGATGTAATGCGCATGCAGTATACATTTCATATACATTGTATGGTATATATTGTCTATCCCAATGAAACACAACATACAGGTGTTGCTGAAGGGTTGTCACATATTCATAACAAAGGTGTTCTACACAATGACATAAAGGCTGATAATGTGGCACTGAGTGACTGCACACCAAAATGCAAGGATTACACAGCACAATTCTGGCCTACCATTATTGACTTTGGCAAAGCATGCCCTGCCGATAAAGGAAAGAGGTACAAATTGCAGTACCACCAGCAAAAAGTGTTCAAGCAACGCTACAGTCATTTGGCACCCGATATGGTGGATGGCAAAGCTGCACAGAGCAGCCTATCTGATGTATATTCACTTGGGAAGCTTATCGAGAGAATGGCTTCGGTCCCTGCCACTGGCAAAGCACTGCATGAGCTGTCTTCACAGAGCACATCATATTCATACACTGCTAGGAAAGGACTAGGAGAAGTGGAAAACACCCTGAAAACTATTATTACAACTGCAGCTGTATAAATAAACATGGACATTTATACCTATAAGACTGTAACCTACTCAATATTAATACAGATCAATGCACACATTATTTTTATTGTATAATTCATTATTTCTTTCTTACAATTAACAGCGGATGGTATAATAAGCATAGCCATTTACAATTATACAGTGGCATACAAGCATGGAGATAGTCATAGCCTTACATCAAAACTATAATGCAACACATGTACAGTATATGCACTTGTATGGAGGTACTATTGTACTGGTGCACATTAACATATATCACAGATCAGAGAAGTTGCAGACAGTTGATGTATATCTCCAGCTGCCATAGCACAACAGCCAGAAGAACATCACCTGTTTCGGACTAATTGGCCCATCATCAGTGCAACGCATCTCTCCATGGAGACACAACCACACATGCACAAGTGCATACATGCATGCCACAATGCACAAGACAAGTGGACGGCCAATAGAGGTTTGTAACAGTGACTCAGTACCGACTCAGTGCCACTAAGCACTACATGATAACGACTTCACTAGCTGCATCCAACACATTTGCAACAATCTTTATATCTGGCAACGTCTCAGCATGCGTAATATTAATTCACAAACATCATCCATAGATCACACACGCACGCACGCACGCACGCACACACACACAACGTATATTCCATGAACTAATCTGCTTGTTACTTTAATAGCTACGTACTGAAGTTAATTGATGGATTTGTTTTGGAAATCGATAGTTTACTCTAAACTAATCAGTAAAGTATATCCAAAGTTTGACACATAATTGATCGCTAACTTCTCCAAAGCTATACATGACGAAAAGCAGACCAACTTTCACAGATCACTCACTTGCTTAGCCATATCCTAGTACCTGTCTTACTTGGGGTGCAGGCCGTCTCTAAGACAAATCCCTCGTCAAAATGTTTTGCCAAGTGTTGTTTCGTGAAGCGTTGATTTTTGCCTGCGCTCCGTGGTTCAGAAATTCTAGAAATGCGAGTTCAATTAAATGGTTAAGTATCGGCCATCTTCTTTAGATTTCGCAATATGCAGAACGTGACCGTACCTTACATGGTCAACCCGCCCTTTTTGAAAGTCGCTATCTGATCGAGAGGAAGATGAACGCCGAGCGCACTGGATATTGTTCCAACGGCTTTTATGGCCAACTTCAAGCTACACCCCCTGTCCCTTTGTCGTCTACACCGCGATTCCCAGGGCTCGACAGCACTCCAAGGACGCATTTCCCCTCACAGTCTGTTGCTGTGGAGCAGCAGGAGAATATGCTCCAGTTGCTCAGTTCCAGGCAGGAGCAGAGTAACTCCCAGGTGCAAGCCATTGTCAGTCGTCTGACTGCAATGGAGACTCACCTAAAGGATATTACTAACTCCATGGCTCAAGTGAATCAAGACAACTCTCTGCCTGCTTCAAGATCACGGCAAAGAGTATCTGCTAGTGTATCTGTAAGTTTGCTGTTTGCACCTGTGTGTCAACACTGCATGTATCAATGGCACCATAATACCCCCACTTATGTCTATGCATATGCAGAGAAAGGTGAAGGAACTGCATTCTGCTCTGGAAGTTCAGTTCCAGCCTGAGCAAGGGTATGTTCTATCACTCTCTAACTCACCTCAGTGACATTCATACACATTCTCATAAACTGTGCATTGCCAATATTTGAAGGTATAAATCGGAGCACAACCAGACAGTGGTGGCCTCACTTGTCGAGCAGCTGCATGCTTTCAGAGCAGCTGATCAGGGTGCAGCCAACATCAAAGGTACTTTAAGAAGTTCATGCTAATGAGATGGCTAATCTAACTGAAGGTATGCAATTTACACTTGGTTATGACTCCATTATTTTCTTATGCAGCGGCAATCTACAGATATTTTGAGTCCCGCCGCCGGGCATACCGTGATGCTCAGCCAGCTCGCAGGGAACAAGTAGCAAAGAACATTTCTAGCACAATGTTGTATTGTCGCAAAAAAAGAGTAAGCAGCTATGCATGCATGTTAGAGATAACAATATTAAACTACAATTCATGGCCTTTAATGATTTTACTCATTTTTTGCATTTTTGCAGCTCTATGACAGAAGGGGGAAGTTCCTGAAGCACGAGGCTGAGAAGAAAGCTTGGAAATCACTTACCCCTCACTACATGTCAGAGGAAGACTCAGACGGGGAGAACTTTATTGTGCATTCGCCATCTTGGCGTTCAACACGTAAGTTCAACAGCAATTCTACACCAATGAGTCGCTGTAATAACATAATATGTCCTCTATTTTACAGAGTTGAGTAACCTAATAAAAAAATTGGATGCCAGGATGGAAAGACAGAGAAGTGGCCTTAGGCATAGGACGCAGGGCTTCCACAGCAAACAAAGGGAAGTAGGGGTACCCTCTGTCAAGCCCCCTCCAAAGGCAGTGAAAAAGTGGGCTGTCAATGCAGAAGCTCTAGCCTCTCTTGCCACAGCTACAGCTGAATCTGAAGAGCAAGTTGAGGACTGTGATGAGGACACCAGTGAGCTCACAGGGCTTAACTTTGATGAATAAACCTTTAGCTAATATTATATTTTGGCTAGCTATCTTCACATTGAACTACCATGTTTTACCTTGTCACTACACTATCACATTTACTTTCCATTTTTCTGTACTATACTACGTATGCTTACTTACTGGAATTTGTTGCATTTGTTATTGAACGAAAGCTTTCACTGGCATCGGCCATTTTTCCTATGAAGTTCGAACGATTTCGACACTGGATCCGAAGGAAATATATGGGAACTGGGACAACTGCAAAGACGTGTGGAAGACGGGTGCGTTCACGATTGGCAGTCGAAGGGAAGACGGTGCGGTCAAATTACCCGTCTTTCGCACGTATCGGTCACATGACGCAGACGTAGGTAAGACGGAAACAGTATTTGTTGGCTACACGGTGCCCGTCTTTGCACGGTATTCGTAGAATACGGTGTGACAGACGGTACGGTGTTCGCGCCCTGGGTTTCCTGTGTGAATGTTCAAATATGTCTACATCCGTTTATGCCCTATAGCAATAATGAAACATTAACTGCAATTACGTAACAATGTACCTCTCTTTTTCCTGCAACTAGCTGGTCCTTCAACATCAAGATGTCTGCAGCAAGTTTATCACGTTCAATGCTGAGGGCTTCCAGCTGACCCATCCACTTCTTCTCTGTATCGGCAAACTTGCCATGAGCACTCTCTCTGTCATGTCGCTCCGCCTTGAAATCCTCTTCACATGCTGTCAACTGTGAGGTAAAGAAGAGAAGATGGCAATGAGAAGAGAACGACAGTGAACATTAGTTACAATGAGAGATGATGCTATGATGACTGAGAGCTTAATCCAATTGTTGGAACACAGCAATTAATGCTAAACTTTGAAGTTTCTTCAGGGGGAGGGTAAGCCATATGTTCCCATATGGCTTACCAAATTTCCACAGGGACGTAATTTATAGCAAGGTAGGAAAAATGCTCTCTTGCCCCCCCAATTCACCCCTGCATGAGCAGTGACTCAAATCAGGTAGTAAAACTAGAAGTTTAAGGAAATGAGAAAATAAAAGGTAAATGGTTGTATAAAGGAAAGAACGGAAATCACATGATGTCTGACAGTAAGACAGGCAATTTCAACTAACTTCCATATTCTTCATTATCCCTGAGAGATAAAGGCAGTGTTCCATGTAACAGTTTCACTTGAATCACAAACAAACAAACACACAAACAAACAAAACAAACTGATTATATATCACACAGCTCCAACACAAAGAATTAAATTTACCTGCATTTGGGTTTGATGATACATATCCTCCAATTCCTGTTTTTCCTTCCTTTCTACAGTTAGTTCTTGCTGCAAGAACAGAAGTGCGTTAAATTTACACAGCTGACTATGCATGTGTGTTGTCATACAGATAGAGCTAGCCAAACAACTAATGATAAGGCAACTTCTTACAAGCAATACAAGACGGCAGAATAATACTTCAGTTTGAATCCTGCGTACTAATGTGTAGGCATACACTTCAAATAAAGAATATTTCACTGCACACATACTATCCAATTGGTAGGCAAGTACTGATTCAGTTTGTGTCTATGTAAGTCACCCAAAGAGGTAGGACTGGTAGCCTTGGAACACGGCCGTCTGCAACAATTATGCAGCAGGAGATATTAGGCTTGTGCTCCACTGTGTCCATACCCCCCCCCCCCCAAGAAGGAAAAGGGTATTGGAAAAACTATAATTTTGTAACTCAATATTCAACCATACGAGCAAGCGTGTCGCGTCGCCAAGTGGACAATGCAGGCCATCCATCATCATTTGGGTGATTACAGCTGGGTGACATTGCCTGGGTGTAGTGCTGATCTTGTTTGCCTTGACATTGGCCACTGTCATACACTTGCATGCATATATAGTTAGCTACACCTATATACACTATGTTAGAATTGCGTAGTCATGTCTTTCCTTAACCAATAAGATAGTGCCTAAGCCAAGCAAGCTTTCTGCCCAATACCTTACTTCGCCACAGAGAGGGCTTTCAGTAGCCCAGAACGCTGACAGCTAAAGTACCCAAATAGCGAAACAAAAGTACCCACATACCAGTAGCCAGAGTAGTTCCCTCGCACCAGAAAATAACGGTAAACTTCTGCGCAAGTGCGCGTTGCTCCTGGGAGGCCCAAACTGAGGAGCGCGGAGTGTCTAAGAGACGGCTGGCGGCAAGGCACATTCACACTGCCAGAGCGGCCATGTTTGTGGTTACATCATTGCATCGTCCAATCAGATGACCGTTTTTAATGCCACGCACAAGTCTACAAACGAACGCACAGACTGGAAAAGATTAAATATATTAAGGAAATATATTAAGGTTAGGAGAAGGTGTAAATGATTGAATGGTCAGTAACTCCAGGATCATTCAACCGGCCAATTTGGATGAAAATGATTGCTACACTAGTTAGCTTGGCGTGATGCTCCAATTCGCATTGTCTGATATTTTGAACACTGTGCACGGGAGAAAACAGTTGCTGACATTATCAGGAGGTAAGGTTCCTGGTACGACAATACACATGCATGCAGACCGTTGCATATGCATGCACATGTATGGCCGTTTCCATCACATTACGGAATGGTAGTGCTCTGCAAATTTACGTAGGTGATAAAGAGGGTGAACATCTTGAGCAAATAATGTAGCACAAATGCAATAGACCAGGACGGCAGTGTCGGCCTTCATCAGCTGAAACTGATAGACTATCAGTTGAAAAGTTGAATCTATTGTATTTGTGCTGCATTTGTTTGCTCTCATTATCATCACTTACGTAGCAATGAGCCTCTACAACATTATATACATAGGTGACATGCTAAGTCATTCTGCCAGCCACGGGTGCAAATGCATTCATTATCCACACAAAGGAAGTTACAGAAGCTGAGCTTTTTGTGAAAACATGTTCTGCCCCAAATTTCTCAAAGACAGAAATGGAATGCAACTCAAGCTGAAGTGGCTACGTATAATCTAGTTTTTCCAATGCAATGACATACAAACTCAGAATTTCTCGCCCCACCTATACCTACGTAGCATACAGAACTACGTTGCAATAAACTTGAGGATGGGCAAACAGTGGTGTCTAAGCAGTCATCTCAGCCCCGTAAATTATCGCAAATGGCCTGGGAATGAGGCTATTATAGTAGAGAGGTGCTATGATGGGTCTGGTAAGAGCCACTAATCAACATACATGGTAATTCCTAGTGCACAAACTTAAAATTATGACTCATTATCATCCACCACATTCAACCATCGCTTTTGTATACAGAATCTTCAGGTTGCCAAACTTGCCACCTCCAAATTTCATACAAATTATGTGGACAACAACACCTTAGGCACCCACACTGCTGCCCATGCAAGTCCTTGCCAATGGCATGATTCTGGGTACTGGGAGAAGTACTCTACTGACACATATCTATGGAGAAAATGTCTGCTGTGTATGAACACTCCAACAACCTGCAGAGTCCACCCAACAGAATACACTCAGGCCACTAGTATGTATGTATACCTTTGTACTCACGTTAAGCAAATCGAGCTGCTTTTCCAAACCCATCTGTTCCTGTGATACATAAAGGAAAAACCAGAAATTTTACTAATTCTACTATGCGCACACACACCTACCCACCCACCCACACACCCACCAACCACCCACACCCACACACACCCACACACAAACACAGCAACATTTCATGCACACACACACACACACACACATGCACACACACGCACACACACACCAACACATGTGCGCACACACACACACACACACACACACACACACAGTGTTGGAATTATTCGTGTGGAAGCACAGGACACAAAACTCCAATAAATAAGCTACGATACTGTAAGTGGCTACAGTAACCAAACTAGAGAATGTGTAGGAAAATTACATAGCTGCAACAGATTTACACCATTGACAGTACACCACTGCTACCTATGAATGTTCTTAAGCTACCCTAAGAATGTCTCATACCTACTTAGGTATAATAAGTTCCATGATTGCCTAGAAAAGCTCAACAAGTACACGATGAACATATTGTCATATTATTAGTGAGTAGTCTTATCATTACTATTCGAAGTTAATTATTGCCTATGAATGTTCCACAGCTACTCTATGATACTTCCACAAAAGGTTTCAGCCGTTTGTACCATGCCTTGTGTAAATCTGAGGATTATTCATGCAGAACTCTTCCATTAGTGTAATTTGTCACATGCGCAGTAGCCATCCAGTTTATTGTGCCATATACATACATAAGTCATTCGCAGACATGCACAGTTTCAGCTGACCACAAGTAAATCTCACATTTAGCTTCTGCACCAATATCTGCTCATGTTGCATTCTTGCTATACTCTCTTCCTTTGCTTCTGCAAGATGCTCCTCTAAAGTATTCAACTTTGCCTGCATGGGAAGGGGAAGCACCCAGTGTGTTCAGCACAATGCAAAAGTATTCATTTGTTGAGTTCTTACACAGGAAAGAATCATGTGCTATGTAATCAAATACACTCATATATAATGCATACTGTACATAGATTCTATCATTAGTCACACACCTGTAGACTACAGGTGTGTGACTAATGATAGAATCTATGTACAGGCTGTAGTGCTTCATATCTTTCTTGAACTGTTACAATACATGCTTTAGCAATGTCTGCTTCTTTCTGTAGTGCCATGAATTAAACAAACGTTGCAAATGCTGTTTGTACAACTTCACATAAACTCGCATACACATGCCAGCTTCACACACTTACTCACCATAAGTAGGTCATTTTGCTCCTGAAGTGCACCAGCTGTAGTTCCAATTGTATTCCATTTATCCTGTAAAAGTGAAGAAAGGAAGCATGTACATGTACTGCAGGAATGTAAAGACATAATATTATTATAGATCCCGTTGCCATGGTAACGTGCTTCTAAACGATGTTTCTAAACGTCGTAGACTCCCCGGGTTTGTTTCGCGCCGTGGTCTATTTCGTCTAGCCGTGTTCTAATTCGACGCGCGGCGTTCGCGCCTATGCTCTAAATGCCGATTTAGAGCATGGGCGTGGCACGCGCGGCGTTCGCGCTATGCTCTAAATGCCGATTTAGAGCATGGGCGTGGCACGCGCGGCGTTCGCGCCTATGCTCTAAATATCGATTTAGAGCATGGGCGTGGCTTAGGCCCGTGGTCTATAGCAGAGAAACTGCAGCTGCGACAACAATAGTACCTAACTCCACAACATACGATGCAAAGGTCACTCGGCTTACTTGTTTCGTCGTCAAACAGGGCAAAGCAACAATCCGGCAGCGGCCTACGAACCAGAGCCGAGTAAGGAGCGAACTGGTTACGAGCTGGGAACAGGCTTAGGACACCGCTCTGGGAAACGCTGTGGCTGACGGGGCTGACAGTGAGTAAGCTTACGTTTAGCTTACGCGCCGCATCCACTGCCGACCTCTAGGAACGTCTGCTGCGAGATGACAAACCCAATAACCAATCGACGTTTTCTCGGCCATTGTCAGAAATTGCTAACTACTTCCGGAAGACGCGTGATGACGCAAGTACAAGTAGTTAAACTGATTCGCTGCCGCTCCTTGACCAATCGTTGGGATCTATAACACTTAAATGCTGACCAATCGGTGTCTCTGAAGATTTAGACCACTCGGCACTCGGGCGCTTCGCGCCCTCGCGCCTCGTGCTCTAAATCTCAGAGACACCTCTTGGTCAGCATTTAACTATTACATAAATAAATGTGAAAACTATTAAAACAGTAGCTGAGTAACTGTCTGAAAAAAGCATTAAAGGCAGAACAACAGCTACTGCACCTATGAACACCATACAGATACAGGTAGCTAAAATTAGCTTTCCTGGCCGCGGATAAGTATAGAATCGGATGAAATTCAATGGGCTCAGCGTCAAAGCTTGACTGGTTACAACTATTCTTGGCAGCACACAATACACTTTGCAGCCGTGACATACCATCTATATGACATACCAGCTAACATCATCATCTGACATGATCATATAAGAATGGAGGCGGGAAAGCGGGCTGGCCACGTGAGTCTAGGGGGGGTGTTTTGGCCTGTTATCTCCGAATCCATCGCCCATGTGCAATCGGGGGCAAGAATACACATGTGCACACACATACATTCGGAACAAACCAGTACGCACACGTAAACACACACACACACACACACACACACCATGTCTAACCAGCTATACTACCTGTGCAAGATGCAAAAAGGAAATTGTAGCCTCATGTTCACATCAGTGCAATAGTGCGTAAGTAGAATTACTAAAAATGACATTTGTCTGTCTAATTCATGAGTTAGATACGTAGTAGCGACCTAGCCAAACTGCAATGGCGCAAATTGTAGAAGGAAAGAACCACCAACTGCCAAGTGTAGGGCTCTAGGATTACAGCTAATTTTTGACACAACGAGAACACCACCAGAAAATACGTATTATGTAATTGAGGAATAGCATGGACACTAGTTGAAGTGACAAATCTAACTTTCATCACTTTGTACAGATGGGCTTTTACTACTAATTCGATCACCGGTCCCTTCAACTGATTTTCGAAATTCAATTTGATGGTGCTCATGGTGCCGCTGTTTGCCTACTGCTGCACTTGGATTTGGGTGCATTGGTAGCACGGCTGCACCTGCACTAGTAGTAGTCACTGGACGTTCAAGTGATTTATAGTCCTCATCGCTAACAGCACCGTCCTTGTCATTGCATGCTACTGAAGGCACCTGAATACAAAATGAAACATACCAAGTGCGTACAGTTACAATAATATAACTAATACACAATGAATGTCTGTAGCTGTATAACCTTATCAAGTTGAGAGGGATAAATACATGTTCAATTGAACCTGTCCGATGCAAACTATCACTGTGTAAGCTCAAACATTTGCAGGATGAATATTCATGAATGGGCACTTGCTACAGTACGTATACCGCATACACTTTAATTAACTTTCACGGGGTTAAACTTTCGAAGCTTTTGTGGATCAACAACCATCTGTGAAAGTTTCGCCCCACAAAACCTTACACAAAAAATTAACTATCCTGCTTGAGATTTTCTTCAACCGTGAAAGTGAAAAGGCAAAAACTGTGAAAACTCACAAACCGCAAAAGTTTAACCACATGATCGTAAAGTGTATATGGTACGTACAAATTTTCGTGGGACTTTAATTCGCAAAGTTTGCAAGTTAGCGGACATTCGCAAAAATGAAAGCATGAAAACTCTCTACACCTAAACTACACATAGGGCCCAAGGGGTAGCCGGTAAACAAGCAGTCCCCTATAGTACAAAGATCAAACGTTACTTTAACAGCAGACATTTTTCTATATTTGAGTTGTCTCAGTCTACCAGCATCCATACGCTTTCAAGAAGTCAGCAAAGTACAATATTTGAATGTTGTTGATTGTCGGATAAGCGGAGGTGAGTACCAGCCATGGACAGGAGATAGCATACTGTACATTGCCAAGAACAACTCTGCACACATCACTAGTGCTGGCCTGTGCTGTGGTGTCTTCCCTTGGGTATGGGCTAAGAAGGAAAGCGCTGCTCCTGAGCATATGAATTGTTGTTATGTGCCAGGTACCCTTGATCGAACATGGACCCAAGGAGTGAAGACACCTTGAGCAGTCCCTTAAACTGCCAGTGGCGAGGTGAAAAGGTCAATCATGTCGGAGCCCTATAGGTTAGGTAAATGCGCAGGAAAGGAACTCTTCGCAAAATATTTAAGCACACAGGGGCTTTGTGAAAATAAAATCGTGAAAATCCTTAGGTAAGGGGCATTCACGAAATACACATCCCATGAAAATTTGTACACATACAGTATACTGTACATACAGTACAAGAATGAAGTGACAACTGAATGAACACACCAAATACATACCTCAATATTTGCTGTGTTCTGTTCTTTCAACTTCCTGTTTTCGTTCTGAAGCAATTCGTTCTCTGTCTGTAAAGCTCTGCAGAAACACAGCAATACATAAATACCACACACACGACACACGACATAGACACACACACACACACACGCACACAACACACACATATGTATGTACTCACGAAAATGAAACACAGATGCGCACACACTCATGCATGCATGCACACACTACATATCAATGCACTGTCCGTTCCAATGCATCTACCTTTTATCCTCCTCAATTTTCAAGTACTTATTCTTCTCTGCATCAAGTTCATCTGCAAGAACACCTATTTTCTCATCCCTCTCATCAACTTCTGCAGCCAGCCTTCCCTCCAATTCCCTCACTTTTGCTTGAAGTTCCTCCTCCACAACTGATGGACTGTGCTCCAGGAGAGGTGGTTCCTTCACATGCACACAATAGACAAAAGTATGTACACTATTTGCTCAATTTTCGAGGTATGGTAATCCGTTCTTACTCACAGGAGTGAAACAACTCAACTTAATTGTGATAAACACAACAGGGTGATACATAGAATTGTGTTGAAGTGTCCATTACAAAGTGCAACATTGTCAATGTAAACAGTATCAACCTGTTACAGTAACCAGCCTCCCATACAAATACAACACACTGTACTGTGGACACGCACAGCAAGCACTACCTGCCTGGTGGTGATGCTCCTTGCTCTGTCATACAGACATCTGGTCAGATGTCTGTACGACAGAGCAAGGAGCATCACCACCAGGCAGGAGGACTTACAGAACCACCAGGCAGGAGGACTTACAGAAGGAAGAGTGTCACCTCACCGAGGTGCTGGGACAGAATGGTTACCCCAGTAACTTCATCCGCTCCTCATCCATTCCTTCCAGGCGAGATGTGGAGACCACTGAGGAGCCGCTGCCGGAGGAGGGACGCAGACCCCCACTGGTGATGCTTCCCTACACAGAAGGAGTCAGTGAGGACATCAGACGGGTCTGTAGGAAGTTCGGCATGAAGGTTGTCTTCAAGTCTGGACTGTCTCTACGTTCCATGCTAACCAAGGTGAAGGACACACTGGCGCTGGAGAAGAAGTCCAAGGTGGTGTATCAAGTCCCATGCAGCTGTGGCGAGATCTACATTGGGGAGACACTGAGGAGGCTCGAGACAAGAATGAAAGAGCACCAGGATGCCTGTCAGAAGGGGACACTGGAGAAGTCAGCCCTTGCAGAACATGCGTGGGAGAACCACCATCCAATCAAATGGGAGGAGACAACAGTGATCGACCAAGCCAGGACCTCCAAAGAACTGATGCTCAAGGAGGCAGTCCACATCAGGCTGAACCACCCCTCCCTCAACAGGGATGGTGGGCTGGAGCTGCCTGGATGTTGGATGGCCGCCTTGAGGAAGGCAATCCCGCAACTTCCGGTGACACCCCTTGATGTGGCTTCCGGTGACAGCGCATGATGAGATGCTAGGCTATAAATATGATCCGTGCTCGCGCTAGCCTATCTTCGCCCTGAAGAAGACCAGAGCATCTGGTCGAAACGTCGGCAAGGTTTTCAACCCTGTTGTGAAGCTGGTATTAGAGAACCAACCCTTTCTGATGCCTGAGCCAGCTGAGAAGCACTCACTTCAATGCTTGACTGGTTACAACAATTCTTGGCAGCACACAATACACTTTGCAGCCGTGACATACCATCTAAATGACATACCAGCTAACATCATCATCTGACATGATCATACAAGAATGGAGGCAGGAAAGCAGGCTGGCCACATGAGTCTAGGGGGAGGGGGGGGGGGGTGTTTTGGCCTGTTATCCCCGAATCCATCGCCCACGTGCAATCGGGGGCAAGAATACACATGTGCACACACATACATTCGGAACAAACCAGTATGCACACGTAAACACACACACACACACACACACACACACACACACACACACACACACACACACACACACACACACACATGAACACACACACATGAACACACACACACACACACACACACACACACACACACACACACACACACACACACACACACACACACACACACACACACACACACACACACACACACCATGTCTAACCAGCTATACTACCTGTGCAAGATGCAAAAAGGAAATTGTAGCCTCATGTTCACATCAGTGCAATAGTGTGCAAGTAGAATTACTAAAAATGACATTTGTCTGTCTAATTCATGAGTTAGATACATAGTAGCGACCTAGCCAAACTGCAATGGCGCAAATTGTAGAAGGAAAGAACCACCAACTGCCAAGTGTAGGGCTCTAGGATTACAGCTAATTTTTGACACAACGAGAACACCACCAGAAAATACGTATTATGTAATTGAGGAATAGCATGGACACTAGTTGAAGTGACAAATCTAACTTGTTTTATAAGGGGGCACCAAGGGCACATGGCACTGTATACCCAGATCCTTGCTATTGTCTATTAGAAATGTACATCCATAATACCAATTACACTGCAGCTGGTAACATAACTATTCATTGCACTTACCTCAAACTCCCCATCCACCATGGCGAGTACTTCCTTCTGCAAGTGTGAAGCTTTTGGTCTCTTCTTTGGATTGTCCTCGAGGCAGAGCAAGACAAGTGGTTGCAATGGATGGTCTTCACTCAAAACCTTCAGGTCCGTTTCACGCCGTTTGACCTCACGAATGGTGCCAATTCCATGTAAATTTGCCTGTGGCTCTTGCTGTGTTCCAATCTGCATCAACAGCACACCAACGGAGAAAATGTCCAGGCTTTCAGTGTACTTTGCTTCACCAACCTTTAAGGCCTCAGGAGGCATGTAGCTAACCATCCCTGGGTTGGCAGTGGTGAGGTATAAATCCTTCTTCAATTTAGACTGGCCAAAATCTCCAATCTTTATCACTCCCTCAAATGAAAACATCACATTCTTGTCATTGAGGTCACGGTGAACAAGTGGCGGTGTCTGCTGGTGAAGGTAAGCTACTCCACGAATAATCTCCAGTGAGATGCGCAACTGCTTTGGAAGTTGAAGCTTTTTCTTCCATTTCTGAAGAAACTGACGCAGATTTTCATTCATCTTTTCCATGACGAGGACTGGACCTAGCTTGGGGTCAGTGTATGCTCCAATGAATCCTGCACATGGTCAAAAGTAGCACTGGTGAGTCTCTTTCAGTTCCAGAGCTTCTAGCTCATACACTAAAGCTGTATAACTAGCCAGCCAGCTACGTAGGTACGTGACTGATTTCACTTACCCACAATGTGAGGGTGATGCAGCGTTTGAAGACGTTTGCACTCATCTCTAAATTCGTCCAAGAGCTTCTTACGCTCTTCCTCTCCGACGTCCTGCTGCAACAGATCGTGAATTCTCTTCACAGCGACAGAAAGCCCTCCCAAGTCTGCGTTGTACACCACTCCCCAGGCACCTCTATTCAACTCATCGCCTATCTTGAGATCTGGCGGTTTGTTTGGGAAGGTAGTAGTAACGGGCTTCTGCGCCATATTGATCTATGGACTGAGTGGACTGTCTCCCACTATGCGTCACTCTACGTCTACGGATCCAGTAGTCACAGACTATTGTGTACAGCCGCCATTTTTATATCTTAATAGCCTAAATTATCACTGGAAAAATCTGTGACTTTACTAACTTTACTGAGAGTTAAATTTATCTTAAATGTGATGGCATTTAACTTTAAGACAACTTTAAGTTCTAGCTTTCACCTTTAAGGAGTTCCAACTTTCAGGAACTTTAAAACACAAATACTGTGATCTAAAGCTAACTTATAGTTGACAAGAGTAACTATAATAGATCTTTAAGTTTCAACTTTCACCTTTAAGGTATGTACAAATTCAGTAACTTTAGTGTGTATTTACTGAGAGCTAAAGCTAACTTAAATTTGGAAACAACTTGCTTTAAGATGACTTTAAAGTTCCAACTTTCACTTATAGGTGAGCAGTACTTCATTAGCTTTAGTGTGTATTTACTGCAAGCTAAAGCTAACTTAAATTTGGAAACAACTAGCTTTAAGATGACTTTTAAGTTTCAACTTTCACTTATAGGTGAGCAGTACTTCCTTAGCTTTAGTGTGTATTTACTGTGAGCTAAAGCTAACTTAAATTTGGAAACAACTAGCTTTAAGATGACTTTAAAGTTCCAACTTTCACTTATAGGTGAGCAGTACTTCATTAGCTTTAGTGTGTATTTACTGCAAGCTAAAGCTAACTTAAATTTGGAAACAACTAGCTTTAAGATGACTTTTAAGTTTCAACTTTCACTTATAGGTGAGCAGTACTTCATTAGCTTTAGTGTGTATTTACTGCAAGCTAAAGCTAACGTAAATTTGGAAGCAACTAGCTTTAAGATGACTTTCAAGTTCCAACTTTCACTTATAAGCATCTGAGCAGCGTATTCTCTCTGCACATCTTTTTGAAGGCCTATACGCCTGACACGCCATGTGCATGCCCATGCATGCAGAATGCAAGGCCATGCAGACATTCAAGTGCATAATAAAAAGTAATATTCAACTTCATAAAACCTAAACCAGATTTGCACCATGCAACTCAATGGCAGATTACAAGCATACTTTTAGCTAGAGAATTGGAAATTTGGATTGTATAAGAGACTGCATGCAATTTGTTTGTGCATATAATAATAATATGTTATACAATTCACAAGGAATATACATTTATTAAGAATAGTTTGAACTAATACATGAATCAGTGCATACAAATTATTAATAATTACAACAGTCAGATGCATAGTAGGTTGACAATAAGTAATCATAATAAAAGCACAATGTCGTGCATGAGTGGTATTTGAAGCATGCAGTTCAGAATTACATACATAATACATTGATCATGTCATTCAAAGATAGTTCTTCCTTATAAGTGGAATCCCAACCTTCGCTGTAGCGCTAGCCCTAGGCCTGCTGTTGTATGTACATGTGTGCTGGTTAAGCATATGATTGGCTCCAACAGCTAGAGAATATGCAATACGTTGGACAGGAATAAAACTAGCTGGGCCACTAGGGATAACGCCATTCATGCTATCAAACTCAATGGCAGGTGGAAGGAAGTACCTGTTATCCCTGGATGTAGAGGTAAACCACTCGACAACAGTCAATGTCAGTTCCATGGTTTGCGGTGGGGTTCCAATAACAAATGTATGGCGCAAAAAATACCTAATTACACCTGGCCGAAGAACATACGAGTTAATGTTTATTGTACCATCAGTGTTTGCCCAAGATGCTAATATGTAAGATCCGGCTTTCTTATGGCGAAATCTGGACCCAAAGTGTTCTGAAGCAATGTGAATAGAAGAAAATTTCTTGCACAGTAAGGGGAGAGTAGAGGATGAGAATGAGTAATTAGGAAACAATATGTTGTAAACAGATGCAATTATTTCTGCGTCTTCCCGATCAAGAGATTCTAAGCTCCACTTCTTGGGCAGCTGTACATCCATGGCCACAGTCTTCCAAGTGACAGACTGTACAGGTTTGAATGGAGCAACAAGGGTGTCACTGGAAGTACATATGCACTGGCTATCTGCTGTTACTACCTGGGTGCATTTTTCAACAGCAAAATCCTTCAGCACATTTGAATCCAAGTCCAGAGAAATCTGTGAACTGTTGGCATGAATTATAGAGAGGAACTTCCGCATTAATTGTATTTCAATGTTTTTCTTATTATTACTGAATTCACCAAGGAGGCCATTGTATCGCTCAAAAGAGAATAGCCAGAAAGAGGCAATTGGGCCGTATTGAAAAATACACTCTGCCAGGTGGCCATGCAAATGCATGTTAGGTGTAACAACACCAGGTGCATACAACGATTCTACAGTCCTGCCAAACTTTAACAATAACAAGTCAGCCTTCTGAACATCAACCTTGGTCAAAAGTGGTTGGCAAAGCAAGTGACATGCCAATACGAATGTCTGCCAGCAAGCTAAGTGTTCACTAGGAAGGAGTCCTTGCAAACAATACAGAGAATATACAAGTGTCCAGTTTTTCCACTCAGCTGCCGTGAAACTCCCATAGTTCGACGAAATAGATGTTGGAATGCGGCCAAGGTCTGACGGGACACTAATTGCAGCAATCCTTCGTTCAATGTCTGAAAGTGCAGAGGAAGGCAATAAATCCAAGGATACCCATAATTTAAACATTCTCTTAGCAGTTCCCAGAAATAAATTGTGCATTGGATCAATCACATGGTGGGTGACTGGGTCAAAATAGTCAAGCTCTAAAAGAGAAGTGTATCTGCCCCCAAACTTCTTCTCTAGTTTCTGCTTTGCTGTTTTAGTTTTAGCAGCAGTTATCTTTTGCACATTGTGCCTATGAGTTGAGTTTGTTCTTGGTGTCCAATTTTCTCGATCAAAACCAGAATAATTCCTTTTTCGCTTGCCATTGAATGTACTGTTGGTGTGAATGTCACATCCATACGAATGAATGTATCTCACTCACGGCGGGCACTCAACCCAAGCTCCTTTCCCTTGTGGTAAATGAAAGGAAGGAGAAGCTTCTGCAGGTATTGTAGTGATACATCCTCATTTGCACAATTATTGCAATCTGCAGCAGGGAACATGTAGAATGGCAGGTTGCATGGGTTTGCTTTGATATATTACCTGAGGTCAGCGGAACCTACACATCAATGAATATGCAAGCATAGGCAGTAACTTGCATGCATTTCAGCACCAATGCCTACAAGGTTTACAGATAATAGATACCTAGAAAGCATATATCTAGCCAATGAATGAGAAGCAAGTACATAATACAACTCCTTGTGCCCTTACTGTCAGCTGATGCAACAAGGCTATGAATACTGTTATTTGACTAAGAATATTGTAATCTGGCTTTGATGTAAGATATCATATGCATCACATAACCTGACCACCTGACCACAAAGAATGTTACACTGTCAGAAACTTAGGTCATCTCAGCGTTAGCTGCCTGTACCACACAAAGCACCCTACACGCTTCTATAAAAGCATCCTTTACAAGCCATTTTGGGTATGGTTGAGGAGCTAAAGAGCAATGGACGGTTTAGACCACAGCGATGCCCAGTCTCCAGAGACTGAAACAAGCAATATGCTTCCTATTCAGGAACATCTTTTAGGCCATGAAGAAGGCAATTCTGCAGATGGCCAGAACCCTGACACACTGGATGGCTACAACAGTGGCACTGACGAAAACTATGTCCCAAGCAGTGCCACATCTAGCACAGATGAGGAAGTACAAGATGTAGGAGAACATACAATAATGGAGGAGATCAGTGACGAATTGCGTGTATTACAAGGAGAAAATTATACGATGAGTAGGTTAGAAGTGGTAGAGACATCCCTGAAATACCATCATGAAGAATTTACAAAGCTATGGGGAGCCATGCAGGCCCAGAACACAGAACTGCTGGGAGTGTGCAAAGAGCTATTGCAAGAGCTAAAGAAAGGCACTGCTTCCAGTAGTACAGAAGGGCCTCCAGCTAAAGTGTCTACCGGAAGAGGCAAGGCAAAGGTTCCCACAGAGTGCTCAGTAAGTTGTCAAGGATCAAATCGAAATAAGTTGATCCCTTACTTGTTTCTGCATGTTTCAAGATATCTCATGCTTACTTGGTCAATACTTTTTACGCAGAGCACTGTTAGGCAGGTCCATAACACACTGCTGCTAAAGGCTGACAATGGGTACAGTGACTGGCAGTTAGATGCAAGGTATGGCATCAAATATGTATGAGCAGATGGCACTGGAACTTACATTATGCATTGTAGTTGTCTATATTCCTTTTGAATCACAGGTTTGATTCTGAAGGGAACAGTGAAGTCACAGAGAAATTGGCTAGCGAAGTGCTGCAGCTGTATAATGGGAAATGGGCAGAAGGCACTGTGAAAGGCACTTTACTATATTTGCAAACACTGAAAACACCACTAACATAGTAATTCCTGTCTGTGTGCATTTGCAGATGCAATCAAAAGGTACTTCTTAACTAAAGTGGACGAAAGCAAGAGGCTAAGAGAAGGAACTAATGACCAGCACCGGATGACCTGCAGGAGGAATCAAAGAGTGCTCCAGGTACATTTTCTATTCCAATGCTGTATCACCAATGCCTTACTCTTGTCCAGAAGGTACTTTAACATACTTGCAACTCATTTGCAGAAAATGTCAAACAGATTAAGTGCTATTGATAGCACATCATGGAGTGAGGCAACAAAGGAGAAGGCAAGGGCTGTACTGAATGATAAAGGTTACCACAGTTCGGAGTACTCTGAGTCAGATGATCCTGATGATGATGCTGATAACACTGGCCCATCACGCAAAAAGATAGTTGTACAGGTGCTTCCATGGCAGCGGAGTCGGTTGAAGAGCATGAAGGCACAACTAGATGAACAGTACCTGAAAGGCCTCAGCAGCAGGGCTAAGGGAATGATAACAGAACGAGAAAGAAGTGGGAAATCTACTCGTCAGCCACCACAGTCTGCTAGCAAACATGACTGGGCAGTCCGTTTAGATAACAACACAAGTTTATTGGACACTAGCACACAACACCAGTAGGACTACACACTTACTTATTAAATTAACTCTGCACTATTAATTATATGGCTCGAATATGCTTTAATGATTTGAAGTTGTATCTCCAATATTATGTGTACTTGGAAAGTAATCAACGGGAGACTTCTATGTAATACATATAGTACGGTAGGGAGGTCTATAGCCGATATATAGGACCGAGGCGCTTACATATTTACCGAGGCGCGAAGCGCCGAGGTAAATATGAGCGCCGAGGTCCTATATAGAGGCTATAGACCGACCTACCGTACTATATGTCTTATATAGTATGGTGAGTGCACAACAGGAACGAACCTTCTGCAGCAATATCGAGCCCAGACCTCTCCGGCGACGACGCCATTTGCATTCCATAAGCGCCTGCATTACGTCACTGATCCTTCTGGAACGGGCTACGGCACCATTGCATTCAGTAGACGCCTCCGTGACGTCACAACAGGCTTCAGGGCTGACCAATGAGAATACTGCGCGCCTATTGGCAGTACGCTGACCAATGAGATTACAGGGAACCAAATTCAAAATAATGCACAGTCAGCAGTTTTGGTTGTGGCCGTGACAGGGTGCTGGATGAAGAATCTTGAAAACGCTTCTTTTCTGGCAGAACACCGACTTCGATGCGGACTCAGAACTAGAGGGGACAATTTTAACAACATTTGAGAGCTTTCGACGATATCCAGCTGGACTTTGTTTCGTCATCTGAAAAAGTCGCTCAACAGACCGTGTCTACACGTCTTCCACGCCATAGTTTCGCGCAACAGAGCCGGACTCAGTGCTCGGTTCCTAGAGTACGTCCCTTTACGCATGTATCTTGTCCAACTGACTTTCCTTCGTGCGACGATTTTGAGCGGTCGCGTTTTTTCTTGGAGCGTCAAGATCCTCCGCAGCACTGATTGTCACGGCCACAGTGAAATGGTAAGACTGCTTCGCCTGACAGTACGCACATTTGGCTCTGGTTTCATTACATTCCTTCTTGATATCAGACCTGTTGCGCAATCAGAGCTTTGATATCGTGATATCAGACCTCTTTTCAGGTCTATATCTAGGACCACCTGCCAATGCTTAAATCCCTATAGTTGCGCAATCACCATACTATATATGTTACTTAAAGTGGGCTAGGAGTGCTTTACGCGATTTATGGCTCGAGGTGTGGGGGTCGAGTTGCTGATAAAGCACGAGGCGAAGCCGAGTGCTTTATCACGCAACGAGACCCCCACACCGAGTGCCATAAATCGCGTAAAGCACTCCTAGCCCACTTTAAATGATATAGAGTGACTTGCGCGGGCGGACGGCCGGCCTTCAGTCTTCCATTTTCCGATTGCGTCATCTGCAAGCCATAATTGGCTGATTCCATTGCGTCATCTGTAATCCGATTGGTTGACTCCATTCAAACTTACCTCGCATTCTGGTCAGAAGGAAGGTAGAGTGAAGCGAGTAGCTGTAGCAGTAACAGGCGAAAACGGTCCTTCACTGGCAAGAAGACTCTCAATGCGCCTTAATGGAACAAGTCTGAGTTGCGCTATGTTCTTTTTAGCATCGCAGAACAACTACTTCCTGCCGTTGTTACTATCCGTTTGGCTAGCTAGTGCGCAGATGCCCGCTCGGACTGCCAGTTCAAGAACCGCAAAAAGGACTAGCGAAGCACTCTTTCTCTGCCATTAAAGTACTTGTTGCCGCCTTTCAGAAGCAAAGGATGGGTGGCAGGCTAGGCTTAAACTTACGGAGCGGCGAGGTCACACTTCGGCAGAAATGAAAAGTAACTTTGTAATTCGCGGTCTCAGTCAGACCACACTGGACAGAATCCACCCTTAAAAGCGTAAGGAGGAAGTTTGAGTGCTTGCGTTTCTCGCTAGAGTTCTTTATGGCTCACCCAGCGTTCTTTAACTTCCATAAAGAACGGCCATAAAGCACTCTGCAAGATTACGCAATATAAAGTACTCAAAATTCCTTTGATCCGCCCACGCAAGTCACTCTATATACTCATATGACATGAGACGAAGTGTAGGACCCTTCATATGTATATCTATATCGAAATAGCTATGCCCCTTATGCATGACTAGACACCTATGCCACATGAATAATGTACAGGCACAAACCAAGCTATCATATGATCAGAGCCAACTAAACAGCTGCATGCTAGCAAAAGTAAGTCTGAGCTCAACTCCGTCGGGTAAGAAAAACTCCATAAAAAGGAAAGATACTAAGCTAGCCAGTACATGCGAGTACTAGTCTCGCGTAGGCTATGCGAGTACACCATGTGGGTCTATTAATACATAATCACGTGAACATTGAGTCAATGAGGAGCGTACACACGCTCGCGCACACGCATGTACCCACTGTAGCTACGTACTGACCCAATCTTCCCTTTCCAAAGTAAGGTCACGGCGTCAGCCCCGCACCAGTAACAAGCGAAGAAAGCGAGACAAGTAAGGAAGTCCAGCCATTGTGGTGCAGCCATTTTGTTGCATGATGTCACTGAGGTCAGTTGAGCCCGCGCGCGGTTGTTTTAAGTTTGAAGGATGCAGCTCGCTGAATCAGGCTGCCCGTGGTTGTGTTCTTCAAGATGATCTATGTGTTCAGTAGCTTCCCGAAAAGCAATAATCAAGGTCTTTTGGTAAGTCTTTGGTTATGTTGCTTAGCTTAGCTAGCCATCTACTCAGCTGAATAGCTTGTAGCTAGGTAGGTAGATAGATAGCTACTTCAATATCTCTTCATACAGTACCGTTTTGTTTAGAGGTAGTTTGCTAGTTTATTCACAATCAAGTAACTTGTGTGAGATTGGAACTAGATTGCGATGCTCACCGTGCGTGTGTATTCGCGTTTGTGTCTTCAGTGTCTCCAATGCCCTTGGCCTTCGGTAGCAGGGATTTCTCAGCTGGATAGCTTTTTGATCAGGTGAGACCATAGCTAATGAGAAAGCAGCCGGTAGCTCAACTCATTGGCACTACATTAACATACAAGAACTTTTAAGCACTCTAGCTTGCAAATGATTCATAGTTTGCTAGTAGTTAGATATGTGATATGCATTTTGTAGACCTGTAGCCTGTGCCACTAACTGCATTTACTGCATGCTGCAGGTGTTACACCATCAGCTATCGTTGGAGAGTAATATGGAGTGGAAGTTAGATTGTGAACCTTCCTGAGAAGATGCACATCTCATTTGTTATCACATTGGAGGGCAGGTGTGCTCCTTGTGTGTGCATGTGCTTAGCTACCTCCATGCCTGTGGTTGTTGCATACATTGTAGCCAATATGCCATATGCATTGCAGCAGGCTGTACTCACTGATTGTCTCTTTTACTCCCACCAGGCTCCAAAGCATGAAGAACTCTCATCAATATCCATGCAAGTTCTCAACAGCAAATGATCATCAAGAGCTGTAGGGCTGAGTGTTGTATCGCTCATACAACCATGCACCTGCAATTTTACAGAAGCTTATGCTCCTCGTCATTACGCCTGTCAAGTAACTTTACTGCATGTTCTTGCCTTTTTGACGACAGCAAACATCACTGTTTCATTCTTCATTGTTCATCATTAAATTTTATACACAACATCATGTACCAAACTGTATAATTTCATATAATGATCATCACTCTTAAAGTTACTGAAAGGTACTCTTTAAAGTCTTTCTTTACTGTATTTAAGGTTGTGACCATCTTTCATATTTATCAGCTGTTTAAGTACACCTTAAAGCTAGTAAATGCCCGATTTAAGGGTTGCCTTAAAGATGACATAAATTTAGTAAAGATGATAGCTTTTAAAGATGAATTAAAGCTTACTTAAAGGTACCCTTAAAGTTATCAAAGCTGTATCACTGCATTGCATTTAAGTTGCCTTTAAGCATTCCTTTAAGTCACATTTAAGTGACCATCTTTACTATAAGTTTAAGTCATCAAAAAGTCAACACTTAAATCGGGCATTTACTAGCTTTATGACTTACTTAAACATTCAGTAAATGTGAAAGCTAGTGACAGACTTAAATTCAGTAAAGCCATCTTTAAGTCCACTTTAAGGTAAATTTAAGTGATACTTATAGGTAAGAATTTTTCCAGTGTATTCTAGGACATATTTTTATTTTAATACAATGGCGGGCGAAAGTGGGTGGGGAACTAAATGGGGTTCCAGACGAAATTGGGGTCTCTTAATTTATGAGAGAATGGCTTCTTACAATTATATGGATGAACTGAGGTTGGCCTGGGACATGTGACAGAACACAACACGTGACTATATATACATCAATCACGTAGCTAACTGGTGAGCATTATATAGCTAAGCTGCAGTATTGCATGCTCACCAGTCACATGATTGATTTGGCATTGCAGCTACAAGCCTCTATCAAATCACGTGACTACATAGCTAGCTATAGCTACTGTGATTGCCATGCTGAACGGTTGAGCATCAAATTAAGTTTTCACATTTTCTGCATGCAATTCTGAGCATCGATCAGCAGTTCAGTGTGGAACACATGATCATGCATGTAGCTACAGCATTCTGCAATGCATGACCGGGCTACGTACAGCTTCTGATACATCATGAAGTAGCTATGTTAATTTAAACTACATAAAATTGCACATGCCCTGCATTACAAATTATTGGATTGACCAAATTGCAGTTCAATCTGTTACAAGAAATACTTCGAATCAAAGGATGTAATGTAACTGCAAAGTAAAGTAACCTAGTGAACCATTTTATTTCGACAACACTTATTCTACTATATAAGATACAAAAAGAGTAATGAATGGTGCAGATAATGTATACTCCACTGTCTATCAGTGCATGCATTTGTAAAATGAAATTATTTTGTTCCCTCCATTGAGCGTGCTGTGCATTCGTCAACGTGGTAACGGAATTCACGAATCTGGCCCCGCCTAAACATTGTTCCACAAAAGTTACAAGTCAAATTTGGATCAAATGGCCACTCTTCAACATCAGCGGCAGCATTAGCAGGCTCCACTGCAAGTTTATCTTCCTTGTATCTACGAGCTTCATGGCGAATTTCCCGGTTGATGTCTTCTCCAATGTATCTACGGTTAGCTTCAAACCCAGACAGTGAAGGGTCAGAGGATTCGATATCAGGCTTGCGATTGGTCAGAGGTAGTGGCAAAGACAGGCTTGTTTCAGAAGTCGAGCTATTACTGTTTTGTGGACGGATCTTGCTGGCATCCATTGGTGGTTGTGTAGCTGCCTGGTAGCGCTCACTGGCAGCGGGAGGGTATTTGACAGGTCTATTTTCTACATCTGGCCATGCCCGAGCATCACTACCCATAATGCTTGGACTACTATGTGGAAATTGGGGCTGGAAAGCGTCTCTGTGCTTTGCTCTGGCAGTCTCACTCCATGCAGGGGCTTGTGCTGCTGGCCTACGGGAATGAGGGTCTTGTTTAGGCAGGGCTGAGTACCGTTCAGCTCCATTGGACAATGGAGGACTGTCTGTTTCATCATTAGCATCATAAGGTCCTGGTGGATCCTGCCTAATGATAAGTTCCTGCTCGTTACAGGGCTTTCCATACTGTGGGTTCTGCTGCCCATAAGGTGGGTGTCCATATGTTGTACCAACCTGCAGCTGGTATTCACCTGGGTTGCGGTGCCACTCTGGCTGGTTTGGTTGTGGTGGGCGGACATGCGGCTGCTGTCCATGTCTTTGGCTGGTCGGTGAAGGCAGTGACCTATGTCCCTCAGTTTGTGATGATGGTGGCCTAAGAGAGCTTCTTGGAGTGATCTGTATGGGAGAATGGCATAATATGAATAATATATGTATATACACCAATAGTGTTTCATTTATTACTGTAGAATTTTGGCAACATTAAATGTGAGCAGATTTGAGAAAGAGGACTCTTCGTACTATATATAAAGTGTCACTAGGGGTGATAAATGCAAGTGAGTAATATTTCCAGTAAATTCGGTGTTTTATGCCATATGTAAGTACCTGTGTCCCAAAATTTTGTCCACGCTTGAAACCAATAGCATTTCCTGGGCTTCAAACGAGGAAGAATAGTTACACTAGCAGTGGCTCCTGAATGCTTTATCCAGTAGAAGACTAACAGTGGCTTTCCTTGAGTTAGTATGGGTATTCAACATCCTGCAACTTGTTGAAATATTTACATATTTCAGAATATGTACCTGCACTTAGCTGGGGATGTCTGTAGCGAGAATGTGGGGGAAATGCTTAGTGGCTCTTTGTGCTCACTTTTCCAGTCAATAGTTGATATACTTCAGTCACTAATTGTCCAGCTTTTTAGGGCACTTTTTAGAGCCCTATATTGTTTTCAAATTGAGACTTTGGCATATGGCTTCATGTTACAGATATATATGTATAAATATTATAGGGAAATTAAGTCTATCAAGCTAGACCTCTTTCGTGTTTTCATGTAACTGGAAGTAACGGGGAGGGAAAGCGAAAGAGGGTCTAGCAGAGGTCATTAATATTCATAATAAGGTATTTTGCACTTCGCAAACAACACGTACCGCAGTCTGGCTTGCTAGACCGTCCCACCTAGGGTAAACCAGCTATGATTGCTCTGCAGTGTAGCGAGTCTGTGCAACCAGTCAGTTAGCACAGTTAGGAGCTGAGGATGGCCAAACCACTGAGCACTGTGTGCGCTGTCTGAAATTGGCTATTTCCAAAAGCAAGCTCAAGTATCGCTTGCAGCGCAAGTTGTCTCGAGGAGGCTGCCCGACTGAGTTGTACCATCAGCTGAGAGGAGTTGCTGGCACTGAGTTGTCTGCAAGTCTGGGTGTGGAGGACTGGACCTCTATTGTGTTTTAGCTGTGTTTACCTGTGTGTTTATTAATCTTTGTATTAGGCAGTTGAGTTGTTTGGTTATATTGTCTTGGGCCTGTAATCTATAAATAGTTGCTTATGTGTTAGTTATTTAGTGTGTCTGTTTTTAGTGTTTTTCGTATGTAATGTACCTATAGTTGGTTACATCACGTGCTTAGGAGTAGAACTGATGGTGGACACGTGTGTGAGTGCCTTGTAGTAACTGTGGCCCTTGTGATTTGATTAATCCTTGGTGTTCGTGGTTAGCGTCCGTTCGAGCCCTCATTCGGTCCCTTACACATGGTGGCAGTTGGTGGGATTGATCGACAGCAGGAGTTGCCGAGATCAACACCGCGGAAGTGACTGTTTAGCGAATGACAACGAGATCGGGTGTTCGTTACAGACGAGAAGAGTCCAGTATGTCGGGAGAGTCGGTGGACCAGGCGCAAATGATGAAGACCCTCCTGGAAGATAGACAGCGGCACGAGGAGGAGCTAAGGGAGGAACGGCGACGGCGCGAGGAAGAGAACAGAGTACGAGAGGCAGAACTACGCGAAGAACGCCAGAGACGCGAGGAAGAGCTCGCGAAGCGCGAAGAAGAGTCCAGGAAGCAGATACTCCTGTTGCAGGCACTCGCTGAAGGCGTGAAGAAGCAAGGTGAGGCAGCTGCACGCAAAGCTGAGAGCGATAAGGACGTGAGGGTGGCAAAATTGACAGAGAATGATGACATTGAAGCATACCTTACGACCTTTGAACGGCTGATGGGTGCATATGAGGTAAAGAAGGACAAGTGGGCTTTCAAGTTGGCTCCACAGTTGGTGGGGAAAGCACAACAGGCTTATGCTGGGCTCTCAGTCGATGATGCTAGTGACTATGATCAACTGAAGTCAGCAATTCTCCGACGGTATGACATAACTGAGGAGAGTTATCGTCAGCGCTTCAGAGCAGCAAAGCCGGGACCAGGAGAGTCCAATCGGGAGTTGGCAGCAAGGCTTGAAGACCTTGCAGGTAAGTGGATGAAAGCATGCACATCCATTGATGAGCTCAGGGACCTGGTGGTCCTGGAACAGCTCCTAATTACAATCCCTGAGGATGTCCGCATTTTTGTCAAGGAGAGGAAGCCAAGGACCAGTGTAGAAGCTGGTCGACTGGCTGATGATTATATTGCAGCGAGAAAGGAGGATGCGGCAGAGAAAGGGGAAGAGGAGAAATCCCCAGATCGACGTCAATCCCTCCGATGTGGTAAGTGCCGGAAGTTTGGTCACTCGGCACGAGACTGCAGACAGTCCCTACCTAAGTGGGAGCAAGAGAAGGACAAACGGGAGGCCGGCAAGAAGCCTAAGAGAGACCTGAAGGACATTGAGTGTTTTAATTGTCACCAGAAGGGTCATTATGCCTCTAACTGTCCTAGTAATGCTCTATTCTGCAGGGAGAAGTTGCCAGGGAAGGTGGCAGAGCAAGCAATGACCAGTACTGGCCTGACCAGGAAGGGGTCAGTTGAAGGGAGACCTGTTGACAAGATCCTCCTAGACACTGGGTGTTCGAGGACACTGGTGCATCAGGAGCTAGTTCCCAGAGACAGGCTGCTTGAAGGAGAAGCAGTGGCCATTCGCTGTGCCCATGGGGACACAGTATTGTATCCGGTAGCACTGTTGCAGGTTGCTGTAGGTACTAAGATTATGGAAGTGAGAGCCGCAGTGTCGGAGACATTACCCGTTGATGTGTTACTGGGGACTGATGTTCCTGAACTCCCTAACCTGTTGCGTACCGACTACCATGCTGATGCCATGGTGGTTGTAACACGGGCTCAAAGACGTCAGATGCTCGCAGAGGAGGAAGATACTCACCAGAAGGAATGTGAGTCCGGTGCTGCTAGCACGAGTATAGAGGAAGTGGGTGAGTGGATGTCTAACTTGGAGGATGATCTCTTCAGAGGAGGATGAACCCGAACCCAACGTTCCAGGGCCCAGAAACGGGAGGAACGACGTGCCTATGCTAGGGTCATGGCGGAAGAGGATGCTTCAGCAGTGGATGATGTGCCATTGGAAAAGGGTTCTCACCCCCTTGACATCTCCGCAGACCAGCTAAGAACCCTACAATCATCAGACATGACCCTGGAAGCAGTTCAACGGGCAGCAGATGGGCAACCATGCTCAGCGGGGGTTGGTTTCTTCCGAAAGGATGGGCTGCTCTATCGCCGGTGGGCTCCACCTGGGCGTGATGAGGAGATGGCCACAGAACAGCTGGTCCTCCCAACTCAGTGTCGTAAGACGGTCCTTGAAGTAGCCCATGATATTCCACTATCAGGCCATCTGGGAAAGGGGAAGACTGCTCAACACATTTTACAGAGATTTTACTGGCCTACATTGTACCAGGATGTTGCAGAACACTGCCGTACCTGTGAGGTGTGCCAGAAGACATCCCAACGCAGGCCCAGGAGAGTGCCACTGTCACCGCTGCCGGTGATTGAGGAGCCGTTTGGCCGAATCGCAATGGACATTGTGGGTCCATTGCCCAAAAGTCGTTCAGGAAAGAGATATGTCCTGGTCATCTGTGATTATGCCACGCGGTACCCAGAGGCTGTGGCATTACGATCCATTGATGCCGAACATATTGCAGAGGAGTTAGTGACAGTGTTTTCTCGAGTTGGTGTTCCCCGAGAAATACTAACTGATCAAGGAAGCAATTTCACATCCCATCTTCTCACTGAGTTGTACCGGCTGTTGCATGTACATCCAATTCGCACCTCCCCTTACCATCCTCAAACTGACGGCCTGGTCGAGCGTTTCAATCAGACGCTCAAAGCGATGCTCCGGAAGTCTGCACAAACAGAGGGCAAGGACTGGGACAAGCTTATCCCATTCATGCTATTTGCATATCGGGAAGTGCCCCAAGCCTCCACGGGGTTCTCCCCATTTGAACTCCTTTATGGGAGGGCTGTCCGAGGACCTTTAGACATCTTACGTGAGTCTTGGGAAGCCGAGAAGTGGTCTGATGAGAGTGTTGTTTCGTACATGCTGTTATTGCGGGAGAAGCTGGAGAAGATGTCCCAGCTGGCTCGTAGCAACCTGCAGTCAGCACAGAGCGCCCAAAAAGCATGGTATGATCGGACAGCACGAGAGAGATCGTTTCAGGTGGGAGACCAGGTATTGATCCTCCTTCCAACCTCAACCAACAAGCTGGTGGCAGAGTGGCAGGGTCCTTACCGCATTATTAAGCGAGTGGGAGAAGTTGACTATGTGGTTCACATGCACGATCGCAGGAAGAAGAGCCGACTCTTCCATGTAAACACGCTGCGGAAGTGGCAGGTGCCTGGTTCCACTGACACTGGCTACTGGTGTGAAGAAGTGCTGGAAACCACTGAAGATGACATACCGGTATGGAGTAGTGACAATGGCAACACAGTCAATGAAGCTCGACTTGCGGAGAGGTTGAGCCAGGAGTACCGTGCTGCATTGACAGGCGTGCTGGAGGAGTTTTCAGATGTCTTCCAGGACAAGCCTGGGAGGACTTCGGTCATTGAACATGCCATCGAGACTGGTTCAGCACAGCCAGTGAGACTTCCACCATATAGGTTACCACATGCCTACCGTCAGGCAGTGAAGGATGAGCTAGAGGAGATGATTTCCTCAGGAATCATTGAACCAGCGGCGAGTGAGTGGAGTGCCCCTATCGTCCCAGTAAAGAAGAAGGACGGGTCCTTGCGACTCTGTGTGGACTATCGGCGACTCAACCAGGTTTCAGTGACTGATGCCTATCCAATGCCCAGGGTAGATGACCTCATTGATCGTGTAGGAAAGTCCACCTACATCTCAACTTTGGATCTGACACGAGGCTATTGGCAGGTCCCGGTGGCTATGAAAGACAGGCCAAAGACAGCCTTTACTACCCCATTTGGACTGTATCAGTTCAATATGATGCCGTTTGGGCTGAAGGGGGCACCCGCAACCTTCCAGAGGCTCATGGACCGTGTCATTCATGGGCTTGACTTTGCTGCCGCATACTTAGATGATTTGATTGTTTTCAGTGAGTCATGGGAGAACCACTTGTCCCACATCCAGATGGTTTTGGAACGACTCCGTCAGGCAGGATTGACTGTGAAGGCCAGAAAGTGTGAGTTGGGGGCTGCTGAATGTGTCTATCTAGGCCATATTGTTGGCAGTGGAACGGTCAAGCCGGAAGGAGATAAGACTGCTGCAGTACAGCAGTTTCCAACTCCTGAGACAAAGAAAACAGTACGTTCCTTTTTAGGACTTACCGGCTACTACCGTCGTTTCGTGGAAAACTATTCGACAGTCGCTGCACCTCTCACTGACCTCACTAAAAAGGACAGCCCCCATAAGGTAGTATGGACAGCGGCTTGTGAGCGAGCTTTCACCAAGCTCAAGGAGTTACTCACCACTGCACCCATACTTATGAGTCCCGACTGTGAAAAGTCATTTATACTCCAGACTGATGCATCAGAGCAGGGTGTTGGTGCTGTTCTCAGCCAACTAGGTGACGATGGTCTAGAACATCCAGTGGCGTACTGGAGCCGGAAGTTACTTCCACGTGAACAAAGATACTCCACCATCGAAAAGGAGTGTTTGGCTATTAAGCTGGCAGTCCAGGCTTTCCGTGTCTACCTGCTTGGTCGGCCCTTTCGCATTGAGACAGATCATCGTTCCCTCGAATGGATGGAGAGGCTCAAGCACACAAACAACCGCCTGGCTCGTTGGAGCCTTGCTTTACAGCCCTTCCAGTTCACCATCCGCCATCATGCTGGGAGTGCCAATGGCAATGCCGATGCCCTCTCGCGCGCAACAAACTAGTTAGCTTGTTGCTGAAGAAGGGGGGAGGGGTGTGGAGGACTGGACCTCTATTGTGTTTTAGCTGTGTTTACCTGTGTGTTTATTAATCTTTGTATTAGGCAGTTGAGTTGTTTGGTTATATTGTCTTGGGCCTGTAATCTATAAATAGTTGCTTATGTGTTAGTTATTTAGTGTGTCTGTTTTTAGTGTTTTTCGTATGTAATGTACCTATAGTTGGTTACATCACGTGCTTAGGAGTAGAACTGATGGTGGACACGTGTGTGAGTGCCTTGTAGTAACTGTGGCCCTTGTGATTTGATTAATCCTTGTTGTTCGTGGTTAGCGTCCGTTCGAGCCCTCATTCGGTCCCTTACACTGGGATCCCACTTCTTGTGCTTGTCATGCCGGGGTAAGCTTCTAACGGCTGCGACTAAGAAGAAACGCTACGAACAGTCAAGGAGTGAACTTCTTCGCAAGCTGCACAACGCCTCTGCTCCCTCTCTGATGAGTATAAGCCCTCAGAGATTGACTAGTCAGTCGCAGAAACGACCTCTGCTGTCTCCGGCTAAAACTGGAGTCTCCCTTTTTACCAAAGATAAGCTTCTGGTTTAGGGAGCACCGAAGAGCCATCAGCAACGCCTGCTTCTCACCGCAAGTTATTTTCAGGAGCTTCAGGAATCTCTGTGTGTTCTACCAGTTCACAAGCAGCTCGAAGAAGCATTGGGTCACTTGAGATAGCGTCAATCCACACAGCGAAGAGTGCTGCCATTACTGCTCGCACTGCAACAAAACCGTCCGTGTATAACTAACGTGGAGGTGTCGACGAGGTGCCACTACTAGTTGGATCCAGCTAGTTGATCTGATTGGTCAATCAGCTATGAATATCAATGACCTCTGCTAGACCCTCTTTTGCCTTTCCCTGCCTGTTACTTTCGGTTATGCGAAAATGCAAAAGAGGTCTAGCTCGATAGACAAAGGGAAATTATATTGTACCCCATTTTATTCCACGTGCAAGACAAAGGAACTTTCAAAGCCTGTGTCATAAAGATAAGGGGACCCCTGTATATTTGGGCAGCCCCCATCCCTAAATCAGCATAGAATTAGGGATCCCCAGCCCCATGTGAAAATGGGGAACCCTTGTGCCGTCGTCGTGGGATTCATTAAATAAGAATAAATTTGCTGACAGTTGGGTTCAACAGTGAGTACAAGTCAATCTGATTGGCAACTAACATGCTAGTTCACTGAAAATGATCCGTTTGTGATGTAAGAGACATGTACTGTTGCATGCCAGATACAATGAAAGAAGAAGCGCTAACGATAGGAAAGCTGCATTTAGTGCATATACTGCCCCATGAGCCGCGAATGTCCTTCAAACAAGCTAACTTTGGTCAAGGCACCTCATTGCTAGGCTATTGAATTAAATCTGAAGAAGGACTAGGTGAATGAATGTAGCAAAAGCATTCAATTACGTTATTTAAAATTGTCGTCTCTTGCGTAGCAACGTCTCTCAAAGGCCCGGTAGTACGATAGACACATAAGACTGATGCCTTTCAATTCGGCAGCATTCTGCTAGACCAGTAAACTGCAAAAATAAACCTCACTAAACTTATCAGCTATATGGCACAAAGTTATCAACTAGTGTCAACTCATACCATTAGCCTGTCTCATACCCAAGTCTTCAACTAAGCACGCGCACACACAGGTGCACCACTGCATGGTCACAACATAGATGTATGTGCATGCACACACATACTGCACACAGAATACCTGTATGTCGGGCAAACAAATGGCTTCTCTCAGCTCTGAATTTTCCGCTTCTAGAGCTTGTGATTTGGAATTCATCCCAGAGAACATACGCTCAAAACTCTGTATCAGTAACAAAGTAACACTATTATCACAGTTGTATATGGTTGTACGTCCATGTATACGTAGATTCACAATACACATGCAAAAATCATACCTCAATCTGTTGCTTGAGCTTGACATTCTGTTGGTTAAGAGCGTCATTCTCTCCTGTCACTTGGTTGACAACCAATGTCAGTTCTTTGAGTCGACTGTCTGCAGCAGCCTTCTCACTTTGCATCTCGTGAACTACACGCTGAACTGTCCGATTGGTGTCTACCATGGCTGCAAACTTGGATTCAAGTTCTTTATGTTCTGCAAAGAGTCCTCGGTATCGTTCAGCAATAGGCTTCAATCCTCTGATCTCATCGTTTAACCTATGAATTTCTTCATCCTTCTTCATGAACACAGTCTGGAAATGTTCCTCTGTAGCCCTTGCCTTCTGACCCAACTTGCTCTTTGCTGCCTCGAGCTCCTTTTTCGTGGTCTCACGCTAAACACAAGAAACACAAATACAGCATAATTAATGAAGTGAACTCTTCTAAGTACATTGCATATTCACACAGAATTAAAAAGCACATCCAGCCTGTAGAGGATACTACGTATGTAGAAGGGAAAGCTTAAGTGTTGCCTTTCTAAATTTCTAGCTTAAAAATAACTTGATGCAGCCTTGCCGATGGCCTGAAAGATGCATTAAGACGCAATAGAATGTTGGGTTAACAAGACTTTCAAGAAAGAGTGACCCCCACTCATTGTGTCACGTACAAACAATTGTATAGAACCTGACCAAACTGCTGATCCCCCCTCCATGTGCACACTAGTAGTGCATTCAACTCATGAAATGACAGCTACTACTGTATATGCCATTTCACAAAATTTTGATGATTTTCAACATGATTTTCAATAAACGCCATACCTCTCTTTTCCCTGCAACTATCTGGTCCTGCAACAACAAGACGTCTGCAGCAAGTTTATCACGTTCCATGTTGAGGTCTGTCAGCTGATCCATCCACTTCTTCTCTGCATCGGCAAATTTGTCATGTGCATTCTCTCTGTCACTTCTCTCTGCCTTGAAATCTTCTTCATAGGCTGTCAACTATAAAATAGAGATAGGTAGATAGCAATGAACAATAGAACTGACTGTTAGATACTACAGTTTGGCTTGCTTTCTGGTACCATCATTAACCATGTGGCGCGCATGTGCCACATGTTACGGTAGTTGTCCGTGTTTGTCTGTCTCACCTTATTCTCACCCTACAGCCTAAAAGGCAGCTCCAGAGAGACAAAGACAGCTTCAGTGCAATACTCACTCCCAAACTAAACTGGCAATTGTGCTAAAATTGCCACGTTTGAGAACTAGTAACTGGCCATGTCTGCTGCCATTCAATAAGGCCAAATGGAGAAGAGCTATGTTGCACAAGGTATCTGCGTGAGTAGTAGTAGATGCACAGGGCAACAGCTATAAGGCCCAAAATTGCACAATCACAAATGGTTGGGCAACACCCGATGAGCTGAATAATCATCAGCCCCGTGAAGTGTTAGGTGTAGCAGAGAGTTAGAAAGCGAGGAAGGTGCGCACAAAGTGCGACTTCAGCTATAGTCCATGTGGTCGGCAAAAATGCAAAGTCAGCAAAACTGTATGCCCTAGTTTTAAAGCGACACAGTGTCCAGGATTCTACACTGCGTTTTGGGTAGATAATGAAAGAAAGTAGGATCTGGCAGAAAATGCAAATGCCACACCTTGCAAAGGGCATTTATTGACATACAAAGAATATTGGCAGTAAGGCATGAGTTAGGCATAGAAGCGTTTCGATGCCACTGATGAAAATGTTAGAAACTGCCTGCCAGACAGACTCAACCAGTTGCTTAACTCCGCTGTGCATAAACACATGGGGTAGTGAGTTTCAACACAATAAAACATCATACAGTTATAAGATGAAAAGTTACATAAGTTTACCTGCATTTGGGCTTGAGCATACACGTCCTCCATTTCCCGAATTTTCTTCCTTTCTGAAGCTAGCTGTTCCTGGATGAGCAAAACATAAGTAACCTACACAGCAGATTCATGCTTACATGCTCATATAATTACGACCAGAGCTAACCAAACAGCTAATGGTGAGCTGTACACTTAAGAGACAGAATACGAGGCAAATTCGTCTGTGCACATATTGCCCAAGAGGTACAAAAGCATCCTTCGAGTTAGAGGCACCCAACGAGGCAGGATTAAAGGGTAGTAGTGGTAGGGTAGCCTTGTACCCAAGCAGTCTAGCAGAAGGGGATAGATAGCCTGGGAGTCACTGTCTCCGCATTCCTGGTGTGCCAGAAACACTATAACTGTACATGACATTATACACAGCAGGTGTAACTGATTGAAGGGTCAGCATGGAACTCTCACATCATTTGGATGCAGTCCAGTTCCAGATAGAAAGAACCACTACTGGTAATGCTTGCTATGATGCTTCAATTTGCCCTGTCTACAAATTTGAAGACTATGCACAGGGCAAGCAGTTGGTAACGTTGTTGGGACCTATGTAATAAGGTTCCTGGTATGGCTATACGTATATATATACTGTATACACAGACCACGGCAAACATGTATGGCTGTCTCTGTCACATTCCATTGTAGTGCTCTGCTAGAATACACTGAAGTCACTAGTACATACAGCTTATACTCACATTAAGCAATTCGAGCTGCTTTTCCAAACCCATCCGTTCCTGTGATACATAAAGGCAAAAACACATATATGACTAACTTTAGTAAATCGGAAACAACGCAACGCATACATGCACGTAACTATATTATGTGCATACATACTGTACACATGACATGACCTAACTGATGTGACTAACCCCTGCTACTGTCCCCTCAGACTCATATGAACACATCAACAAATGTTCACATGTTCATGGAGGTGAACACACTTAGGGCACAAGCAAGCTACTCCTCACATTTAGCTGCTGGACCAATATCTGCTCATGCTGCTTTCTTGCTTCACTTTCTTCAAGTGCCTGTTTAAGATCCTCCTTAAGACTGGTGCAGTCTTGCTCAAAGGTATCAGAGTTTGCCTGGGAGGTAAATGGAAGTGTCCCTGATTACAGTAAGCAGCACTAAGGAGCTACATAATTGTAGTGCTGCAAAACGTCAGTACCCCAAAACACAATAAATGTTATACTAACAATCCCACTACAACCAACACACCTGGAGCTCATGAATCTTTCTGCAGTAGTTGCTTGCTTCTTTCTGCAATGGAATACGGATACAAAACAATGGCCATATCATTGTACATATACAGTTCAATACAATTATAACATACATAATAATCATTCCACTGTACCACATCACTCTGACTCACCAGAAGTTTCTCATTACTGGTTTGGAGTGCACCTGTCGTTGCCTCCTTCGCGGACAGCTTCTCCTACAATACAAGGCATGTCAAAGCCAATTACGTAACTTCTAATGCAGTAACTGTAATGCTCTAGACTCTAGTGTGTTAAAGCTTGCTGGAAAATGTGTACTGTAAGTGGACATGTTCATGTTCATGATTACAGAAAGCAGCAGTAAGAGAGCTGTAAACAAAGCGTACTGTACTCATGCAGTGCTTGTGACGTCTATTTATGTAGGAATGTGCCCAATAAAAATGGCCACTCCCTTCTTAATGTATTAGTGCGTTTTGGCGAAATTAGCCAAACAGTGGCAGTGAGGAACAATTGAACACCATGGATAGGCTTCTTTTGATGTATTGAAATGGCAGCTTACCCAAAGCTAGCTCTGAGTACACACAAGGAAAAGCATCATAGGCTGCTTGTACCCTATTTGTCTTTTCATATTCTTCTTCCTACCAAATTTTTGCGTGCTCCTAGGGCACGATACAGGGCACCTACAGACCCTAGTCGTGTACAAGGACTCGCGTACGAACGTAAAGGGCAAATATCCGAGCGCCGTTGGCAATCCAATAAGTACAACACTGGATCAGGTAGAACGTTTGTCTTCACCGTGTATTAAGATACCCCAATGCCGCCATTTTGTTGTGTTTGTACACTGTGCATGTACCGTTACAGTAACTCAGCAGTCAGTTCATCTACAGTGGCATAACTGTGCTTGATGTTCTGCACAATCTTCATCTAATTAAAAGAAGGGTATTAGTTCGCTAGTATTACTCTGACGTAGCCATAGTCCTTTGGATACTGTACAAACTAGTGCAAAAAATTATTTAGAAATAAAAGGAAATTAGGAATGGCCAGTGGAAAAAGCATAGAAACAAGCAACAGTACATCAACACCATGATGAACCAAATTTCCATGAAGTTCGCTCTGCATTCCTAATTTCCTTGTACAGCTGCATGGACCCAAATGTCCAGCTAATTAGTCCCATGTAGCTACAAGGAAATTAGGAATGCAGAACGAACTTGACGGAAATATAGTTTATCATGATGTTGAGTTGCTGTTGCTTATTTCTATGCAATTTTCTACAAATATAGTATTTGTTAGTACCTAAACACACAGAGGTATCACAGCTAATTATACCACCACACGTTAATCCCACCTGCAGCTCTTGAACCTTTCTGGCATGCTCGCTTGCTTCATTCTACAATGAAATGGTGATAAATACGATGAGTACCATTAGAGTCATACTATTACAGTAATATACAGTACCCAAATCATTCCACTGTAATAATTTGTTTTAGACAACACTCCAACTCACCAAAAGTATGTCATTCTTACTTTGGAGGGCACCTGCGGTTGCGCACAGCTCCTGCAATACAAGACATACAGACATACTGTACTGACAGAATGATAGACTAAGTGGAAAACACCAAAAAACACTCACAAACTAGCTACAAACAAGTACACTCCACCCCCCCCCCCCCCCCCCCCCCCAACACATTGGGCACTTTGTAGATTACTATAATGTTAGGTGAAAAGATGCGAGCAAACAGAAACATACGTGTAAATATACATACGTACTTACAATGGCATAATTATACAGGTATTGTAGGTCTGATAGTAGAATAGATGTTGATAAACATGCAAGAAGCACAAAGTGTATAACTATACGTACACACTTGTGACGTTACGCAATACACACCTGCAATTGTGCATTCTCTGCTTTTAACTTCTCCATCTCTGCATGCAGCCTGTCAGGCTTCTGCTTGGATGCCCCTGTTGTTTGCTCAGACAACCCCTGATCACATTCACTTATACCACCCTTGACTTGATCAATAAAACAGTAGCTAGCCTCCCAATCAGAGGAGTGGGTATCATCACTGACAGATAGTGCAGCATCGTATGAGACATGTCTTCGGATGCTAGACCCCTTTGAGCGTGAAGGATGAAAACTTGATGGCTTGTTGGGCTCTACTGACTGAGATACAGAAACACTAGCTTCTGCCAATTTAGCCTCGACTGCAGATCCATGAAATGAACCTTTGTTCCCACTATCTCCGTCCAACAATCCTTGAAAGGACTTATTTTCGACCTTCAACAATTCAACCTCTCTGTTGAGGTCAGCAACTTCTTTTTCCAATTCCCTTCGGTCCTTTGCTACCTCTTTTTGCATTTGAATAGCTTCTTCTCTCTTCTCTTTATCTAAACGTATAACTTCTTCGGCAAGCCTTTGTTGCTCTTGCTCAGCGGCGTCTTTTGCTGCTTCCATTTCAAGTAAGCGTGCCTGAAGCTCTTCAACTTTGCTAAGGACAGTTGGGCTTTTGCTACTGATTCGATCGGAGGATCCTTCCACTGATTTTTGAAATTCAATTTGATGATGCTCATGGTGTCGCTGCTCACCTACTGCTGCATTTTGACTTGGGTACATCGGTAGCACGGCTGCACCTGCACTAGTAGTAGTCTGCTCAATGGATTCATAGTCCTCATCACTAACAGCACTGTCCTTGTCATTGCATGCTACTGAAGGCACCTGAATACAAATTGGAAAAACACATACGAGCATGTATCATGTACCAAGTGCAATAAATAATACACTATGAATGTACTGTAGGAAGAACCTTATCAAGTTGGCAGGAATATGTACGTAAGTTAGAAGATTTCAATGACTGGTACCAGGAAAGGACGTACATTAAGGTACGTACGTGTATGTATCCATCAAAGATGACAAAGATTTCCAGCCATTTAAACATTCATGGCTAAAGTAGAAACCAGTTTACATTGAATATAACACTATTGAACATTTACACTCAATGCACAAAATTTATCTTTACTCATCATTTCTCCAAACTTTTGCCTTAGTGCTGTCGTAGACAAGACCAATACACACACACACACACGCACACACACGCACACACACACAGACACACACACACATGCACACACGCACACATGCATGCGTGCACACACACACACACACACACACACACACACACACACACACACACACACACACACACACACACACACACACTACACAGGCACAATACCCTTCATCGTTTCACACAGCTGCTATGCAGCGATATCAGAATACATAATTACACCAAACACACCTCTATATGGGCAGTTAGTTGCTCTTTCAGCTTTCTCAATTCTTCCTCAAGGGATTCCTTCTCTTCCTGCAACTCTCTGCAAGAATATACCAATGCATGATTACCATAAAAAGTGAACTTATGATAAAGATGACACCAAGGAATCATGGCATTATCTCAATAATAACAGGTGGTCTGCACTGTCAGGCATCTATAAGACAACTTGCAATGTACACATGCCAACTAAGCACAAACTCTAGGTGCGAGTTTCTTGAGGGCACACACAGAGTAATACGTATTTGAGACTCGCATACGTATGTGCTATGATAAGGTACATGCTTTACAAGCACTTTGGCCACCATGATGTTTGGCAAGGATAAAAAGGAAGGACACATAATGGCCTCAAATGTACTGTGCACTGATGGCAAGAGGATAGTAGGAGCACTACGTCACGCCCAGTACCAATGTATATATGTACGTATGCTTACATGCCAATAGCACTGTATGTACAGAGGCATACTCACACACACACGAGCACACACGCACGCAAACATACATACAAAAACACACACACACACACACACATACACACACACACACGCACACACACACACACACACACACACACTAGCAGTGCCATTTTAGATTTACAAAATCCACCTTTTATCTTTCTCCACCTGCAAGACCTTCTCTTTCTCCAATTCAAGTTTTTCGGAAAGATCTCCCACCTGTTTTTCATTAGAATTGACTGTCTCATCCAGTACCTTTTCAGTTTCTTTCAGTTTTCTTTGAAGTTCATGAATATTCTCCTCAGATAATGGATTGGGCTCCAGGGGAGGCATTGTCGGCATCTGCAATACAAACAGAGTTCGGCGCACCATTCAGTAGTAATCATTTGCAGTAGTATGGTGACCAACCCTGTACATAACACAACTGTGACTTGCATAGAATATGATTGATACAAATAAAGTGCATAAAACTACAATACGGTAGAACCTGAAATGTGCCTAAGCAACTAAGCCTCCCAAGGCTTTCAAATGTGACATATTACACAGCACAACTAATTACGGCAGGCAAGCAGCTGGGTCAGGAGTTGCAGAACATGCAGGTCAAAAGAAAAATAAGAAACAGGCATGCTCTAAGTCTTACTGGTTTCTTTTGCCTCTTGGTCTCACTGGCACCCATCTTGCCGGAGCCCCCTTGAGGTTTTGGCATACTTTGCACAGGCTAGCAGGAAAAACACAAGCACAAATCACACAGCAGAAAACCGTCACATACAGACAAACATGCATAAACACACACACACACACACACACACACACACACACACACACACACACACACACACACAGATGGGGATTTATGATCCATTGACTACAGAAGTACAAATGAAAACAGGACGGTCTAATCAAGGTTACAAATCTCCACACAATACAGTGACCATGGTTCACCAACTATTCAACTATTCACCCTATTAACAGTGGGCAGTCCCACATTACTAATGCACTACATTAGTAACCCTCAAAAAGCCCCACCCTGATGAAAAGGATGCTCACATCCCCTATTTTCTGTTTCACATAGCAGAGGTATGTTAGTTACAGAATAGTGATGTGGGGCTTTAAAGTTTCAACATGGGCATACAGTGAAACTGCATGAAATAAAGCCGTCTAAATTGATACACTGAGCAGTGGTACAGACATACGTACACATAAAGTATAACCATTAAGAAAGTGTGCCTTGCGTACGAACTTACATATGGACACGTACACACATGGACACATAACACACATGTACATACAGTATGTACGTACACATATATGTACCCTCCCCCCCCTCCCCACACACACACACATACACACGCACAGAAGTGTGCACAGCCGTATATAGCAACAGAGAACTTCAACTGAACCAAACGCACCTGAAAAATACCCTCCACTCACTTCTCACCTTCGAATGACCTTTTTAATACTTTTATACCCAGGCATGCCACAAGGTCACATGGCAGTTGGTCATGTGAAGGAACCCACAGAATTGGTCATATGACAGCACTGTAGCCCCAATTGTGCCTTACTCGACATGTGCGTGTCCGTGACCAGCCAGTGCCGTACCGTAAACGAACAACATACAATGTACAGTCCCATAGGGAGCGCTTACCTTAGGCTTGGCTTCTCGGCTCGATTGGCTGTTGGATCGTTTTGTCTGATAACGAGCATCAGCCGTCCCACTGAATTTCTTATCACTGGTCGCTGCGGCGTTGACTGTTACCTCAGCCTTTTCCACACTTTCCGGCTGTGTGCCGGTCCTGCCTCTCCCGCCCGAAGCTCTTCCTCTTCCACTCATTTGGAGTGAACCAGAACGAAGTACTGGTCTATCTTCACAGCGAGTGTATATAAACACGTGGAGCTTTGACTGCTGACTCAGAAGTTTCAGTTGAACCAAGGGGGATAAGGAATTTGGGCGGACGTCAGCAGATGGGGAACAGAGGGCATTCCCCCCCTATTGGAATAGTTAGTCCAAATAAGGAAGGTGCCAAAAATACTTCATTGCCTGTACTGACTGTATTGAGCGGTTACTTTATATAGTGAGCATTGTATAATGGCATGTGTATACGCTTACAATAAAGTTGCATACTTGTTGAAACAAAATGGCCGCTCGGGTTAGTTTTTATGGCCTACTTTCGGGGTAGTCGGCTACCGCGAAGGATAGGCAACGGTACCTTTAATACTAACCAACTACTATAGCTTAGTTTAGTTATTTTGAACATACCAGTGAGTTTTCACTCTAGTTTCTAGATCAGTAGCTACGTGCACGTTGCCGTCCTCATATGTTGTTGGCATACCTTGCATTTCCTGCTGTTAATGCTCTTTGAAATATAATAATGTACTACTCTCATCAGAAGATTTATACTGCTTGTGAAGCTTGGCATAGTCAGTATAATGTATAATAGCTGTGTGGTGCAAATGTGCATGCTTTGGGATCAATGTCATGGAGGAAATACTGCAATGGTGTACAGTGTATACTGAATTACAATGACACTGTTTCCAGTGTTCTTCCCAGGCTGTATTTTACATCATTGAATTAGGAGGGCGTGCATGCACTGCATGAGAAATGCCTCAAAATGTACTCCCACACTTGCACTTATCCAACAGAGCATCCCAAGTGCTACACATCTGGGCCATGATCGATGGAATAATTTATAAATGAATATAATTATATTAATCAATCTATCAATTGATCTGAAAACAGCATTGTCATGTTGCTTATTATACTTTGCATGTTTATTGTGCAATTAACTAGTAGGATAATGAATTGGCTTTCATGTTAAATAAACAACTCCCTGTAATCCGTTTACTTTGACAGTGCTAAATAGTCATTGTAAAGAGCATGCATGCTGAAAAGAAACTGCATGACTGTACACGATAACCTGCTACTATACATAATGTGTGCATGTAGATAAACAATATAATAATATAATAAGCACCAATAAATGTACAGGCATCTATATATAGATAATTATAGTCCACTGTGCAGCTATTTAAACTTCCGTGGTAAACTGTCACTGCTGGGATGTCTCATATCAAGAGAGCCTCGAGCTCTATGCAGATCTTCGGTTGTAGCTGATTTACCATACACTCTTCTACCCATTGTAGGTGACTGCGCAGTATTTGCCCGTGTGGTTCCAGCTGGTACTTCTGACCCACTGCATTTGGACATATGCTCCCAAAACCGTTGCATTTGGTGTTTTGGAAAAATCTGCCCACATTTCTTGCAGATTGGAACATTTCCCACATCACCAACTTGTTCGCCAGGTTCCTCACTATTTTCATCTCCCCCCCACAGCTTGAAATGCTGTGGTGTCTTGTGTGATGCCTCTTCCTTGTGCTGCCCACTCTCTTTGGCAAGGGCTTGCTTGCTGTCAAAAGCCTGAGTTAAGTGCAGAAAAGATGGAATGATGGAGCACAAAATGACCACATAGAATGGTTATTATACAGCTACCACCACTTTGTAGTAAATTAGGTTGTGCCATAGTCAGCAAAAAAGTATGACTGTATGCTGGTAATTGGCAATCTGTAGTGAATAGGATGAAGATATCACACACGCGCGCGTCGAAAACACCAAGTAAGAAATATAACTCAGCACAAGGCATAAACATAAACTTATGGCCACCCAATACTGTGAGCAGGTAAATAGGCAAACTCCCTAACACCTTCTTGGGGTGCCACCGGGACACTCGTTCAGCCTATTCTATATACGTATATTATAGAGACACTAATTGGCATCTCTCTCCTTGGCTGTAGGCAGCCTAAGAATGCCGAAACTTCAGAACACCCTGCAACATGGCATCGTAGTGCTGGGCAAGTTTGGTTGCCATTTGTTCCTGGGCTCATGAGAAAAACCAGGACAGCGGTTCTGCCTATTTGTTATGTATTGTAGAAGTATTCTTTTGCTGCTCTCTACTTGGCATGGCCTTAGGCTGCCAGAGAATGCCAAGATACAGCTAAACAACCATTTGGTGAATGTTCACTACAGTAGAGGACATAATTATGTACATATACGTAATAGTTACTTAGTCTCATACACAAACATTCTATTAGTCTCGCGGGGCCAGACCCTTTCCAGTATTGCGCAAGCACCCGAGATTTTTCCTATTCTTCGGGCGGGCGGGTTACGCAAGACCGGAAGAAAGGGTCTGGCTCCGCGAGACTAACATTCTATCAGTAGTGGTCTGGACACAGCTAGAGACGAGCATCACACATGCACTCATACCTTTTTTGAATGCTGTGGTATGGTAGACATAGCAACTGCATGTGCTTTGGATGTTACAAGCTTCGGTGACTCCTTGGGTGCAACAACTGCCGACGTCTTCGATGCAGTAACTACCAAGGGCTTGATTGCATTAACATGCGGACTTGCAGCTGAATGCCTCGAAGTCATCCTTTCTATGATGGCCTAGAATGCAAGGTGCAAGATTCAAAATAGCATCAATATTAGTAGCCAAGGGTACAATGTCACAACACCATTGAAGCCTCTTTGCATACTTCTACTCTGGCAGCTACGGTTTCATGAATCAAAGCATCATGGTCCAGAAGTCTATTGTGGAATGATGTCACCAATCATGACTCACTTTCAACCTTTCAACCTCTGCCTCTTTGGCCTCCAGTTGCTTCTGCAGCTCAGCGATTGTCTGCTGACTTTCCTGATATTTCTGGATTTTGAATTGGCACATTTCCTCCAAAGCCTACATACATACATGCATACATATGCATATTAGCATTATTATATGACACTAGCTGAATGCCTGCCCTTCAGGTGGGTTCCCAGCATATTGTTTGAAATTTGAGCGTTTAACCAATCAGAACCGTCCATTTAATTGGGTTGGCGGAGTATTCCATAGACGCGTTCCGTAAAACTCCGTATGTACAAAATTTACTTCTGTTAATCCATTTCGTTTAAAGGGGTTCAGCGACGAAGGCACTAACCACCTTAGGTCACCCCCCGTATTGCCGTGATATACTCTTCCAAGTTTGGTGAAGATTGGTGAAAAATTGAAGGAGGAGTTCGTGCCCAACCAAGCATGATCTTTCCCCTATCTCTTAGATATAGTGGTGACCGTAACAGTGACAAGAACTCGGACGGAACGACCTTAAACCAAATTTCAGCTCAGCAAGGTTACTCACAGTCCCCCTCTTCGTAATCCTACCAAGTTTCGTGATGTTTCGTCCAGAAATGAAGGAGATTATCCCGAACAACGAAAATGTGCGTTACGTTTATTATAATAAGATTATTTGCCATTATTTTATTATACTATGAATCAGTTCTTGCCATATTCGTTGCATACAAGGTAGCCTTGTATGCAATGAATACCTAGCTCCATACAAGGTCTTACCTCGTTGTTTTGCTTCACTAACTGATGCTGTACTGTAAGCTCTTTGTTGCTCTCCTCTTTGTCAGCCTTCTTCTCATTGCCTGAGCCATTGGAAACTGGCTTGCTTGTATGGCTGACAGCTTTCAATGTCTTGGACTTTGCATGGTGCTTGGCTTGATATTCCATAGCTTCCTTGTGTTTCCTCGATAGCTGCAAAAGCAAGTAGATTTACAGTGAGAATTGATATTAGCTACTGTTGACATACATACTACCCCCTCCCTCTATTGCAACCAACATAGCATGAAGTGGAAGATAACTTTTGAAACTACACATGGTAAGGAAAGAGGAGGGAAGGGAAAAATGGTAGTGAACCGGACCAGCACCGCAACCTCCAGATCTTTAGCCGACCCTTTAGCAGCCAGGTCACTGGGTCACCGCCAACAGCCACTGATCCATTTGTGTCACTATGGTACATAGACCATCTTAATTAGCATTTCCGAGAAAATCGCTGATTAGTCAGTGCCCAATGTGGAAGTTTCAAAGGAGGCTCTGGATGGAGCCCGCCAACATTGGTATATAGGGGGGAATGTATCAGTGGCTGTTGGCAGTGACCAGTGACCCGGCTGCTAAAGGGTCAGCTAAAGATCTGGGGGTTGCCGGTGCTGGTCCGGTTTACTGCCATTTTTCCCTTCCCCCCCCCCCCCTCCCCCTCTTTCCTTACCATGTGTAGTTTCAAATGTTGTCTTTCATTCATGTCACCATGGTACATAGACCATCATAAATAACATAAAGTGAGGAGTTCTGTGTGAAATGATCATAATGTGCAGTTTGTGCCTACAAATATAAGCATAAGTATGTAAGTATGGTAGCTATGCAGGGTATGAATTCAAAGTGTTACCATTGTGAACTGGCTGGGTGGGGGAGTCAGTATTGTGTAATACATTATGCTAAGGAAGTACATCAAGGGATGACTACTCACAGTTGCTTTTAACTGGTCACACTTCTCCTGTAGCTCCTTAATGAATTCGGGGTCATAAACAAATTCCTGCACACACTGCATGGACACAAACAACATAAACATATTATGCACACTTGTATGTACAATGCACAACTCATTAATTGTCATACCGCACACACACCACACACATGCACACGCGCACACACACACACACACACACACACACACACACACACACACACACACACACACACACACACACACACAGTGAAGACTACAATACAAGCAGCATAGAGTACAAGCACTCCCTGCCATCACAGTGGTTATATACGTATGTACAGCTAGTGTTCTGTGAAGGTAGTTTGCTCAAGTGCACTATGTGCACATTCGTTATTTATTTACTGCTCTCTAAAGATGGCAAGTGCATGCATATACACATTATAACATAGTTCATTTAAGCTAGCTTAACTGTTTGAGGCCTTAACTAAGTTACCACACTCTATGATACATCACAGTAGCATTTAGAAATCATAAGTGATATGACTGACCTGTACTGGAGCAGTCTCAACTCTCATCCTATCAGCAGATGTCACTGTGTGGTGCATGGATGTAAGTACAAGAGCGAGTATACATGCCTACACTTCAGTGATCAATACCAGACCTATTTTACCTAGTGCCATGCACCATATCACACTATAAAGGCTGCAGTTGGGCAATCAATAGACTGTTTATGAAAAATTCAAACTTAAACTATGCCTGAATAATGGACAATGCACGATACTCAGTCCAGGTGCACTGGCTGGTGCCTAAACAGACATGCACATGGTTTCAATAGTTATGAAGTAGCGCAACAAGGGTCCATAGAGGTGCGCAGACTGGCTATCGCACTGCATGCACTCTGTAATGCACTATTGTGGGTACTACACAAACCAGCCAGTAGTTCCCTAAGTGATTGATATGATAACAATATCAATATCAGAGCAAACTTGCCTATTACCGGAAATTGCATCTACATATGTGCATGCATCCGTTATACAATTACACTCTAGTCTCTATATGCAAATGTGACACAATTACACTATGCTCAGCCTATTATTATATGAACAAAATGCTTACTTGCACTTTTCCTGGACTTGACCTGCTGCATTTTGCCCATGTCAGCAAGGATTTTATCCACCAAGTCAGCATAACCGCATTCCTGGGTCTTAAGTATGTCCAACGCTTTCATTATGGCACGGCCATCCTTTGTCAACAAAGTGTCCACCAGTTTCCCTCTCTGGTGAAAACTATTCCATTACAGAATAAGAGCACATGTAGTACCTTAGCACATGCAATCTCAGAATACCATTTGTACGTATGTATACATGTTATCATAAACTACCATGATGCGATGCGAGTGGTTTCAAAAAGGAACCACTTGCCAACACAGCTGCAAGATCAGGTGCTGACAAGCTCACAAGAACAAGGGTACAGGCTAAGCAATGTGCTTCATATGCAAGTAGAAATGAGATGGGAAAGAGAGACTATATAGACATGCATGTGAGAGTCATTGTTGAAAAAATTTAAAAAAGGTTCAATTGATGATAAAAGAAGTTTGTGCAAATGAAGTACACACACACACACACACACACACACACACACACACACACACACACCACAATAAAGCTAAAGACAAATCTAGCTTAAAGCATTGCTATAGTTATGTAATACCACACAAAGTACGTAGCATGACACGATATCCTACTCGTATAGCTAATTTATCATACTTTTCCACACAGCGCTACTACTTGCGTATCCGTGTGCACGAGCTGCAAAATGTTCAATAAACTTGAATTGATGTGAGCAGCTAGGACTTACCATCAGGTCAAATCCTGAAGCATTCTAAGAGCCATAAATTAAGCAGTATTGCTTACATCCACTGTCCCCTCTAACTCTGCATCTTTTCTGCGAGGCTCATGTGTTTCACGTATGCACTAGTTACGATAAATCTGGCATTAGCCTTAACACAGCTATGTGACTCTTTACGAAGTGACGGGACATGATACACGTAGCTACGTACTTAGCTATAGCTACTTCTCCAGCTGCTACTTGCGCATCGATCGCGGTAATAGCTAGTAAACTTGGATGTGATCAGTTCAGACTTACTCAGTGGTTCCGCCAACGGTGATCAATGAGCGCTCATGTTCGCTAATGATTCTCTTGCACTCCAGTCTTGTTAAGAACGTAGGGATTGGAAGACGCGCGATGAGTGATTCCCTAGAATTCTTGATCGCCTCCCGTACAACTTCTTCGGGGAAGTCTTTCTCTGCAGTATGAAAAGGAAGTAAGTGTTTAGCCACGTGTTAAGCCATTGGGTGTTGTGTCTAGGACCAGTTTAGTATATAATGCTAGGGCTAAGAATTCCAGTCAACGCTAAACCGCTATTTATTGGCAAATACACTCACCGGCCATTGTCCACTTTTGATAAAGGTTCCTGGTATGATATAAGATGACTTCACCTCCCCTTAGGCTACTTCTAACAGTCTAAGATATCGAAAAGTCCCTCGTTTGTCTATGGTATGATGCATCTGCCTCGTTAGCAAATCCCCACCCCACTCCGGAAGTTCCGGCAGTGCGGGTGGTCCCGTCCATTAACATACGGAGCTCGAGGCAGGTAGGCAATACACAGAGATGTGCCCCTCTGCCATTATGGCTTATATAACCATGCAACAGATTTGGACAGGTAGCTAGCTAGATAAAATCCTCCTAAGAATCCCACACAGAATTGAACCTCCCCTTTTATGGTCGCGTGCTGAAGGTCAATCTGGCAATGCAATAGCTAGTCTTTTGCATAGGAAGTTGGGGCAGTGAAAATCAGTGTTCCATAGTCCCCCACATGCATGTACATGTGGAGAGGGTTCTGGCATGCTAATTGTATGTAGCTATATACGTATACGTAGCTATGAGGACTGGGTTGAGATCTTATTGCATGCTTCTGGGGTTATAGCTACACACTGCATGATGTCACCCATTATGTGCAGCAAATGGTTGATGCACGCAGCTACCAGAACACAGCCAGGCCACAGCTTAGTCACTGACTAAACTGATATGCTTTACATACACCAAATAAGAATGTACAATGTAATACAGCCTCTTTTTGCCTCATTCCTAACCCACTGCATGATGGATAGTACAATTGAATTAGGTCACAGTCTTACAGTACTTGGTTCCAGATATTGCACAAGGTCAAACACACAATGAGAATTACATAGCTACTGCAGGTGCTTGCAGCCTCAATTTCAAAGGAGAAACTCGAGCCCTGCAGCTGGCTTACATCTTAATTAATTTTTGTTACAGACAGCATTAACACACACGCACATACACACACACACACACACACAGTCAAGGCTTGGCTAGTGGAGCCAGCAGGTGGTCAGCAACAAAACCGGTGGCCCATGGGCTGCTGAGACACTAGCCATATAACACCAGTCGCATAACTACATCATGCATGTCTGATTTAAGTGTTTCAAATTCACAGCCATATTACAGCGAACACATGAAACTATAAAATTATCTATAATTATAGCTAGTGCTAGCTATTTATAAAAGCATAATTATTATATTTATAATCCTCTGATTTTGTCTGGAAGTTTGTTAGCTATTTGTTTATGTATTTTGACTTGGAGTATCTCTTACACAGGCCAATTTGTGCAGCACAAATTCTCTCCTCTGAGTTCCTGGAAATGTCTTGCCACATTTACACGCAAGGGGTGCTATGTTAGCTTCACTCTTTGAATTACATTCCATGCTAACTGGTTGGCCCTCTTGATTTTGTCGCTGTGGGTGATCCTGACATCTGTGCTGCCAGCACAACCGAACTTGGTTCCGAGTAAAGGTTTTCCCACATTTTTCACATTTAGGTAGATCTTCAGAATCATCCTCTTTTGTGTTATCCATTGTGCTGACCGTAGATGATCGAGTACGCATTGACCTTTCAGGTACTTCTGCTGGTTCACGTGTAACAGCTGCAGGTACTGGCTTGTCCGGAATTATGCTAGATTCTGCTGATCTAGGGCATATGTGATGCCGCTGTTTCCATGGAACGTTAAAGACCTGCCCACATTGTGCACAGCTAGATGCATCTCTTGGGTTCTCATCCTGTGTGGCTGGTGCTTCACTGACTTCATCTACCATCTGCAGCTTTGAATGATTAGTCGGGTTCCTTGAAGCAAATTCTGAGTGTTTTTCACTCACTTGGTCATGGCCCTCCCTACCTTCATCTATGCCGGTATAAGCCTGTGTAAGTAGGAATACAGAGTTAGTACCAGAAGGAAAGAAAGGTAGAAATTGCAACTATAGAAATCTGTCCTACAGTTGTTTAATTTATGTTGTGCTGTGGCTATTGTTGGAGCTAGAGCACCCATAGTTCAAGCCAGTCATGGAAAATGCAAAGAGAGCATTCGAATTTGATTTGCTGTGTCCATCAAACATTCATGGAAGTAGTTGGAGGGCCATATCACCTCTGTTTGCACTACCCACATGGTATGTTAACATTGCAAACCACTTCACAGTGCTCACATGCATGTACAAGGTCATGATGCAACATATATACATCAACAAACGCACCTTTCTTGATTGTTCTTGCTCGGAAGATGAATCAACTGCTAGTTCTTCGACTGTTGTGTCCTCAGATGACCCTACTGTGGGTATGTTCGACAAAGCAGCACTTGTTGTTTCAGGTGGACAAATGACAGATGCTTCGGGCATAACTCCAGACGATTCTTTGGGTGCAATGAATTCCAACTGCTGTGGTTTGGTGGCTGGTAATGACTCAGCTGTATCAGCAAGCTGGTCTGCTGCTGAAGTTTTCATTTCACTGTCACAGAGTACCTATGGGGAGGTGTTGACATTGTGACATCACAGGGGAGTAGTAATGAGTGCATACACATTGTTACAATGTACAGCCTATTGTCATATTCAATGGTTGAATAAATCATGAGCAGAATGACAGCAGTGGAAGGAGTCGGATGGATTTACGACTCCAACATACAGTAGCTGTAGTCCTGTTGTTTTTGGTTAGACTTAAATTCAGAGTTAATATACACCTGACACTTATCAGCAGAGCACCTGAACTAATTAATCTCATACACACAACACACACACACACACACACACACACACACACACACACACACATACACATACATGCACACGCACACAACACACACACACACACACACACGCACACGCACACGCACACGCACATGCACACGCACACAACACACACTCACACACACACACATTCACATGCACACAACACACACACGCACACACACACACACACATGCACACACGCACACACACACGCGCGTGCGCGCACACGCACACACACACACGCACACGCACACGCACACAACACACACACTCACACACACACAAATTCACACGCACACAACACACGCACACACGCACACGCACACAACACACACACACACACACACATTCATACGCACACACACACGCGCGCGCACGCGCACACACACGCACACACACACACACACACACACGCACACACATGAAAATTGTGATTCACCCATCCACAATCATTCCTTCTGTAACACACCGAACTGTACAATCATCCATGTATCTACCACCCACTCCTGACAAGCAATGGCAAAAGCCAAATAGCTATGTGCAGTCGTGGAAGCCAAATCAAAGATCACACTACATAGAAAGTTATCGAAAAGTAGTGCCAAAAGGTTCACAGTCTATAGCAACAGGAATTGGCACATACTACGTATTGGTCATCTATTGTGCTATTACTCAAGCTCCCATCACAGAGTACAAACTGTGAATATGCAAACACGTTGGACTAATTGCCATTCTAAGCAAACTCAGAATTTCACACGGCCACTGCAACATTACCTGTACCTTTGAATGGTAAAGAACAATGAAGAACTTCCTGATTAGGCTTCCACAAAGACACAAGCAAAAAGGAAAATGTGAAGATCATTAGTAATGAATGTGTTTAGCCTCACTTGTACTTGCCCCTGAGTCTCTGCCGATAGGGCTTTGCTCTCCACAGCATTGAGCCTCTCCTCATAGCTCCTTAACTACAAGAGAAAGTGACAAGAAACCAAAGAAAATAGTTGACAGCTGACGTATGGCAATGACGTTCAGAAACATTGCAGTGCTATCATGGCTTACCTGTACTTGCATTTGAGCTATCAACTCATCTTTTGTCTTCATCTTTAAGTCAAATGTCTCCTACATATGAAGGGAGACAACGAAGGTACACACATGTGCGTTGCAGTGCTAAGCAACAAGCATCAGCATAGTTGGACTGTTGAACACAGCCACATGCAAACAAATCTAAAGGAGTGGAGCTGCAACATCCATTATGAACGCTGGATATCGCCAGATTTACATATTCAAACTTCTGACTTTACGGGCCAATGCAGCAAATTTAAAACTGTCCACACAAAACATGCATTTGTACCCTCACACTGACCTTTGCACGATCCAGCTCTTTCACTGCTTCTTCCAACTGCTCCTGATTGTGTTGATGAGCAGTCTATCAGACAATGGGCTTGATTGAAGTTGTGCAATATAAAATCCTAGAATCATGGTGAGTACTCTGTAATTCTCTTACTCGCAGCCTGTTGCACTCATTGTGTAGCCTTTGACAATCATCCTCTGCTCGACTGACTTGCTCTTCAGCTTGTTGTTGTGAAATCTGCATTTTGGATAATGCAATCACCTATGATTACTGAAACAATTGCAATAAGTTGTCTCCAATTTCAATGTAAACACTGCATTCATGCTATCAGAAAACACTAAAATATAAAACAAGCAGAATTAATGGAATATCACTGTTGTCATGGGAGACAGAGTGGAGCTTGATGGAATGACTATTGCTGCTGTGTGTCTAAGTGCTCGGTAATGTATATACACCAAAACAAGGCAGTGTGCCATACCATGACACGTTGGTAAGTTTTAAAGGAGTAAAATTGCAAGTAACCAAGACCACGAAAATGTCTCATGGAATGAAAAAGCTGCCAATCAAAATTTCAATGACTAAGGTATGTTGGATCACATACATACACACTGACCTGTACGTGATCCAGCTCAAATTGAATAACTCGCTTCTCCTCAGCTGCTTCTCTCAAGTGCTCTTCAGACATTTGCAAATCAGCCTAAGGGAATGGAACAGAAACGCATCATCCTTACAATATTCATGCATTATTCATATTTACTAAGAATTCCCAGTTCATGCTCTTTCATTTCAATGACCTCTTTTTGCAGTCTCTGAGTTTCAACCTCTGCTAGTCTGGCATGTTCTTCCCTTTTGTGCTCAGAGATCTAAGAAATTTAAACAGTCCCAATAAATCTTAGAACCTTGCCACAGCATTTTAGTACATACACCAAAACGCATAGGTATACCAACACGCACACAATTACACACACATATATATATATACGTACATGTACAAACAAACACATACACACGGACACAGACAGACATATGCATACACCAATACCGTGAACACGCACACATGAAACACACACACACGTACACACATGCACACTCCCCCCCCCCCCACACACACATAAATGCAGACAAAATATACGTACGTAATCTGAAAGGTTGGTTTAATACAGTAGGCCACTCACTTTAGCCTTAGCCTTCTTTAATTTTCAAGATGTTATCTGTTTCTAATCCATCATTTAGCTTTGCCACACCCACTCCCTTCATCTCCTCCCACTTGGCTAGAATCTCTCTATAGTCTATTATATATACCCCATATATGCCTAGCAATGTGTAAACACAACTTGCAATCAATCAGCAGGCTCAAATGTGGCACATACCAATGAGGCGGTGCAGGATGGTGTGTATAGAGAGTACCATTCTTCTAGCATATTTCTGTGCAAAATTTCCACAACCAAAGGGAAAGGCGTTCGTGATAGTCAGTCAGCAAGAAATCATCGGGAGCCTTGTCTTCCAGAAACATGCAGGCATTCCTATCCTTAGCGCAGTTTTAGAACAGGCACACACACACATGTGTATCAGCAGCAGTGGTGGCCAGAATGAAACCTATGCTAACTAACTCTTTGAAGTCATCTTCCATGTCAAATCAAATCGTTTGCTTGATGGTATATAGGACCTGGTTATCTTTGTCACCGGAGGATTTCAAATGTGTGCACTTAGCCATAGCGGGTGGAAGACTGCGAATGCTGCAACTGTAGGCTTAAAGCGAGCTAAAGGTTCCAAAGTATTATGCATTCATAGGGCGATTAATTTTGCGATAAACCACTTACTACATGCTCTCAATGGAGTATTGCGTACTTTACTGCTTTGCACTCTTGGGTCTCATGCAGTAAACGCAATAAGCCATTGAGAGCATGTAGTAACTGGTACACACGTACTCACAAGGTGTATAGCATTAATACTAGCTTATAATTAGTGGCAGATAACAGATTACACAATCATGCTATACAGTACAGTATCTGCATGAATTCAAAGGCTAAAAAATGGACTTCAACACATAATCTCATTGAGCAGCAGAAAACCATTTGGATTAGTCTGGCCTGCTAGCCCCTACTTAACTGCATGCCATGAATATGCATGGTTGAGAAAGTATAGTCTAGCAGGAATGTAAATTACACACCAGTTGTCAACAATTAGCTTTCGACCGCCAATGTCACACCAGCAATTATTAAATCAATCAGGCACTTATTCTTTGTCGAAGCGAGGAAGAGCACAACTATATGGAGAGCAGGAACACAGTGTAGATTGGACGTAAGATAGCCTGTGGAGCCTGTCGACCTCTAGGACAGCCTTTGTGATGGCATCATCCCTGAGAATGAGAATCAGTGCCTGTGGAAAAGTGCAATTTCCATGACACCAAAGTACTCATTCTTCCATTAGTCTCACGCAGTGGACCACTTTTCTGCTTCGATTTTTGTATGCTGACATCATCGGGAAAGTGGTCAGCTGTGTGAGATTACTCTCCCATAGTCTCACCTCAGGTCCTGCTGCCATAATCCGTTCTTTCAGTACCATATTCTCCCTCTCCAGTTGTTCTTTCTGTGACTGCAGCTCCGCGTAGGAAGTGACAAGTTGTTGATATTCTGAAGAAATGCTTTGGTAGTTGTCCTCCACTGCCTAAAAAGAAGTAACAAAATACTTATGTGTACAAACTTAGAAACTACAAATCAATTTGCCACGTGAAAAGCTATTAGTGCTGTCCCTACGTACATCATGTTGCCTCTGACTTTCTATAATCTCTTCTCTCAATCTCTCTATGCGCTCAGTATCATCATGACTCTTCACTGAGACCATCACCACCTTTGAGAGGTCTTCAACAAGACTGGCAGCTGCTGTCCTCTTTGAATCTGCCTCATGATACAAACGCTTGTAGGTCTCAGCATCCTTCAATGCCTTCTTGTAGGAAGCGTCAGTGGTCTTCTGAGTTTCGATGTCTTTCTCATGGCTCTGTAAAGGCTTCATCTCAGCATTCTCTTTAGCAACTTGATTGTGCATTGACTGAAGGAAAAAATTCAAATGCACACAAGTATACACACACTCGCGTGCTCCGACACACACAAACACACACACACACACACACACACACACACACATGCACTGACACACAGAATGCACTGTATGTGACTTCCCTGTACACAAATGGTGACAAAGAAATTATTCCCTCGTTGTCGGAAGTTTGCAGAGCCATTGCATGCACTCTCGAAAGTGTAACAAAGCAACTTACATAACTGTGACTAACATAATACAATGATACAATATGTCTGACAGTGTAAGATGTTAGTACGAATCTTCCTCTGTGGTCACCACAAACAGTACAGTTGTATCAACCTGTTGAAGCAATCAGCCTCCCCTTGCCTATGAATGCAACACTGTGTAATAACACAGGCTATTAGACAATTACATGTACAGTTATAGCAGCGGCACAGCAATCAGTTCAAGGGGTCCCACAAACAAACGATCTGCACTGGTACAGCCCCAACCTAAGAGAATGCTTAAGAATCAGTGATAAATTTAACTTCGAAAGTTTTCTACTTCACTTAAAATTGCTCATCTTTATTCCCATGTGCAGGTGGAGTAGAAAGCTTTCCACATGCAAAGCAAACAATGGCAACATACACCAAATACACATGCATACATACACCCACACAACACATGCACAAATGCACGAACACAAACACACACACACACGCCAGATTACCTGAACATCCACTAAACCAGCAGATTCACTCCGCTCCTTACTTTCAAGCGCAGATTGCAAAGATTGAAGTTTGGAACATACATCTTCCATATCGTGTTCTAAGGTCTATGGAAAATGAAGAAAATGGTGATCATCAAACTAGGCCCAGTGTGTATATAGAAACATTAACTGGCAGAAAGTACAAACCTCAGTCTTCTGCATTAACCAAAGGATATCATCATCCTTTTTCTTCACAATAATGGCCACTTCCTCCTTCAGATCATTCATCTCTTGTTCACGCTTACTGTAATGCACTTTCTTCTTCTTTGAATTTTCCTTCTACAATAATTATTTAATTAAGATACAAGCAGTTAAATCTTGCACAACGTTGGTCATTGTGTGGCTGTGCAGCAAGCCAAGTATGGAGTTCCCGAATTCGCATTGTTTTGCTTTTACGGCTCATTCTTGCTCTGCTTTCAGAATGTACTCAATCGAAGTCGCAGTACGTCCAATGACGTCCTTCAAGTGAGGTAACATCATGTCCTTCAAAATAGGTATTTCGGGTTTAAACCTCGTGGAGTGCCAGGGTGCCCCTGAACTCGAACTACTTGCTAGAAACTTCCCCGTGTATGTTAAATAGTTCAGACACGTATAGTTGGGGATGCAGCATTGCTGATGGCCTGAAAGATACATCACAATGCCATTTACTGTTGGGGTTGCAAGAGTTTCAAGTCTCCAGACCAGGAAGTCATCCAATGAAAACACCCCTACCAAACTGTCAAAATGGTTTGCTGATTGTTTGATCCACATATATAACATTCTGCATGAATGAATGTTCCATTCCATTTGCAAAAAGACAGAAAAATATTATACGCGCATGAAGCCATACGCATACCTAAATCTGAAAACAATATAGGGGTGCCTTCAGCACCCCAAAAAGGCTGACGGCATACAGCAATCAGCAAACCTGATTGGCCACAATAAGACCAGATCAGGGGGGTCTGGTGTGCACACTACACAACATGTTTGCTGGTACTCAAAATGAGATTAGAGTGAGAAAGGCATGCATCTGACTCTACCTAGCAGTTTAACGGCTATACTGCATGCTTTTGCTGTTTTGGCCCTTTCAGGATTTGCCCTATTAATATATTAGGAACCCTAAACAACCTGTACTATTACCCATTTATGTAAACGACGTGCTACCACACTCTATCATATACGAAACATTGGAATATTGTACGTAAGTGGTAGTAGTATTGTAAGTGGTATATATATGGATGGTGTGGTTATGTATGGATATAGATAGGTATGGATATAGATGGTGTGGGTTAAGTAGGGGCGAACGACTTTGTAAGAACTGTGAAAATGGTGAAGTGGAAGATGTCAAGCACTTTATGTGCCGGTGTGTATTTGTAGCAGAAGAGAGGAGAGAAATGGCAAGGCTGATGAATGAGATAGTGGTGGGATGGGAGAGCATGAAGGACGACGGGAGGGTGATATGGGTATTGGAGGAGGCATGCAGAGATGGAAGAGTGCGGAAGGCGCTGCAGAGGATGTGGCAGAAAAGGACAAGCTTCCCTTAAAGAACTATGCCCTTTGTGATTCTTCTGACACTTTGTTACAATCAATTATATTATAGTGCTGCATGGGGCTGACACCCTAGTGTTTGTATTATACAGCACGGTGCACTTAAATAATAATAATAATAATAATAATAATAATAATAATAATAATAATAATAATATAATAGAAATACTGACCTGTACTGGAGTCGTCTCCATTCTCATCCTACCAGAAGATGTCCCTGTGTGGTGCATGGATGTACAAGGCATTATTGATTCTGCCACATCCAATGATTATATAGAAATAATAAAATTTTTCTACAAAACTGTAAGGATGTAGGGATGGCATAAAAAGGCAGAAACAAGTAAAGGCTGTTACACAGTGGAGCATTAACCATGGTCCCTACATACAAGAATGTTGCAACTTATAGTCTTACACCCTTGAATGTAGGGACGATGGTTAATGCTCCACTGTGTAACAGCCTTAACTTGTTTCTGTCTTTTTATGCCATCCCTACATCCTTACAATTTTTATAGAAAATTTTTATTATTTCTAGTTTCTGTACTTTTATAGTGGGCAGCTAAGCTGAAGCAACACACATAGTCTCAGCATAGGTGCTGGCATTATACCTCATTTCTGTAATCCTGGAGCTCAAGGTGTGGGCTAGTACCTAGGTTCCGCGTTAACCCAGCGAGGAACGGCGACCAGAAGCCAACCGTGGTGGGGAAATGCACGACCGCGCGAAAGTCCTTCAAACGGCGCACGAGGTAACTGCTGCAGCTGCTAACAATGGCACCAGTCACTCCGGTTTAATTACGTAATTTGAAAATGGCGCCCGTCCCACTTGGCCAAGCAACACGGCAGGAGTCGTGGCAAGCGCTGTCTTCCGCACTTACTCGCGCGGCCTTCTAACCTACAAAGGAATGTAGCCAGCCAATAGTGGTGCGAGAAATATTTTCCTGGTCCCTCTGGCTCGTGCGCTACGGCTGTCAAAGAAGAAGAAGAATAAGAAGACGAAATGTGGGAAATGTTGAGGGCGATATCTACGTGTAGGCGCACCTTCGCTGTGAAGTAAGATTAGTTATGTGCACTGTTCAGTCCCCGCTTCGTCATGGTAAGCTTCGTTTGCCGGTTTTCGGTCCTCTACAGGAGTAGCGCGACTTTTCGTTTGTATTACAGCATACAAAACAACCACTGCCATCCCTACATATATAGACAGCACTATACCGTGCTGTCGGATAGTGCCAACAGCCCACATCATAAAGGATACCTTTGATGCAATCAATACCAAAATGGCAAACTGTTTCTGAAACATTCACACTTAGCTACACATGCCTAAGTACTGAAATGTACACAACAGACAATATTCAGTCCAGGTTCACCATGCAGCTGGCAACTATGCACATGCACATGGTTTCAAGTGTATGAAGCCACACAGAACTATGCTGCAACAAAGTGTCTATATAGAGAGGTGCACAGACAGCATGGCCACCACACAATGCATGGGCTGCAATGAGTTATTGCGGGCACTACACAAACCAGCTAGGATTAGTTTGCTAGGTGTTATCATGACACTGTAAACTTGCATGGCTATTACTGAAAATTGCATTATTCTATACATATGTACATATACACAAGTACAGTATAATCTACTCCCAAAATTGTCCATACAATTACAAGAGCATCTTGATATTTACAAAATGCTTACTTGCTCTTTTCCCAGACTTGTCCTTCTGCATTTTATCCATGTCAGCATAGAGTTTAGCCACCAAGTCAGCGTAACCACACTCACGGGTCTGCAGTATCTCCAATGCTTTCAGTATGGCACTGCCATCTTTTGTCACTAAAGTGTCCACCAGTATATCTCTCTGCTGTACACTATTGCATTACAAGGTAAGAGCACACATGACCTTAGCACAGTCTCAGAATAACACATTGTACTTGTATACATATAAACTACCATGCCGCTAAGGTGGATTATTGCAATTGTCCATGAATATGAGTTCATTAGGCTTCTTAGAATGGTTTCAAAATGCACCATTTGCCAACACGCCTGCAAGAACATGAAAGGGCTAACAGGTTGACAAGTACTAGAAATTGGATAATTTTAAGAATAAGGGGCAATGTGCTTTCCAAACTCAGTCTGTTGGGAAAGTGAAAATGGACCACTGCTAGAATCACTTGATCATTAGAAAACACTCAAAGTGGTCGAACTGCTGAAATAAGATTGGCGTGTGCTCAAGATGTACTCTAACATACGTATATCAAAAGGGGGCCATAAGATAGTGGTAGAGTGAGAGCACTTGATGAAAATTTCAAATGTTAATTGTCTCTATTCATATTTACTCTCACACATGCACACACACACACACACATTTGTGCACCACACACACACACACACACACACACACACACACACACACACACACACACACACACACACACACACACACACACACACACACGGTATATGGCTATTACAACCCCATGCACTGAGCTAGCTAGCTGTGCCACCCAGCGGAGTAGCATGATATAATGTAGGTATATATATCTCTCCAGGCACCACATGCCCATCTGACGACGCACGGGCTGCATGCACACTGAACAGCTCAGCCTCACTTACATGGTGCCGCTCATAGTGATCAAGGACCGTTCCTCTTCGCTAATGATTTTCTCGCACACCAGTTCTGTTAAGAGCGTGGGAATTGGAAGACGCTTGATGAGTGTGCCTCTGGAGTTCCTGATCGCCTCTCGCACATCTTCTTCGGGGTAGTATCTTTCTACAGTGCGAAAGTAGGTCATATAGCTAACTAGCTACGTATATACGTAAGTGCACGTGGTTGGCAAGCAAAGCTTTTAAGGAAGGTTCAAAGTCTCTTCATTGGCAACTATATTTACCAGCCATTGTCCATGCGCTTGCGAAGAAGGTATGTGAACTCCACTCAGGCTTCTTCTCACACTAGAGATCGGGTGCAGGATTTCCTCGTTGGCTGGTGCCGCCCATGCGCCCACGCACCGAAAGTTGCATGCCGGGACTCTTGACCCTTGTCTCGTCCTCGGATGTAAACAACCGGACGGTAGCTAATATACCATGAATATACTTACTGGTTAGTGTGTCAACATGCGAGGTCACGGAAAGGTCAGAGCTAGCTATTATAGACTTCCCCCAATTGCCATTATTAGCTGTTGCTTATAATCATAGCTAAACCATTGATTGCTGCTAGCTATATAGCTTGCTATATGTAATAAGAACCCGTCACAGAATTGGATCTTTCTCTTGGTGGTCTCTCTTGGTGGTCTCAGGCATCTGGCCAGCTGAGGGTGACTTTTGGCCATATAATAACCCAACAAGTATTTCGAGTTAAAAACTTCCAACTCAAAATATTAGCTCACTTCGGTCACTGCTCTGTCGCTCACCATAGGTAAGCATGACATATAATACAAGAACATGGAATGAGGGAGGGAGCTCGAGGGAGAGAGAGAGAGATAAACATGCAACACACACACACATACACATGCACTCACACACACGCACACACATGCACACACATGCACATGCATGCAGAGAAAGCTCCAGCACATACAGACACACAGCTGCTTACAGCATATCATTTTCAATGAGGATGTACAGCGGCAATATACAATACTGTACAATAATGATAAAACACTTTACAATACATGTATAATTATTATATAATACCAAACAATTGCAGAAAAAGTGGGATGCTCTTCAGTTACATATAATATGTCATGAATACACATAAACAGCAAATAATGTCACATGTCATACAATAATAGCCAGGTAACAAACCATAAAGCTGTATACTTTGCAAACAAAATGGCCGATCTGACTGCATGTAAGCAGTCTCCCCACTACGTACATTGAAACTTGCGTGGCAAAGTAGCGGAGTGAGCTGACCCTCCATTACATTGCTTCTTGACGTTAGAAAAAGACTGACTCTGATGCTGTGGTTTAGCTGGGATGTGTGTTGCTTCAGAAGTGTCAGACTTGTACTCCCAGGAAGAAAGAAGTTGGCTGAAATTATGAGATTCCTGCACAAACTCTTCACGTCTAGGAAGGTCGACCGAAGCTGCTTCTGTGCCAGCTGTACGTTTAACAATTGTAGAAGATTTGGTTGCCATAGTTGGTCCTGCTGGTGATTTGTGTGCAAGATTGGCAGTTTCTGGCTCTTTGCTGGATTCCATTGACCCACTGCATTCATTTCTCAACCATGATCTTGCATCATTGCTCCCACCAACTGCCAACTGCTTGGGTGTAGTAACTACTGAAGGTTGCTGTACAGTGGCTTTGGTTGACATAGCAGTCTCAAACTGCCTGCTATTCTCTGTAGACTCTGCACATTTATGCTTCCAAAAGAGTCGCCTCTGGTCCCACGGAAAGTTCTGCTCACGTTTCTCACAGCTAGTTGCATCTTTTATGTTTTCATCCTGTGTGGCTGGCACCTTGCAAGCTCCATCTACCAACTGCAGAGTATAACTACTTGGTGCCTCTTTGGCTCTGTCCTGGACCCGGCTACCTCCATTGCTAGTGAAAGCCTGAGTTAGGGTTATGCAAAGATGGAAAGAAATGCTTATAAGACTAACGTACTATAGTGTGATGGTTATTGCTATTCCTATTATAATCATGATGTGCATGCCATAACCAGGAAACATTACGGAGTATTACAACTGTCAATGAGCATAATTTATGTTGAAGTTTATGTGTATGTATAAAACACGGGCACAATCACCGTAGAAGCTGCCTGCATAGTACTCTGACTAATGACACTTGCAACGTCTTCTTGGTGGTGGCAAACAGGCTATCTATGTAGATCACAGCTGTATTCATAATGTTATATATAAAGGGGTTTCAAGTAACATGGCGGACAAAGTATATATGCTAATTATCTAATGGCTTTGTGAAACTTCCAGAAGAGAAGGTGCAGATTTACATACAGTAAGTATGGGTGTGAGTGGATGAAGGGAAATCCCCTGCACAAAGACATTACAGGAAAGTTGAAATCGCAGTATGAATTACTGCCTAACTTGTGTTGGTAATGGAGTCACAATTACTATACCATATTGCATGTCATAGGATATTAAGCATTATGGGTAGATTCGGTATTTGACATACCAACCTCAAACTGGTTTAATATATATATATAGCAAAGCTGGGGCTACTGGGCACACTGAGACGTGGTCTCTGTGCACATTTCCCTAGGACACTTCCCACACCAGTTTGGAAATACCAAGGTCGTCCACTTAGCTAGCAACTACAATTGAGCGAAGTTCGGTGGTGACAACGGCGGCATAAGAGATCTGAATTGCTGCAAGGTAGCTGCTTGCATGTCCGGAGAAAATCTCTCTTAATGCAGTGCTCTCAGCCTCTAGCGACCTACATACGTATTTCCCTTTAAGGGTGAAGATTTTCCGCCATATTGGGCTATATTTTCCAGCGAGTAGCAGTAGCCAACTCTCAATGCCATCCAAAGGGCACTGCCAAAACTAACTGCATAAGCATGCGCTATAAATTACGTCATTGTAGACTATTTTATACTACGTATTCTTGTCTGAGTACCAAGAGTGAGTTATACGTACATAAGTGTTAATCACATAGCTGATCAGCTAAGCTGTCCAGTACGTTACAAAGTTTCTAAGCGTGCTTTCGCCTATGTATGTACTCTTCAACTGCATGACGGGTGAGTGATGTAACCATGGTTGCAGTGCTTGCGTACACATCTTGCAGTAAACACCCTCACTCTTACCTTAGCTGTTTGTTGCTGCTCTGTTGCAGAACCCAGTGAAGTCACTTTGCACATAACAGGCATTCTTGGTGAATCACCTGCTGACTTTTTGAGTGAATCCACAGTGCTTGCATTCTGCCAAGCAACTGCAGCTGGTGAATGGTTTGGAAAGCTTCCTTCCTTGTTAGGTGATGCCTGCATGGAGTGGGCAATAAGATAGGTACATGTTTAGTATATATGTACATTGTGGTGTGATCACTATAGTCCAGGATATTAAATGAATGCCAAGCATAGACTACTGTGTGTTTCCTGCTGAAGTAGCTGTAAATTGCACACACACACACACACACACACACACACACACACACACACACACACACACTTGTGCACCACACACACACACACGCACACACACACACACACACACACACACACACACACACACACACACACACACACACACACACACACACACACACACACACACACACATGTACACTACACAAACGTACATACCATATCACCTAAATTACCTGCGCATCTTGTAAGACAGCAGCGATCATGTTTTTCAACTCCAAATTCTCCATTTCTAGACTTCGAACTCTGGCACATTTGTCTTCCAGTGCACCCTCAAAAGACTAAGTATGTGTAGTAAAAGAAATCATAAGGATCATCAAACATCCGATGTGCAGATACGTACATACCCATAATAGTGGAGCTATGAAGAAGAAAATTCAAACCTCAATCTGTTGCCTAAAATGTTCATTCTCATCTCTTAACCGAAGAATCTCATCATCCTTCTTTTTCACAATGATGCCAAACTCTTCCTTCAGAGCATTCTTCTGCTGTTCACATCTACTGTGTTTTGTGGAAGATTGCTTCTCCTTCTCCGTCTCCTTAGGCTCAAGCTGAGTGTGAAGGATTCAAAGTGTTTAAAGACTACAATATTTCACTCAAAGATTCAAATTCTAGACAAAAATAAAGCAAGTACACACAATGCGCACACAAGCACACACACACACACACACACACGCACACACACACACACACACACACAAGCACACCCACAGCGCACACACACACACAAGCTCACCCACCACGCACACACACACACACACACATGCAGACACACACACAGACACACAAGCACAAACGCCATGCATGCACTCACATACACACACACACACACACACCACATGTGAGTTCCCAGAAATGTGTGAGTGACTAACTTGTTCTGGAGCAGACTGCATTGCCATTCCAGGAGCACACAGAGATACCTCTATGCAAGTGGAAGATGTGCATAGGGAGGGGCTGACATGTAGCCGAGACTACAGAGATACACACACAAACTGTTATTTCCTCTTTGAATTAAGTTACTAAGCAGATGAGAGTTTCCCAGCTGTGCACATGAAACAATGATTGAGGACACACAAGTGCACACATACATAGCTGCTATATATGACACACCATAATCATATATGCACATTGAGGTTCTAGCACTGATTGAATATCTCACTTGCATGACTTGCAGACCTTTCCTTTTGCAGCACATCCATCTCAGCAAAAATCTTATCTACCAAATCTCCATAGCCGCATTCGTCCGTCTTTAGTATATCTAACGCTTTGAGGATTGCACTGCCATCTTTTGTCAGCAATATGTCCACCATTCTCTCCCTCTGCTGCACACTATTTTGTTACAATTGAGGAAGAACATGGCAGATTTCAAGATTCTAGCACAGTGCAACAGTCCCAGAGTAACACACACATTCCTACAGAGTGTACACATCACATGCACTATAGCTGACTTCAGTCTTGCATACTACAATAGAAAAGTACTAACACTGTGCATGTGTGTGCTACGTAGAGTGATGTTGTGTGTGTGGTGGTGGGGTTAGCTATAAGTATGGTGTCATAATGTTCTACAATATCCAACAGAGTTACACTAGTAAATTATTATGTATACCTATAATAATATCCAAAGTGTGGAAGAGGGTGCATGGCTAAAAGTGGTGAGACATACATATATAATTATGTGCGTGACAGCACACTGATGGAAATCGAGATTGTAGAGCAACTGAAACCCGAAAGCATTAATACAGTTGTTGTGATACTTCAAAGATGTGAAGTTATAACACGTACTGGCTGGTGCCGCTAACGGTGATCAGGGAGTATTCTTGGTCGCTGATGATCCTCTTGCCCTCCAGGGTTGATGGGAGGGATAAAACGGGCAGACGCTTCATCAGTTCGACTTTGGAGGACCTGAACGCTTCCCGGACCACATCTTCATCGTAGCTTTTTCCTACAGTTAAAGCGAAGTTGGGAGAGAAAGGATCGAAAGTCAGATCGGGTAAACAGAAACTGAACCACAATCTCTAGGTCTAGATGTGGCTAGCCCCTTCCTTTAGCTGCTGAATGAAAGTCCCGTAAAAGTAGGTGTTTGGAACTACACTGACCTGCCATTGTCCGCTGGTGGTGGGTATCTCTCTTCTATCCTCGGAGGCTCCTGGGCCGATTCTCTTCAGAAACTGGTCAAGCGCAGACATGGGGCCGGGATGAGCCAGCTCAGCGATAGCTAAATCCAATATAAACCAACACTGCAAACCTAACCTAATCATAATATAAAAGAGGTAGAGAGTTTAAGTAGCGTAAAACGGCATTAATTTCGTATATTTGTTTGCCAAACGCTGTCAATGTCCCATTTAGACATAATTACGACACCACGGGGTGTCGTGCGGGTTTTATGCTCGCTAAACTTCTTGCTAATGTGAATTGTAAACACGATAATATGCGGAGTTATCCGCATCACATTCCGTATGCACTGCTATTTATAGTCCGTTCCTAGCCCTCTTCCGGCAGCCATTTTGCAATGGGAACGAGACTGTGCTATTTAAGGAAAGTTTCGAAGGGAAACACTAAAGGGTATTCCCTTCAACACTGGTGGGAAGGGTCTGGATGGGACGAGGCCAACTATACTCTCGGTATTAATATAGTATATTATACAATAACTATAGCATAATAACACGTGTATATACATACAATAAAGATGTATACTTGCGAACTAAAATGGCCGACTCTTTCATGCAGACTTCAATAGCTATAGCTTCCAGTATGCAGTTGTTATATTTAAGCCTTAACGCAGTGTGTTAACGCTAGCTACTTTTAGCTTGCGCACGTCCGCCATGGGCGATCAAGGAGGGCTCCTCTTAGCTGGTGATACTGTCGCACGCCAGTTCTGTTAATGAGCGTATGGGATTTATTGGAAGACGTATGCAGAGTGTTGCCTTGGAGTTCCTGATCGACTCCAGCTGTACGTCTTCTTCATTGTAGTATATTCCTGCAGTGCGAAAAGTAAGTAACTCGGGTGGCTAAGTGGTTGGTTAGCCAGTTTAATATGATTATAGAAAGTTGTAAGGATCTAGAGGCTACTGGCAATTCAATACATTCACTGGTTGTTGTTCACTTGTGAGAAAGGTATTAAATTAATGTCTATGCTTCCCTTTAGGCTTCTTCCAACGCTCACAATTACGTATGATGTCTCACTGTTGCTCGTTCACAGAGCCTTGCTGGATGTTGTGTTTGGGATCGCTGGCCCTTCCTTATCAATAGCCATGGTCTGACTCCTGATCATGACCTTCTGTGGATAGCACAATGACATTGCATAATGACAATGTACCAGTGCATGTATGTGTATTAAGTGACTACAGTGGTTTTGCAATTTCTAGTCCCGACTGGCGTTTGCGCATTGCACTTGATTACGTGAGTAAAGTATTGGAATGACAGGCTCACACGTACGTGAATCGAAGCACGTGCTTACTCTGTGTGAGCCTATCCTTCCAATACTTTGCTCATGTGATTGAGTGCAATGTGCAAATGTCAATCGTGAAACCACTGTAATCGATATGTCATGTGACATTTGTAATTGTGAACATCTTCATGCAGGCCTATGTGGGCTGTGTGTGACTGCATGCATGGGCTGCTGGGAAATATGTACAGTTTGGCGGCAACATTTCTCAATGGAAATTTATTGCAAAATTAGGTGGTAAATTATTGGTATGTTATATACTGTATGAAGTGTGTATGCTTTTGCAGGAAATTCCTTACTGTGTGCATAGTCAGCGCAAACACATGCAAGATTACAAGCATTATTTGTGTCACACACACAGAGACAGATGCACACATGGAGACAGATGCACACATGAAACATACGCACACATGTCCACACATAACCATCAAACACGCCATTTGGGGCTTCATCCTGCAGCCATATGTATGCACACACATGCACACATAGACACAATGGCATAGCTACACACATTTGCACACAGTGGCAAGCAGAGGATCATGCATGCATTGTTTAAGCGTAAACTGTATGCATTGGCCAGCCAGGGACCAAAATGAGTCCAACCAAGTACAAACTAAGGTACATATGCAAGCCACAACGTGCCACGTATCACGTAGCTGTCTTTGGTCATCTCAGGCATACTTTGTGCTGTGGTGATTGGTGATCAAGGAGCACTCCTCTATGCTGATTATCCCATCGTGCTCCAGTTTTCGTAAGAGTGTACGCATTGGGAACTCCTTTACAAGGTTGGCTGGAGTTCCCTGATCACTTATACGTACAATTGCAACTTCTTCAGGATAATGTTGTTCTACAGGGCGAAAAGCAAGTAGTTATCATATGTCTGCTTGCTTGCTATTATAGCTAAGTGACTAATTACAAGGGTCAGTACTGGAAACTATGTACAAGATTGACCAGCCATTGTGCCATTGCAAGAAAGGTATTAACAATTCTTGTTAACCTGGTCTCCCAGATATTCCTGATATTGCTTATTGTTGGAAGTAGTGGGTGGAGATGCCATCCTACGTACACTTATGCCCCGCCCCTATTGTGTGAACAATTTAATATCTTCCAGTGCACGTGTCATCAGATGCTGCTCTCGTGACATTACATCTCTTAATAGTTATTGTCAAGGTATAATTACATAATTAGCTGTCACATTCCAGTTGTGTGTGAGCTAAAGTATGTACATTGCATTAATTTTAATGACTGGAACGAAAATAGTTATATTTTATACATCTCTAGCTATATAGCTGCATGCGTTTGGTGTATGATATCCAGTCTTCAATCTGATGATTCAATGGTCCAGCTGCTCCATTATAATTATTAGTGGCCTTTTTCCATAGCACCTTCATCAAAAAGGTGCATGGTATCTTGTACATCGCTGTGTGCATGCATGCACGAACTGCAGCTGGTTGCGCTGCTTGCATGCATGGCCACATGTAGCCTTTCAACTTATACCCTTGCAGCACGCATTATGTATGCAATTGCACAATCTGACATTGTCTTAAGCAAATTAATGTGATAATATTGCAACATTAGCCTATACACATCAAAGTACAAAAATGCGAAATACATAGAAGACATTTTGAGCACAACATGCAAAAGTATGCCTCTATGGCTACAATTCTCTCCTCAGATCAAACCTCAGTCCACTTCCACATGCATAATTGGGATGCATTGTCTGTTCCACTCTTCAAATATTGCTCATCAAAACTAGAAGATAGTTCTTCTGTAGCTGCTAAGGGAACTTTAACTGGCCACTTGGACGTTAGGTCAGGCGTAGAAGACTCACTCTTCTGCTGTAGCTCATCTACAGTTGGGGTGTCTTCGCATATTGGTAGATCTTCAGTCTCTGCTGTTATCGCCTTGGTCGGTCCTGCTGGAGCTTTTTGTGGATGAACAGGTGGTGTAGGCTTAGCGGTACACTTTACTGATTCTGCTGACCCACCAGTACATTTGCCGTCTTGCATAAAATGCGTTTGGTACAATTGAAGTATCTGCCCACATTGGTCACATCTAGTCACTGCATCATTTGGGTTTTCATCTTGTGTGACTGCTTCTTCACTGCACCCATCTACCAGCTTTTTTGGTTTCTTTGATGACACTTCAGAGTCCTGTTTGTCCTCTACAACCTGGCCTTGCTTGCTTTCACTGTAAGTGGCACCCTGCACGTGATGTGGAATTATATATAACTTAGTTAAGGCAGAAAAGACTATAATTATATGTAAATGAATATGCATGCTATAAAGTACATTAACTGTACTAGAATGTGCTGTATGCAGCAACTTGTATACATTAGCATAATACAGGCAGCTACTTATGTATATTTGTTACAATTACAAAGTATGATGCAGGAAATGTCATAATTATGATGATTGTACTTTACACCTCCATCGTGAATGTCTTCTGTATACTTACACAGTTGCAGAGACAGCTATGAGGTTAGCTATATAGTCTAGCCAAGTTCTAATATTATACTGATCATGATGTGTTACAGTATTTGCTACGAAACATACAGCATTCATCATGCGACAGTAGCCTCAAGAAGAACCCCCAACTGACTTGTTGCTCCAAAATAAAGCTGTAAAATAGAAAACTATAGTGTCTAGTCTGCTTGCGATCACTCCCTAGTTAAAGCTAAATAAGTAATTGCCACAACTATAGGGCTAGTATGTGTGTGTGTGTGTGTGTGTGTGTGTGTGTGTGTGTGTGTGTGTGTGTGTGTGTGTGTGTGTGTGTGTGTGCGTGTGTGTGTGTGTGTGTGTCTGTGTGTGTGTGTGTGTCTGTGTGTGTGTGTGTGTTTGTGTGTGGCAAGCAGTTTCATTGACAGAGAATGCGCAACCATCAACAATTCTGTAGCTAGCGGTGGCAGAGTTACTAACTACACAAACTTAGGTTTTTGGCCTGTACCACTCAATCCCTGAAGAGCGAAGACAGCTAACGAATGGATGGATGGATGGTGTGTGTGTGTGTGTGCTAGTGCACGCATACACGTTTTGTGTATGTGTATGTGCATGAGAGAGACTATGTGACTTACCTTTACTGCTTGTTCGAATTCAGTGGATGAATTTGCTTGCACTTTGTGCATGGCAGCAGGTGATGAGTTAGATGAAGACACTGGAGGCACAGCAACGTCAGGTGTTTCAGGGGTGGCAACCCTTGACACTTCCACAGGCCCAACAAGTGGCAATTCCTTGGGTGCAGCAAACACCAACTGCTGGGATGCATCAGTTGCAAGTGCTTCGGCTGCATCAGGATGTTGCATTGTGCCAGAATGATTCTGAATGCTCCCTTCTTTCCATGGGAACACCTACATGGAGTTGGGGATATGATACATGGTGCTTAGCAGAAGAGGTAAAGGACCGCTATACGTACCATGTTGTATATACATACATACGTACCAGCAGCACACTAAATCAACCCATCTCATGCTACACACTGCACTTTACTACTGTAGCTATATATAGGTACACAGTCAATGTAGCATTACGATCCTAGCCATAATGTCCTATCCTATGTTTTGCATAGGGCCGACTGATGGCACGACCAATTACAGTCATAATAATACATAGTGGGTGATCACAGTATTATTCAAGCTTGTATTCCTAATCCCAGACCTGCATGGTTCCTTGAAACACGACATCTCAGGATATACGTAAAAGGGCCTACGTTATTTCATTCTCACATGCAAGATAACATTACAATCATTAACTCTCACAGGTCCTCTTGTAATTGCCATCTTTGCCTCCGTAAGTTGACTCTGTAACTCAATGATTCTTTTCTCCTTTGCCTCCATTTTCTCCTGAAACTCCTGAATATGCCACTGGCAGAGGTCTTCCAATGTCTATGCATAAGTGAGCAAAATTAAACAATTGTCTTCATATAATACTCCCAGCACATGTTATCTACAGTTGTTACCTCTTTCTCCTTCTGTGCCAAGTGATACTTCCTTCTAAGCTCTGCCTCGGTCTCCTCCTTGGCAGGCTCATTCTCCGTCTCCTCATCACTCATTACCATCGTGAGTTCATTAATATGGCTTGCAGCTGCCAGTCTTTTTGACTCCGCAATGTGGTACTTAGCTTCATAGTCTTTTGCTTCTTCCTGCTTCCTCAAAAATAGCTCTTCTTTCTCCTTCACCTATACATGTAACAATGGTGTTCATATATGGGTATAAAACCGTGGCTCTGCAATCATCATTGTAGGATGAACAAAGAATGCATGATCACTAGCTGATTAGTAATACCATGAATATAATTATATGTAGTGTTCAAATAAAGACTCACTTTTGCACCCAGTAGGTCAGACCTGTGTTGTAGTTGTCTTATGGAAATGTCTCGATGTTCAATTTCAGTCTGCAAATACACCTGCAAGTATGTACGCATGGCAACACATTATGTAAAAGCACAAATAACAAATTTTATGCCTGAAGTGAAAAAATGCCAAACAAAACATATTTGTATACAAATTCAATGCCACTACCAATAGCCCTCCTACCAATGATTTTCAGTAATAATTGCTTAACATGTTGATATTAGATAGCCAATATATTAGCTATCCACTAAAGACATTCATGCTAATGCCTTATAGGGGAGTTGTTGATGCTAGTTTGTTGAGCTCAGAAGAATGTTACAACACCAAAACAGCACGATTGCTCTATGTGCTCTGCACTCAATCACATTGTGTGAAGTTTGGAACAGCACATTCTCACATGTGTGCTTGCATCATTTGACGATCTAGCCATGTGCAAATCTACCATTCCAATTCTTCATTTACGTGATTGAGTGCAAACTTCAAATCACAATCAGGACAAGAAACCTCGAAAGTACTGCATACAGTGAAATCTGTCTAAGATAACCACGTGCACCTTTGGGCCAGTTCTAACTGATGTTTATAGAGAGGTGGCTGCTCTACAGAGGTACACTACAGTGTTATTAATTTTGGCAAAGCAGAGTGGTTGCTTTAGCGGGGTGGCTGCCTTACACAGGGACCATCTAGTTTCACTGTACGTCAGATACACCCTCCCTTACCTTAGCACGATCGAACTCTTCAAGCATGCTTTTCTTCTCTGCATCAGAATGTGTTAATTGCTCTGTGGCCATTAGCCAATCAGTCTATCAGAAGGAGATGAACAATCAGGTATAACATGAACACAGATTCTTCAGATAACAGCTCAGTTATCATTTTTATAGGATTTTGTACCTTGTATTTTTCCTTAAGTACTTGCAGGGCATCATGTTGTGTCTGGAGCTTCTGAAATTGAGCAGCAACATGTTCATTTCTTTGCTGTTGAAATGCATATATACGAAATATAAAAGTGCAAGTTTCAATACAATAGTTAGGTACACATAAATCACTGCATATAAAGCATTCACAGTATCAACCACCTGCTTGATCAGTGCAGATGTATACGCAGATGCTGCATGAATAAGCAATCAACTGCACGTATTAAATTTGCACATTATACATTTGTCTACATGCCCAATTTGTTCGTTCATGGCTGTAACCAATCAAGTAATACGACATGATTGTGCATGTATACATTGTTGTGGAACCTTAATTCTCAGGCTTATGCTACATTTGTATGCTTCTATTAGAAACCAGAAAATAGCACATGAAATCAGTCATATTTGAGCAAATGAAATGAAAATACATCCTATATTATATCTATATTAGAGGCAGAGTCTATACATACATCCTTACAGATTTCCTACCTCCAGCTCACGCAACCTCCGCTCAGCCGCAAGCACAGTCTTGAGTATGTTCTGTAGAGATGGATGCAAAAATAAAGTAATTATACTATATAATATAATATAGTTATATATCAGATAATGCTTGTTTTCACTTTATGAAGACATATGTCTGGCAAGGGGTGAGTTTATAGAAGGATCTCACAGCTGTATTTATCCGGATAACTATAACAGCAATGTTGTCTATAGCTGATGTTCCTAATTCATAAGCACCACATGCATCTCTTACCACATCCAGACGTGAAAGTGCCATTTCCAACTCAGCAGCTTTGGGCCGCTGCTTTGGGTTGTCACTGAGGCAGAGCAGAATAAACTGTTCCAAAGGATGCAATAGATTCAGTCTTCGCAGATCCTTCTTTCTGCGTTTGACTTCATGAATAGTGCCAATTCCCTCAATGTTCGGTGAAGGAGTTTGTTGTGTGCCAATCTCCAGGAACAACACCCCAAGAGAGAACACATCCAGGCTTTCATCATACTTGGCACCCTCTGCACGCAGGCATTCTGGTGGCATGAACGACACCATGCCAGGTGCCACAGTTGTAAGGTAGAGATCATTCTTCAGTTTTGACTGTCCAAAGTCCCCAATTTTAGCTACTCCCTCAAAGGTGAACATCACATTCTTATCATTGAGGTCACGGTGAACCATGGGAGGGCTTAGCTGGTGAAGGAAGGCCACTCCTCGGGTGATGGCCTGACAGATGCGGATCTGGTCTGGAATGCTGAGCTGGCCTCTACATCTTCCCAGAAAATGCCGGAGATTTTCCTTCATTCTCTCCATCACTAGAATAGGTCCTAGATTTGTGTCTTCGAAGGCTCCGCGGAACTCTAAATTGTCATAGAATTGACTGAGATTAAGCCGGGATTCGAATCAGATAGCTAGTCTAGCTAGCTACCATTTTCGCTTTATACTGTATTACATGCATGCAGAGAGACCCCAAACTCTAGCTACAGTTACTCACTGACGACATTTGGGTGGTCCAACTCCATGAGTCTTTCGCACTCCTTGAAAAACTTGTGTACAACATGATCTCCGTCTCTCGCCTCTTTTAGTAATTCGTGAATCTTCTTCACCGCGACCGGTTCGCTGCCAAGCTCTCCCTCGTGAACGGTTGCACATGCTCCTCTGTCTATCTCACGACCGATCTTCAAGTTTGCGGGCACAAGGGGCAAAGGAAACCTTTGAGTGTATTCGATCTTCGCCATCATTTCGACCCCCTCTGTTTTATACAGGCGCCATGCATCTGCCCTCGCACAACATGCAGATTGAGTGCGTGTGCATGTGCATTCGATATTCATGCACGTTGGTACACGCGAGTGCCATACACGTCATTTATATAATACATAATTATAAACCGATCCATTGCCTCTCTTGAGAGAACCGTGCACGTGTAAAGTGTATCATTAACTGAGTGAGAGAATGCTTCTTGAAGTCATCACCATGCATCGCTAACATTATGACTGCAGTAGCTAGGGCAGATCGAGAAACTTTTATGACTGGTTTCCAACACATAAAGGTATAGCTATAAGGAAGCATAGACATTATAAAACTGATACATGCAAATACTAGCCAGAGGTGATCTGAACAGTTTCTGGAATCCTTGGAAACACCCCTGGATCCGCCCTTGAGTAGTGAAAGCTATTCAAATTGCTTGTGAAAGGAAAATAGCTACACAGAAATAGTCAATGTTCTTTATTCAGAAGTGATTTCACCCTGCTAATCACGTAGCTACCTAGATATAAAACTAGCTCTGAACCTATATTATTATGTCTGAGAGCTGATGAGAGTGCAAGAGACAGCTCACTGATTGTATGTATGTGCAGCATTTGTGTGATAACACACACATGCATAATTTATATAGCAGCTTTAGCCAGACCAGCTGCAGGCAATTGGAATGAATTCAGCATGACACGGATATGGGTCTGTGACTGTGTACATGTGAAGAGCAGGTAATCCCCTTACACAAACATTTGGTCAGACAATGAGGTGTTAAACAAACTGGCACCTCTTATACTGATTATATAAATTCATTAATTTTATACAGTAGGTACAGGATAACGGGGCATATATATACAGACAATAAAGCTCTATACATTTTGGCTGCAAAGCACACAGACACAGCAATAGCAGTGGTTGGCACCATTTTGCATAGTAATGATGGCAATATAGCTAATCGCAACAATCACTAGTATGTTGCTATGAATGACATTTTCTTATTACAATATAAAAGTAAACTCATAGCTAGCTAGCTAGCCAGAATGTTAGTAATAAAGAAAATATGTATGTGTATAGGTACATAAAATTAGCTCAAAACACATGCAAGCTTACAGCATTGTCTATGACACTGTCTGGATGCACCAGTTGTATCATATACAAATGTCTAACGTGGTAAAGTGCCTCCTCGGGCAGGTCCAAGGCCTTTTGCTTTATGAATTTGTCTCCGATCTGGGGTTTGAGTTACCTCTGGCAGCTCACACCTGTGCTTCCAGCGCAAATGAAGTTGGTCCCATGGAAATATCCTCCCACATATTTCACATTTAGGTAGATCTTCACCAGCAGCTTCATTCGTTCTCTCCATTTTGCTGATCGTGGATGCTCGAGTACGTTGTGACCCTTCAGGCACTTCTACTGCTTTATGGATACGAGCTGCAGGCACTGGTTTGTCCACAATTTTGCTAGGTTCTGCTGATCCAGGACATCTGTGACTCCTCTGTGTCCATGGTGGATTAAAGACCTGCCCACATTCTGCACAGCTAGGGGCGTTATTCACTTTTGCATCCTGGGTCACCGGTGCCTTGCTACCATCATTTGTTGATTTCTTTGATGCCACCTTTGTCCGTTCTTCACTCACTTTGTCATAGCCCTCCTTACTTTCAACTTTGCCAGTGTAAGTCTGCATTAGTAGAACAGAATTAGTAGAAAAGAAGGAAGAACAAACAGTGAGTATAACAATAGAAATATCACCGTTACTGCCAATGACATGAAATAATGATGGCTGTACTCTATAAGAGGTAGGGTTAACCCTGACCCTAACTCATCATAGTCTAAATATTACCATTAATGGAAAATGCAAAATCATAAACTCAATATGCTCTATCGGATCTATCCATCAAACTGCACTGGAGGCATTATAAAGGAGGATGTATATATCACCATATCGTATGGTGATTGCGCAATCACGTAGTAAAGGATAGGGCTAAAAGTATGTTATATGCCATAATAACTCCAAAATCAGGTTCGTTATCATATCATACCCGGCATGTCACTATGCAACATACAGTAATTGATGAAACAGAAAGAGCAGAAAACTCGGAGGCTCTTTCTCTCCCTCAAGCGCTCGTCATCAGAGCGATATCAGGCTGTTGCATCTGAAGAGATAAGTTGATCAAAGCTTCGTGGCGTGTATGGCTCTCCACTCGCCTTTCTCACTTCCATTACGAAAATGCAAAGCCAGTGACAGCGCGTTACTTGTCCTCTGTCAGCAAAATATCGCGTGGGAACTCGGATTTGCTATGTCTGGAATTGTAGAAATCCCTCCATTCCTCGGGTCCTAACTGCCCAATCAGTTCAGCGCTGCGTGTTATTAGGAAAGTAGGGTTCCTTCGATCAACTTATCTCTTCTTATGGAACAGCCTGAAATCGCCCTGATGACGAGCGCTTGAGGAAGAGAGAGAGAAAGAGCCTCTGAGTTTTCTGCTCGTTCAGTTCCATCGCAGACCACAAATGTGACATGAAATTGGCGCCAGAATCTACTGCGCATGCGCAGATTAGGCTGCTAAGGTGATGTTTACCTAGGCGTTTAATAAGGAATGCAAATGGCGTCAGCTGCTACTTGCCGGGCAGTTGAATTGAGCCTTCGCGCTGGCTGAGCTTCAGAAAGACTATACGATATAACGTATAACGTATGGTAAGGAGGTTTATTGCGGAAACTATCAACCCTCGGGCTGTATATCAACCTCGGCGCTTCACGCCTCGGTTGATATAAGTGCCCTCGGGTCAATATTTTCCGCAATCAACCTCCTTACCATACGTTATATATTACTTAACTGCAATGACAGCTAGGTATAAGTAAACAATGTAACCACCCCACAGAACATGGACAAGGTCATGATGCGAATCATCAGTCACACCTTTCTTGTCTGTTGTAGTTCTCCAGATGAACCATCTTCTGGTTCTTTGACATTAGCAACTGCTGTCTCTTCGGACGACCGAACTGTATTCGGCATAGCAACAACTGTTTCTTCAGTTGGAGGAATGGCACACGCTTTCAGCTGTAGCCGCAACTGCATGTTTTCTCTTTCCAGTGTTTTCATTCTACTCTGGTATTCCGCAGTATTACTCTGGAAGATTTCCTCCATTGTCTTGAGTACAAAAGTACAACAAGAAATTGATACAGAAGCAATCCCTGTATATGATTGTTAAATGCCCATATAGAATAGGTCTTACCTTATTATGCCTCTTGACTGCGCAATACTGTGTTTGCAGGTCTTCTCTCTCTCTACCTGCTTCCTTTCTTGGTTCTGTATGATTCCTCCCTAGTTCATCGATATAACTGAGAGCTTCCAGCCTTTTCACTTCTGCACTTTGGTACAGTGTTTTATACTCTCCAACTTCCTCATGCTTCTCCTCCAACTCATTCTCAAAGGTGAAAGGAAATACATTGGATATGTCAGTTAACAGTAGAAGGCATAATAATTATTATGCGTGATCGCTAATGCAACTCAGGGTAGCTCCCTTATGTGAATTTGCACCAAAAATATATTAACAAAAATGCAAAATGTAAGTAACGCTTGTGAACCAGTAACATGCCCACATGGTGCAGTGTTAGTATGTCTCTCCCTTATCAGACGTCACGCTCGTGACGTCTTTTTAGGAATGTGCCTGGTTCAAAATGGCGTCCCTATCTTAATGTATTAGGATGCTTCAGTGAAACTAGCCAAACGGCAGTGGCAAAGAAGAAATAAAGGCCATGGATAGGTATCTTTTGATGTATTGACAACGGCAGCGTACCCAAAGGCAACCTGGAGTGCACGTAAGAGAAAAGCGTCATAGGCTGCTCGTACCCCATTTTTCCAGAGCGAACTTCATGGCTATGTGGTTTATCATGGTGTTAGTTACTGTTGCTTGTTTCTATGCTTTTTCTACTGGCCATTCCTAAATCCCTTTTAATTCTAAAGGAATTTTTATACACTAGTTTGTAAAGGATAAACACCTGTGGTGCTGCTGCCCTAACTACCAGTACTTGCTCCTTTGAATTCAGTGTCTGCTCCAAAATCAATATTACCAAACAGTTGCATGTAGAGTACATGAGCGTACTGGTGAACATGCCTAACTGGTATAGAGACATGAATGAAGACAAAGTACTGAAATGAACTTCAAACACAGTATCATAAGTTATTACAATAGCACACAAACACACCTGACACACATGCACGCACGCACACACACACACACACACACACACACAGACACACACACACACACACACACACACACACACACACACACACACACACACACACACGTACACACACACACATACACACACGTACACACACACGCATACACGCACGCATGCACATGCACAACACACACACACACACACACACACACACACACACACACACACAGTGGAGAAAGAGTACATGCATAATGCAGGCTGCACCCAATGCAGCATGGAAGCTTCCAGAAGCTTATCACCTGATGGCAAAATTGAGGATGGTGAATTGCATCTGAGATCTCAGGATTAAAAGGGCAGGGTTAAACCATCTCCTCATTACATTAACTTAGGTTCATAATATTTATAGTCTTATTAATTAAAATGATCTAGGAGTATGAAATTAATATTATAATCGTCGTGCAGCAAGGCAACTTGTATGCGTATCATATATATGCCTACTTTTGTCTTACATACCATTAATTTTTGAATTTCGATACCTTAAGGTGTCAAAACTTTATGAAAGTTGGTAGACATGTAAGCTACATAGAGTGATAGCATGGACCATACCAGTCCAAAATGTTCTTGCTCGATGCCTGTACAATGAGGCTAGTCACTCAAATTTTCCTACACTTGATATCGATATATCTACATGTTTAACTTCTTTAGTCTTAAACAACTGTATGATGACCAGAAGTCCGCTGTCTTGCTTCCTGTTCGGCCATGTTCCACCAGTACACTTTTTGAGACAGTAATACTGTAGTCACTGTAGTCACTGTTTCCCCACACAAGTTGATTTTCGAAACGTATGGATGGCAGAAGGACTATAGATGAAGTAACTGTTCATGTAATCCAATTGCCAATTAAGTTAATTTGTATCACTATGCTATCTATCAACTGGAGCTACACCCAGTCTTATAGCAGTCACACCACCTACAAATGGCATTTGAATTGAAAGCCATCAATACAGCCATGTAAATATGATGTATATGACGGTAGTTTATTGAGCTACGTAGACCTGAATGACGAATTAATGTATACACATTGCATGGCATCACTAAAAATGTCTGGAGTCAGATTGATGAGTCTGTTTTATACAGCTACATGCAAAGAGGCCAACAGGAATAAAGCTGCAATGAACAGTACATATATGTGTTTGCTAGAGAGATGGATTCGCACATCAAGGCTTAGGCTGACCCTAAGCTGACCTTACACATTAGTGAGATCGTGCATTCGTACACTCGCACAGACCTTTACAATATCCAGCTCTAATTGGATGGTTTCTTTCTTCTTCACTACCTCTCTCAACCGTTCTTGAGTTTCTTGATAAACAGTCTACAAGACAATGAGCTGATTCAATTAGTGCAGCATGTTACATCCTATAATAAATGTATTAGGCGGTACCATATAGTTCTGTTCACTCTGTCGCAGCCTGGCAGATTCCACTTGTAGCCTCTGACAATTAGCCTCTGCTCGTCTGGCACGCTCTTCAGCTTGTCGTTGAGAATTCTATAATTGCAGATATTTTGCACATGACAAGAAAACACTTTTGTCACAAAAAATCATGAATGCACTGAGTTCAACAGATAGATGGCGGGATGAATGTAATTAAAGTTACTCTTCATGTAATTCAATGACCAAGTAATTCTGTGCCACAACAGTATACGTAGCTATCAATCCATACTTCTTTTAGTGCTTCAGCATTCGCACAACATAGCAGAAAACTGTTTCACATAGTACTCAATGGGTATTCACAAATGATGTAGCAAAATGGTAAAGACAAGGATGAAATGAACAAGGATAAGAGGGTTTCAGTTAAATCCTGCTAACAGTCTGTCTCTGCCTAGTGCCTGTGGCTAGATGAACATGCATACAATTTGGGCTAACATGATCCACCAATTCTGGATTCGACATGATTATAACCTGAGTACTTTAAATGGACTTAATTGTTTGCATATGTACAGACATATTGCACACATGTATGCATCACAGAGTGTCACAGTGCAAACTCGGTACGTAGCTATTGTTGATTCATAAATGAAACAAAATGTTATAACTCAGCAAAAGCAATGGTTAAATAAAAAGGGGGAAACAAATATCTGCAATTATATGTACTGGCAATGAGAGTCCTACCTCCAGCATACAGATTCTCTGTTTCGCAGTAAGCGTGATCTGCAGCATATCCTGAAAGAAGGGAATTATGCCTGCTAAGGAGTGGACATGCAGAAGGCGCAAGATAACAGTAAAATGCTGATTGCACAATTTGCTGTATTCTGGTGCATACCCACACACAGAAGCACAAGTACAAGCAGTGTCTATAAACTTTGATCGCTACAATGAAACATTAGCAGACAAGTTGAAAGAACATTGCAAGTACAACATGCATCTTACAGCTTTGGGCCTCTGTTTTCGTTCATCTCTGAGGCAGAGGAGAACGATGGGTTTCATCGGATGCGAGTCTTCCATTTTCTGCAGATCCTTCTGTCTTCTATCAACTTCCCGAGTGGTACCAATTCCAACAACATTAGGCGCAGGTTCGTGCTGTGTGCCAATCTCCAGCATCAATACACCAAGCGAGAACATATCCAAGCTTTCGTCGTACTTTGTACCCTCCATAAGCAGGGCTTCTGGTGGCATGAACGATACCATGCCCGGTGCTGCAGATGTTAGGTAAATGTCCTTCTTCAACTTTGACTGCCCAAAATCTCCGATCTTGGCCACCCCATCAAAAGTGAACAACACATTCTTATCATTGAGGTCACGGTGAACCACGGGAGGCTTCAGCTGGTGAAGGAAGGCAAGCCCTTCAGTGATCTCCAGTGAGATACGAATCTGCTCTTGAATGCTTAGTTTGCCCTTGTGTCTTTCCAGAAATTGTCGTAGGTTTTCATTCATTTTCTCCATTACTAAAATGGGTCCGATCTTTGTATCTTTGAAAGCTCCAAGAAACTCTATACAAAGAACAAACATCAGGTTTCCGCTTTCGTTAGCTATGCATGTGCACACTCCACAGCTACGTAGCTAGCTAACTAACTGCAAAGTTATCCTCAAACATGTCAATAGCGCTTGTAATAAGCAGTGCGTATATAGTGGTTATAATAAGCAATGTGCAAGTTTCTCACTGATCACATGGGGGTGGTCCAATTCCTTTAGTCTACCACATTCTTCGCAAAAGCTGTGCAACGCTTTATCTCCCCCAACCGCCTCCCAGAGCGCCTTGTGAAGCACCTTCACCGCGACCGTGTGGCCATCAAACACTCCTTCGTAGACAACTCCGTACGCTCCTCTATTCAATTCATCGCCGAACTCCAAGTTTGGAGGTTTGATCGGCAAAGGAAGCTTCTCCAATAACTTCGGGAGCCGAGCCATCCTGCATGAACCGAAATGCTAATCGCCCAAACAATGAGCTATATATTTCTAACCGGCACCTTCATATAGACTGTATAAATACATTCATTTTATACAATATGTACAGCATAATGGGGTGCATATATGCAGACAATAAAGTTGTGTACATGCAGGCCTAGGTACGTACGCAGCTACAGTATATCAATCAATCAGTCAATCAATATTTGAGTGCACCATGCCATACAGCACTAGGGCCCAGACTGGCCCAAAGTAGCACTATATACACAAACATTTACATAAAACTGTTTAGATGATGTCTGAAACCTGCCTGTTCCTCAGCAATTAACCCTTTGTCTTCTGCAACACATGACAAATGGTTGTTCAAAACTGTACACATGACCTTGCTCACTGTAGAAGTGCATGAGGGCAATACCTCGGTAATTGGTGGTTTCACAGATACCCATAGGGGACTTCTTTGGAACTGGTACAACCAAGCTCTCCTTCCATACAGATGGTACCAGGCCAGATTCCCAGCATACTTGGAACAAGGTCATCCATACTTCAAAGGTTCAGCCAACATCATCTCCACCCCAATGCCTGGCATAATATATAGCTACCTACTCATATTGAAAATGCAGTAGTTAGCTGAGTGTGGCTACATTTTAATTAAATTATTACAGGCACATAAAATTATGCATAATGTAATTGCTTTGTTGTACACAAGATGCTTGCTTTGGATGGCAAAAGGGCTCATTCTATTAGCTCTTGCTGTTATTCAGCAGCTAACTATATATAGCTAGCCAATGATGACAATGATAGCTATGTTGCAACAATCATTAGCATGTTGCTATGACTGACATTCTCGGATTGCATTATAAAAGTAGGCATATTGCTAAACTGATAACTAAGAAAGTATGTGTACAGATTCATACGTAGCTAGCTAGCTAGCTAAGTATAGCGATACAAAAACACATGCAAGCTTATAATTAGCTATAGTAATGCAACAGTACAGTTATATGAAGTACATTCTATAATTAACATGGTAATGTGCCTTCACGGGCAGCTGCAGGTCCAAGGCCTTTTACATCTCAGCCAGGGGGGCGCAGTGGAGTGCCCTGGGAGGAGACCACATTATTATTCAAACAGGGCTATACAGTCAGAGATAATGGTGTGACATATGTACATGTACGCAGATAGTGTATGAACTTCCATATTGCATCTGTTAGTGAAAAAAACGATGGGTTTGTGCAGCATTTGTGCACACGTGCAAAAACTCGAATACACCTATTAAATACACACAACATAACTATCCTTAGGGTGTGACTACAACTAAGCTGTCTGGTAGCTTTTGTGGTTACTTTGGCAAAGTGGCCCTGCGCAAATGTTTCCTCCACCAGGGAAGCTTATTTGAGAGCCCTTTGAGCAAATAAGCGAGTGTGCAATAAAATCTTCCCTATATATAATCAAACATCTTGCCACATGGACACATTCTTAGGGACGTGACCATTGAATCTTGCTCACTGGTAAGTTCTCCTTCCCCTGTCCCAGAAACATGTTGTGTACTGCTACAATCAAAGTCAGGTGGAGAAGTGTTACTTCTACGTTGTGGCTCTGGGCTACCAGTTCCTTCAGAAGGCTCACATGTGTGTTTCCAACGTAAATGCAGTTTGTTCCATGGAAACGTGCACTCACACTTTTCACATTTAGGTAAATCAGTTGCAGCCACTTCTGTGTCATCGCGGCTCCCTACAAGTGATTGAGAAATATCTGCGACTTTGCGTTCTACCAGTGCTTGGCGTGGAACCACTGTATGTGGACATTTGATGGATTTAGTGTGCCAGTGTTGTGCTCTGCCTTGAGCTGTGGCTCATCCTGTAGTGACATCTCCTTAATGTTCACATAGTTATGTTCATTGCTGTCTTCATCAACTTCCAGCAATGAATGTTGAGTTGTTGTCTCACATGTTGCCTATTCGGAGGGCCATTTACTCTCTCTGTCAAGGTCCAGATTACTTTCATTGAAGGTGAAAGCCTATATGAGTTAAAACATACGTAGTGTAGATGGATGCTAATTACTGTTGCATACGAAGTGAGAACAAGAAGCTACAGGAAATGAGCCATTTAAAATGCTACTTTAAATGGCATAACAGCTCACTCTAGCAAACTATATTCAAGTGCACTGTAAAAGATAATATGTTTGCATGCAGACAACCTTCAAATGTCACTCCTATAGCTAATGGTATAGTGCACTTTCCTTCTAAATATAAGTCTAGGGAGATCACGGTGTAATGTCTATTGAGATTGTTGCACACTCTTACCATTTCTGCCTGTTTTGGGTCTGGGAATGAACCAACTGTTTGTTCAGATCGATGATGTGGATGCAGCAACAGTAGGAGATCTGGGCGCAGCAACATTAGGAGATTTGGGTGCACCAACAGGAGACAACTTGGGCAAAGCAATGGGATGTATAATTTGGTGTAGTAATAGGTGATTCTTTGGGCCAAACCACCATGGGTGGCATTGACACAGCATCAGCGCTGCCACTATACCCATTTGCCCCGACCTCTCGAGATCGTACATGCTTATAACGTACATAATGCATGTATTCCAGCAACATTTGCTGTACATTTTGATCATGAGTTGTGCATTATAGTATAACTATGCAGTCTCTAACTGCATTGCCAAAGGTATAAATCTCTGCTTTGCATGCAATTGCCTGGCAGTAATCTTGATCCTTCCAGGTAATCCACATCTCTGGAGATTGAGCCTGCATAATAAGTACACAATCACAATTTTACAACATGCATCTTAAGAAAATTTGAAAAATATTCATATCAGCTATATTGATGTCAACAGATAATATGGTATAAAAACAAACAAACAGAAAAGAAAGTTTTGAACACACCGGCTGTGCAAATTGTGCCTCTATCATTCTCTTCTCATATCAAACATCAGTCCACTTCCACATGCTTAATTGCGAAGCATTGGCAGTTCCACTCTTCAAATATTGTCCATCGAAACTAGTAGATGGCTTTTCTGTAGCTGCTGGGGGCCCTTCAACTGGCCTCTCAGACCGTTGCTCATCTGCAGCTGGGGTCTCATGAGTTTCTTCAGTAGGTTCACACTTGTGCTTCCGGTGTAAATGAACTCTATCCCAAAGAAATGTCTTACCGCACTTTTCACATTTTGACAGATCTTCAGTCTCCGTCATAGTTGCCTCTGTTTGTCTAGTTGTAGCTTTTCTTGGAACAACAGGAGGTGTAGGCTTAGCAATACTCTTTACTGATTCATCTGACCCGCTAGTACATTTGTCGTTTTGCTTGAAATGTGTTTGGTCCAAAGAAAATGTCTGCCCACTAGTTGTGTTTTCTTCCTGCACAACTGGTGCCTCACTGCCTCCATCTACCAGCATTGTTGGTTTGTTTGATGGCACTTCAGGCGCCTGTTGGTTCTCTATGACCCGGCCTTCCTCATGACCTTCACTGCAAGTAGTATCCTGCATGTGTTGGGGCATTATAACTTAGTTCAAGGCAGATAGGACTAAACGATATGTTACTATATGCTACTAAATATACCTAGCAACTGTTGCTACTGAAACTAGAATGTGCTGCAGTAAGAACAACAGTTACTCATAATAGCGTAGTGTGTTTGCCAGTTTGTTGTCTTGCTCCAGTTTAAGCTAAATATGAAATTACAACCACTATATATAGTGGTTTCTCTATGAGTACGCGTGTGCATGCGTGCGTGTGTGTGCGTGCATGTGTGTGTGTGTGTGTGTGTGTGTGTGTGTGTGTGTGTGTGTGTGTGTGTGTGTGTGTGTGTGTGTGTGTTAGTGTGTGTGTGTTAGTGTGTGTGTGTGTGTGTGTGTGTGTGTGTGTGTGTGTGTGTGTGTGTGTGTGTGTGTGTGTGTGTGTGTGTGTGTGTGTGTGTGTGTGTGTGTGTGTGTAAGTGTGTGTGTATGCACGAGAGAGTCACTGTGATCTATTATATTATAACAAAACCTAACCTTTACTGCTTGTTGTGGCTCTGTGGATGAATTTGATTGCGCTTTCTGCACGACAGCTGGTGATGAAGACACTTCAGACACAGCAACCTCAGGGGGTACGGGGGCGGGAATTCTTGGTGCTTCCGCAGACCCAACAAGTGGCAATTCTTTGGGTTCAGCTAACGCCAACCGCCTGGATGCATCAGTTGCAAGTGCTTCGGCTGCATCAGGATGTTGCATTGTGCCAGAATGATTCTGAATGCTCCCTTCTTTCCATGGGAACACCTACATGGAGTTGGGGTTGTGATACAAGGTGCTTAGCAGAAGAGGTATGAATAGGATGCTATAATATTATGTTGCACATACCACCTTGCACCACGCTATACATACCATGTACACCATAGCTACTTTAGGCACACAGTCAACGCGGCATTATGATCCTCACCCGTAGCATCCTAGCCTAGGTTTTGTATACAAATGAAGCAAGACCAATTACACAGTTAAACGTAGTAATACATAATATGACTATGATTGCTCACTATGTGATATACATACCAAGTGATCACAGTATTGGTATACCGAGGGATCACAGTATTGGTATACCGAGGGATTACAGTATTGGTATACCGAGGGATCACAGTAATGGTATACCGAGGGATCACAGTATCGTTCAAGCATGAATTCCTAATCCCAGACCTGGTTCCTTGAAACATGACATCACAGGAATTAAAAGGGCCTACGTTAATTCATTCTCACGAGATAACAGTACATTAATTCTCACAGGTGCTCTTGCATTTGCCAATTTAGCCACTGCAAGTTGACTCTTTAACTCAATGATTTCTCTCTCCTTTGCCTCCATTTTCTTCTGAAACTCCTGAATATGCCACTGGCAGAGGCCTTCCAATGTCTGAGCATAAGTGGGCAAAATTAAGCAATTCTCCTCCTACTCACGGCACATACTCATCTACAGCTCTTACCTCTTTCTCCTTCTGTGCCAAGTGATACTTCTTCCTAAGCTCTGCCTTGCGCTCCTTCTTGCCAGATTCCTTCTTTGGTTCCTCACCGCTCATTACCATCGTGAGTTCATTAATATGGCTTGCAGCTGCCAGCCGTTTTGACTCTGCAATGTGGTACTTAGCTTCATAGTCCTTTACTTCTTCTTGCTTTCTCAAATACAGCTCTTCTATCTCCTTCACCTGCAACAATTGTGTTCCTAGTTTTAAATGGTTATTGCCACCTACAGTATCTGTACACCCATGTATTCAAAAGGAAGCTATCTATGTCTCTTTACCAATATAGGATTAAAGAAGAATGTGTTATCACTGATTTGCCATGAAAACAACCATTGTGTTCTGTTTTCCCATGAAGTCTCACTATGACATTATTACTAGTGTAACAAACTAACTGGTGGAGTATAATGACATCATTCAACCAAGAGGCCTACCCATTGGAGCTTCAGGCCTTTGATGCAAAGAACTGACCTAAATTTCAGTCAATAATGTGTACACTTATATACGAAGAATTAGCAATACCTTCCACTCTATGAATGTAGTATGTCCATGGTGTATTCGTGGGTGTAGGGAGGGGGGGGGGGGCAATAGTTTCTAAGCATTTTGAAAAAACCATTCCAAAATGTTAGTTGAGAGATAGGTCTACCAAAGAGAAGAACTGCAAACTGAGTTACCATATCGCATTTTGCTAGTGCAAGCCTGTACTGGCCTCGTTGTTGTTGGTGTACTGTAGAAGACAGTCTTCATTAGCACTTACACCATTTCCTCATTGCATCAGTTTTGAAAATGTTAACCTTGTTTTAGGCAGCCATTTTTGTATCTTACAATGTCAGTATGCCTTTGGTGAATATTTTGAGACTAACCTTTGCATCCAGCAGGGCACACCTCTCCTGTAGCTGTCTTATGGTAACATCTCGATGTGCAATTTCAGTCCATTTATACACCTGTATGTAAGGAAGAAGCTTGCTGAGCAGTACATCATTGTCCGTGGTGAAATCTGCAGATTTCATTAAGCAAAGGACATGTGTAATAGCTGCTATTAAGTTCTTTAGGGAAACCTAATTAAACCATTGGTTGTTGACCTCCACCGATTATACTACCCTCAGACTTGGATGTACGGCAACACATATTTAGGGTAATAATATAATCTAATGCCTAAGGTAGAAATTTCATGTGCATGCAAATAATATATTATACACAAAAGCAATTCTCTATAGTACAGTATGTGTTAACCATGTTTACAATAACGGTTATTCTGGCTGGTATTATAGACTGAGATTACTATTCACTATAAAGATGTGCTAGTGCGCGCCTTAGGCCATATGTTGTTCATGACAGACAGTTTGATGAATTCTACAGAACAGTACCGGGCCAACAAGGGACACAGCTCCAGTGCAATGATAGCGCAAGCATTTCAACTATAGTTCAATAGATTGTCCTGTTAATCATCTGTGAGATTACTATACATAATGCTTCAAATTGCCTTCAAATAATGGTACTATAGTTTGAAACTATATCAAAACCAAATAAACATTTGTACTGCAACTTAATATTATAAATACTATGTCAGTTACACCCACCCGTACCTTAGTACGATTACGTTCCACAAGCAATAATCGTTTCTCAACATCTGATTCTGCAAACCTTTCCTGTTTGAGCAAATGAAGCTGTGTGTCTAACAGAGGTAAAGTTTATCACATGCATGCACAGGCAATAATGCGATTACCCACCTCCAGTTCACGTAACCTCTGCTCAGCGGCAAGCATTGTCTTGAGCATGTTCTGCACATGTGGACACATATAAAATCATAATAATTGTAATTATATGACAAATATTGCTTCATTTCACTGTTAGAAGCGCTAATAATTATATGCCAATTGTACTTCATGCAGTGGATGAGTTCAGGAAGGATTTCACAACCACCATAAGTTAATCAGATTACTAACAGCATTGTTGTCTCTAATTGTCTTAACCAAATTACCACATGCATCTCTTACCACATCCAGACGTGAAACCACAATTTCCAACTCAGCAGCTTTGGGTCGTTGTTTTGGGTAGTCACTGAGGCAGAGCAGAATGAACTGTTTCAATGGATGCAATGGATTAAGCTTTTGTAGATCACTCGCTCGGCGTTTTATTTCATGAATAGTGCCAATTCCCTCAATGTTTGGTGCAGGAGCTTGTTGTGTGCCAATCTCCAGGAACAACACCCCAAGAGAGAACACATCCAGGCTTTCATCATACTTAGCACCCTCTGAACACAGGCATTCTGGTGGCATGAACGGTATCATGCCAGGTGCTGCAGATGTTAAGAATTGATCTTTCTTAAGCTTTGACTGTCCAAAGTCACCGATTTTTGCTACTCCTTCAAAGGTAAACATCACATTCTTATCATTGAGGTCGCGGTGAACCATGGGAGGGTTCAGCTGATGAAGGAAAGCAACTCCTCGGGTGATGGCCTGACAGATGCGGATCTGGTCTGGAATGCTGAGCTGGCCTCTACTTCTTCCCAGAAAGTGCCGGAGATTTTCCTTCATTCTCTCCATTACTAGAATAGGTCCTACATTCGCGTCTTCGAAGGCGCCACGGAATTCTAAAATGTCATAGAATAAACTGAGATAAATGAATCGGATGCATGGTCTCTATACTCTAAACACTAGCTGAAGCTACTCACTGACGACATTGGGGTGGTCCAAATCCATGAGTCTTTCGCACTCTTGGAAGAATTTGTCTACAACATTATCTCCATCCCCGGCCTCTTTCAATAATCGGTGAATCTTCTTCACTGCGACCAGCTCGCCGGCAAGCTCTCCCTCGTGTACGGTTGCCCACGCTCCTCTGTCTATCTCACAACCGATCGTCAAGTTTGCCGGCACAAGCGGCAAATGAAACCTTTGAGTGTACTCGATTTGCGCCATTGCCACCCTTCTGTATTATTATTAAATCTATGGCCTGCTGCCTTCTCGCACAACAAAGTGCACGTGGGTCTCACGTGCCATACATGTCATGCATAGCATCCGTTGCCCCTCTTGAGAACAGTGTACAGTGTCATCATGGTCAACTGTGGGAATTAATGTTTTTGAAATCATCGTGCATAACATATTGCTGCAGTATTGCTATAGCGAAACTGATCATGAAGTTGTTTGGGAATGGAAAATAGCTATACACAATGCTCTTTGTTCCGCAGTAATTTCAACATGCTAGCTAACTATGGCTCTAAAATAATTATTAAAATATTATGTCTGAGAGCTGGCAAGAGCGCAGAGATACTCAATGTGTATGTATGCGCAGTGCTGTGTGATCAGATACACCGAGAGAACCTTTTAATTGGAAAACTTGAGTGGATGCAGTCCATCCTCATGGCCAAGTGTATCAACTGTGTACTTGCAGTAATTAATGGATTAGCTGCACAAGTGTGTACAATCGTGACTATACAATGAAACAGATGCAGCATGAAGTGAGTAATGATATATAGTGTAAGCAAACAATGTCTTGGATACTAAGATGCAGTTCATAGCTAACTACATACTCCAGTGGCTTGTCTTTGCTCTGGGCCCACTTCAGATCTTGATCACGAAGAACAAGTATTGGTCCAAGAGCACAGCATATTCAACAGTACGTAGCTAGCATGTACATGAGCTTGTATAAGTGCTTTCCAAGCAAGGAACTAAAAATTGATAGCTGTCGTGTATGTTTCACTCCAAGCCACAATAGTCATGATGGCTATATATGGGTGCATGTGCACTAGTCTCACGCGCCAGTTGTTCCTGTGCCACACTGTGGGGATGGTACAGTTGGCAATTGTGCATTAGGGGCTGATGTGCACCTAGCAAGGTACAGGTATTCCCTTATGCAAACATTTGGCCAAACTATGAGGTGCTAAATAAACTGGCACCTCAATGCTGACTATATAAATTCAATAATTTTATACAGTAGGTACAAGATAATGGGGCATATGTATACACACAATAAAGCTGTATACATTTTGGCTGTGAAGCACACAGTACAACAATAGCAATGGATGGCGAAGCCATTTTTGCATAGTATCAATGGCAATAATATTATAGCTAATCACAACAATCATTACTAATATGTTGCTATGAATGACATTTTCTGATTACATTATAAAAGTAGACTTAGCAATAGCTAAAATGACTAATAATTAAAAAGGTAGCTATGTGTATTAGCTTTTAATAGATACATAAATTAGCACAAAAATGCATACAAGCTTACAACATTGTCTATGACACTGTCTGGATGCACCAGTTGTATCATATACAAACGACTAATGTGGTAAAGTGCCTACTCGGGCAGGTCCAATGCCTTTTGCATTATGAATTTGTCTCCGATCTGGGGTTTGAGTTACCTCTGGCAGCTCACACTTGTGCTTCCAGCGCAATTGAAGTTGGTTCCATGGAAAAATCTTCCCACATTTTTCACATTTAGGTAGATCATCACCAGCAGCTTCAGTCGTGTTCTCCATTCTGCTGATCATGGATGCTCGGGAACGTTGTGACTCCTCAGGCATTTCTACTGCTTTATGGAATCCGATACGAGCTGCAGGCACTGGTTTGTCCACAAATTTGCTAGATTCTGCCGATCCAGGACATACCTGCATGGAGTAGTTGATATGATTATACATGAAATAACTGGAGGGTTAGTAATATGTATAAGCTAGTGCATCTGAGCTTACATTGTTAACGCTACAAACCTTCTGAAACTGTCTCCGTTCTGGGGTGTGAGTTACTTCAGATGGCTCACACTTGTGCTTCCAGCGCGGATGAAGTTTGTTCCATGGAAATATCTTCCCACATTTTTCACATTTAGGTAGATCATCACCAGCAGCTTCAGTCGTGTTCTCCATTCTGCTGATCATGGATGCTCGGGAACGTTGTGACTCCTCAGGCATTTCTACTGCTTTATGGAATCCGATACGAGCTGCAGGCACTGGTTTGTCCACAAATTTGCTAGATTCTGCCGATCCAGGACATACCTGCATGGAGTAGTTGATATGATTATACATGAAATAACTGGAGGGTTAGTAATATGTATAAGCTAGTGCATCTGAGCTTACATTGTTAACGCTACAAACCTTCTGAAACTGTCTCCGTTCTGGGGTGTGAGTTACTTCAGATGGCTCACACTTGTGCTTCCAGCGCGGATGAAGTTTGTTCCATGGAAATATCTTCCCACATTTTTCACATTTAGGTAGATCTTCACTAGCAGCTTCATTCGTGTTCTCCATTCTGCTCATCGTGGATGCTTGAGTACGTTGTGACCCTTCAGGCACTTCTACTGCTTTATGGATACGAGCTGCAGGCACTGGTTTGTCCACAATTTTGCTAGGTTCTGCTGATCCAGGACATCTGTGATACCTCTGTGTCCATGGTGGATTAAAGACCTGCCCACATTCTGCACAGCTAGGGGCGTTGTTCACTTTTGCATCCTGGGTCACTGGCGCCTTGCTACCATCATTTGTTGATTTCTTTGATGCCACCTTTGGCTGTTCTTCACTCACTTTGTCATAGCCCTCCTTACCTTCAACTTTGTCAGCGTAAGCCTTACAAGAATAATACATGAATAAATAAATGTGACTGCAACTTCTGCTGAAGAATGTAAATGTGTGCTTACAATAAATGTTCACCCTCACTTGGGTTTGCCCATGAGCTTCTGCTGCCTGGTCTTTGTTCTCCATGGCATTGAGCCTGTCCTCGTAGCTTTTTAACTACGACAGAAAGTGACAAGAAACCATGTACAAGAGTTGACTATTGAATAAAATACAAGCAATGCGGTGTTACATTACGTAATGGGTTACCTGTAACAGCATTTGAGCTATCAGTTGGTCCTTATCTTTCTTCTCTAAGTCATAGGTCTCCTACATGAAAGGAGGCAACTATACGTAAGCACACTCACATGCACTAAGTGGTTGGTGTCAGAATCGCTGGACTGTTTAGCTGCAACAATTATTATGATTGCCAGGACTCACATACCAATTTGACTGGAAGGATGGAACAAACTTGAAAATGTTCTTGCATGTGTGTAACGTCGCTACATGCATTCGTCAACTCACACCAATCTTTACATAATTCAGCTCTGATTGTGCAATTTCATTCTTCTTTGTTGCATCGCTCAACAGCTTCTGAGCTTCTCGATAAGCAGCCTATAAGACAGTGGGCTTGATTAAATTAGTGCAACATCTTATAAAATATCTGTATTAGTAAGCACCATAAGATTCTGTTCACTCTGTCGTAGTCTGGCAGACTCCAATTTGAACCTCCGACAATCATCCTCTGCTCGACTGGCTCGCTCTTCAGCTTGTTGCTGAGAACTCTGCATTCAGATAATGCATAGACGTGTAAACACATTCATTACCAAAACTCATGCACTGACACAATTACAAGCAGTTACAATTTCGATGTGATGGTTGCATTCACACACAGCCACAAGCAGAAATACTGAAACCATGCTGGTCTAATAGGATCTTTTATAAAATACAAAAATACGGAATGAAAAGTTGCTACTCTAACATTTCAAGGACTAGGGTAAGCTGGAGTACAAACACACTGACCTGCACACGGTACAGCCGCTCTTCAGACATTTGCAAACCAGCCTACGGGAATGGATCAAACCAGATCGTCCATACAAATCTTACCAATAGTAGATAAGAGCACACGCACACATGTACATGTACACACACACATACACGCACACACACACATGCACACAACGTGCGCGCACACACACACACACACACACACACACACACACACACACACACACACACACACACACACACACACACACACACACACACACACACACACACACACACACACACAGAAATCTACTTTAATGCTTCATTCATCTTTACCACACCTACTTTTGTCTCCTCCAACTGGACTAGAGTCTCGCGATACTTCAAGTATTGTACCTCCAGCTGTTCATTCTGCGCCACAACAAGCGTGTGCATGTGGTACATCTCCTCCTCAAACTTCTCCACTGCTTTCTCTCGGTCTTTTCTCTCCTGTTTAAAGTCTGATTCGAAAATCTCTGCCTGTGGTCGGGGCGCGCATGGGCAAAGACACCACTTAAATGTGAATGAATGACATATACCACAATCTAAATACATGCCACTGGTGTAGATTAATAACGTGTACATATACATAGCTGACCCACACAAACGCACTTATTCATGATCAGGCCCACAAATTTAAACCATGCAATATCAAAAAGCATACCCTGTAGTTCATGGTAAACTCACTTGCGCCTCCAGCTGTTCACATCTTTCCTGCAGCTGTCCAACAGTGTCAACACCACTGGCAGCTTCAGCCTACGTATGTGGAAGACAGGATACCATTGGGACAGTATGACACATGTATGTGTGCAAGTGGTACATCTCCTCAAACTTTTCCACTGCTTTCACTCGGTCTTTTCTCTCCTGTTTAAAGGCTGATTCGAAAATATCTGCCTGTGGTCGGGGCGCGCATGGGCAAAGACGCCACTCACATGTGAATGAATGACATATACCACAATCTAAATACATGCCACTGGTATCTAGTAGCTGCTTCTTGAAGCAGCTTGTGAAGCACTTTAACTGCGACCGTCTGACCATCAAACGCTCCTGGTTACACTGAAGATGACAATGCACGAGCACGTGTCACACTCCCTCCAGGGGATTACCATGAATACCCAAATTGGTTGGGCCATTAATATTGCTAATGCCCGAGTGCCTTTCTGAGATGCAAGCGCCCTTTAAATTTGGTATCTGCTTTATGTATTCATGCAATAGTAACTAATATAGTCTTTCTAGTGCCCGTAGCTATAGCATCATCAGTTGTTCTGCAGCTTAAGCTGAGAATATAATAGCACCAACCATGGCATGTGTGTTGCTAGACAAAAGCTATAATAATATTATACTTCTCGATATCCCAGATTTAATTGATCAAGCCAATGAAGCTGCTATATTATGTGTATACATGACTATATATAGCTAGCTTGAAGTGGCTATAGGGAACTAGGTTACTCTTGAATGGCATGGACTGCAACGTTACAGGTCCAAGCATGTCAGTATGCAAATGTGATATATATTTTTAGCAAAATAAAGAATAGAGTTTTGTATAAAAAAATCAATCTTCACAGTAACATCAAACCTAAATTGATCACACGGAAAGCTTACATCACTTCACCAGCATTTGGAATCAGCCTGCCTTACACTTGCAAGCATTATCTAACCAGTGATTCATTGACAAGACTATATAATAGTTATTGTAGCGCCTTTATAAACAGCATATTTTGGATGACAATCTCATGTGTGACCAACACAACAGGAGTACAATACAGACGGAGGGTGATGATGGAATCCTACACGTGTGGTGCATTTGAAGAAGACAATTCTTTTGCACCAAGGTGGAAAACGTCAATTATCTTGGAGCTTTGCAGATTCCAAACAACTTTGAGTTAAGCCCTGCAAACGGGCTGCATTCTTCCAATGCAGCTTGCATGCTGTCACCGAATGTAACGTTCAATTATGATTACGTCTCTGGCCTCACATTATTGTAACATGCATATCACAGGGCTACACATACAGAGACTTTCAACTGTAAATGCATGACTACTTTAAAGCTACAAATATTTAACAAGTAATAATATAAGCACAGGGAGGGAGTAGTGAAAAAGTCAGCTATAACTGTACGTAAAATTAATTTTTGTGCAAATGAAAGCACATTATAAACAATGTGTTTTGAAAGCCTCTGAAATTGTACCAGACACATCCTGGATTTGTTAAAATGCTACATTTAATTGCCACTGAATGTTGCAGTGTTAAAGGCACAAAGCATTGTTCGCACTATGCAACACAGGTGGTCATATGTATCCCACATTTGGAATTTTAATGTTAAGAGAATGTCAAACTTGAACAACAATTGAATGGCATCTCCTACTTATAAATTCATATCACATACCTGGAAAAGTTGAGGTGGCGAATCTGAATTGGAGAGAACAGATGCTTCACTACTCCATTGTCTTCTCCAGAGTTGCTCTGTATGAACACAAAATACGGACACCAATCACCAATGCATAGGTGAGAGGTATACAATAAGGTATGAATGAAATAAGGATCCATTTTCATCTGAAATATGACAGTTACATATGCATATTGCAATAACAAGTCCCTTTATCAAATACCATACATAATATTGATTTAGTGCAAATCACATTAAATAACTGCCAATGCAGCATGTAGAAATTCTTCAGGATGGGAGGAGGAAATGCCTTTCCATGCAGAGGTATCCTATTAATGTACTTCAGCAGGAGTGCATAATTAATTTTTATTCATTATGCCCTCCTAAATTCAGGGATTTCTACTAGGGGTGATATTAATCATGGAAGGCAATGCCACCCTGCACCCCTTAATTACATCACTGAGGAGCAAAACGACTGCATGATGTACGTATATAAGTGTGGCCAATATATAATTGCCTGATGATGTCATACTTCAAAGGTGCTGCCAAGCCAGTATTTCAGATACTGGCCTGTGGAAATGCCAGGATACCATAAGTGCTCTGGCTGCGCCCACTAAAATCAAAGGTCATTCATAAACTGTCAAACTGACTTTGTATGGGTACACTTTAACAAAACTACTACACTGCAGAAGCCATCGTCAAATTGTGTAGCCAATTAAAGTACTTCTTGGATTCTGATGAAGTTTTACTGTTTTACCAATATCATCAGGCTTATAATTCCAGTAGAATGTCTCAGCTAATACATGGCTAGTATCAATAGTTGACAATGTGTTAAAGCAGTGTTTGGTGAAGAATGAATCCATTCACCAAAGCACCAAATTTAAGTCCTTGTTGGCATTTTACGTCATTTCCAAGTAGAGCCCTAGAACCTACTTACCTAACACTTCTGTTAACATAGGCTCACTCACTAGCTAATGCATAGCTCTGGCTAGCTACCTAATTCTATGTTAAAATATTTACTGTACTAACCCTTGTAAGGTGACTTTTCATGGATAATGCCATCTGACACACTCCGCTTCAGTCTTTCAACCACATCAGGTTCGGCCATTGACTGCATATCTAGATTTTTCAACTCTGCCTCCTATGAGTGTGGAGAAGGGAGAGTCAGCTATCAGGCATGTGTTTGGGAATGCACTCATGGCTATAGCCTAGGCGAATGCCCACAGACCATGAGAACGTAGCTAATTACTGTGTTAAGTCACGAGGCAGCAATGTCATGTGACAAAATCACAGGACATGACAGGTGCTGCATTGAACAGTGGACAATACAGGCTAGGGTTGATTACTTGTCTGTAGCAAGGTAGCAAGTGAAAAGGTTGCCATTGTACAAGCAACAAGGGCACTTCATTCTAAGGTGGTAATATTGGAGGGTGACAGTTTCCTAGTGCCACCATTTTTGTGCGCTGGTATATGGTATGGCCTTGGCCAGTTGATGCAGCATAGTACTTTGAAAATACAAAAGTGTACAAACTATTGCAACAAAAGCTTTCTTTAAAACTAGAGTGCAGATAGTGCACATACCCCACGCAGGAGAAGACAGTGATAACTGTGAAGCATACTATGAAAGCTTCTTGCAAATGCTGTGTCGTAGCTAATATTGGGGCTAGGAGGTGTTGATAGCTACGTGTGACGATGCATTTTCTGTAGATTCTCAGTGTCCACATGCACAGATACAATATGTTTGTAGTAAGAACAATCTAAAATGTTCAACTAACAGAGTTTTATGTAACAAGAGAACATATATTAACATGCGACTGTCCGATGAGGAAAGGTTCACCTCCTCTCAGCTCAGAACTGACCATAAATATACATGGACATACCCCAGTGACATTCCAAGCACTCCCCACCACACACACTGTGTACAGACTCCATTTTAGTTTCTGATTATTGATGCACACCACACACCTGGTCTTTAGTCAACATCAATCCCAAGCTGCTCTTTAAAGTTGCAACGAGCTGACTTGACAGTGTAATGATTAAGTGGAGACTACGGGTACACACACACACACACACACACACACACACACACACACACACACACACACACACACACACACACACACACACACACAAACACCCCCACACACAGACATATAGTTTAACCTTGGTTGAACATAGTTAATGGTGAAACTTGGGAGCGTTGCCACATATGGCACGAGTGGCATCAGCAATCAGCTCTGCGCATGCACAGCGCTTGCCTCATGCTGCTCCTGTGCTTAGACAGTGTTTTCTTACATATACATACTGTAAGCTTGTTGGTTTGTTTCCACAGCCTATGCCTCAGCCCATGGCCAGTCATCACTCACCCTCCTGTTCCATACTTCATCTCCTGCCACCTTATGATTTTTCTCCGCTTTTAAAGTGTGAAAAGGTAGTGGGTCTCCCCCATGTGTGACCTAGGATGATAATAGCTGTTGTCTAGAGACCAGTACAATGGTCAGAGGTCAAAGGTCACACATTCACAGTGCAAAGGTTGCATGTGGGCAGGGCCAGCACCTTTAACACCAAGCTAAAGCATGGTACCGAACATGGTACCAGCTCCGGCTGGCACCATGCTCTCTCTACATGGGGGTTGGTTATTGTAGCTGAGTCCTATCAGGGTAGGGTCCTGGCCTGTGTATAGCAGTATGGCCAGGCATTTTCACTTGAACCGGAGAGGGAGACGTTAAACACACACAATCTCCTCACTGTTTCTCCTGTTGAGTATTGTCTTGCTGTATCTCTGATCATATTTGTTTCTTCACTGACTGTCTCTTGCTGATCAGTGGTAGAGCCTTGTGCAGTGTCCTACCAACAGTTAAAGGAAATATGAAGGTGTATGAAGGCACATTGCATAAAGATGTGCTTTGCATACACACTATCACCCAATTACACTACAGGATGAAATGGTTTCTAACCCATCAATTACGTAACAGTTTCACACATTAATGAAAATGGCAATGGAACTGATCCTCAAGTTTTGTATAATTATGGTACCTTGTATACACCACTAATACAAGACTGACCATGGCTACACACATGTTTCTTTCATGCATGCACAAAAGGCTTTCCAACTGCACGTTCACACTGTTTCAGTGGTTGAGGCTTCCTGTTTGCTGTAAGCTGATTTTCTAAGCAATTCTTTCAGCTCATCAGTACCAGGCTCTTGCTGTGCAGTGACTATATAGCTGCTGGAAACAGTGATGGCACGCCAGACTCTGGCATAGATGATGATATGCAATGTGTACTACGATTGACATGACTGTACCATCACCATCACTGTCATTCTGCCTAAGTGCCAAACAGTGTCTTAGGTCAATTCTTTACTTAAAGCAGCCTCAAAATATTTCATGCCAGTGGCTGGTCAAACTAGTAGTAGACAAAAATCCTGACTGGGGAAACTCCACTAGCCTCATCACTGGATTTCCGCCAAAGTGCTAAACAGTGTTGGTTGTCGCAAAATTAGTTTCAACTCAATCTAGAGCCATCGATCAACAGTGGTACTAGTAGATCAAACATTACATGGCATGTTAGTTAAGTAAAGGTTAAATGCTGACCCAGAGTGCCTCTGAGATTTAGATCACTAAGCTTGAGGGTGTGAAATGCCCGAGTGCCAATTGCAAGTGGTCTAAAACTTCATAGACACCATTAGTCAGCATTTAAGTGTTATACGTACATCAAAATTATTGGGCAGGTGCATGGCACAAAAGGTCAAAGATCGCCACAATGAATAGCACACGCAAACAATCATGTTTCCAGGAAAGTCGGATTATTGCATCATATGTACGTACCTGTGGTATAGTCCTAACATCCTGGCCAAGTTTGAAACCCCTAGTCCTTTCCTGTGCTTCAAACCAGGAAGAATAGTTACGCCGTCACCATGTTTATGGATATAATAACGGAAGGTTTACAGGCCGTTTTCTCATTGCACTGAGTGTATTTCGTACTTTGAGCGAGCATATCTCGGTAATGGGAGCAGCTATTGAAGCGCGACAAAGTGCAACAGAGAGCCCATCTACTGTGCTTTCGCCCAGTACTGCTAACTCAAAATCGACCATCCCTTTTCTCAGATCTGCTCAGTTATAAGTTTGTCTGGCACATTTTCATCCACCATTGATTAAGGACCAAGATAAAATTGGGCTAAACAGTTGTTAATTCGCTGACAATGAACATGTGTACATGTCTCTTAATTTACTGAGCTAGTGGAATTCCCAATCCCCAATCATCAGCTGCTCAAAAATTAGCATTTTAGATCACATTATAGTGTAGGCACCATAAGATCTATGAGAACAAGGGTCACTTAGTCTCACATAGTCAGATCGCCATTTTGCCACACAGACTCCGCCCTCCCAAAAGACGGTCTGGAGACTAACTTTCTCCTTTTTGTTATGGCAGTCTACCGTAAGTTCGGACCGTTGGTAAATGATGACCCCATATTTGGACGCAAGGTTAACCAATCACCATGTCTTTAGTTTGAGGTTGCCGTTGCTCATAGAAAGCAGTACACAGATGGAATCAGCTTAGCCGCATTCCCTAGCCCCGTTTGCATTGCAAATGATGTACTCAGTCGTCCCACCTCTCCTGAGAGTAGACGTATGAAGCTCCTTTCCATATTTTGTTTGCATGTACACACGGAAATCGACTTCTAGCTGCGTTCCTCAGCTTCCGGCTGCAGGTACAGCTGTCGTCGGTGCAATACGGTGACAGATTGCATCTTTGACAATGTCAGACTGCATCGATGACTGTCTGCTTCGATCTACTGCAAGTCTGGTGAAAGATTTGGCGATTGATTAACCTCGCGCCCAAATATGGGGTTATCAATTATCAACGGAAGATAGATGTGTATTAAAGAAGTGCAGGCTATATAAAAATAAGAATGTGCAAATTTGTGAGCTGCTGGATGTCACTTACAAGAACCTTCTCCAGTTGCAACATTTGCTTTTCGAGCTCTTCCCCCTTTATCCCTAAATCTGATCTTTCTTCTTCCAGAATCTTAATCTTGGCCTCCAGCTGTGATTCCCTGTTTCTAGTTAGTGACTCCTGCTGCAAAGCAGCATTCTGTTTTGTGCAAAAAGAAAAACGTAGTTTAAGTATGAATACTATCTGCTGTGAACAGTAGTAACTGTTGTTTAAACTAGCTTTAGTCACTTGCAGCTGTTTGTGTATAAAAGTACACATCACTATAACCTGAAAAAGCACAAATTTGCATGCTCATGCAGCTGCAGATGATGCAAAGTTTGGACAATTGCTAATTCCATTACTATTTTTAACCTGCTATTGCAACAAGATAATTACACTTAAGGATCCAGATCAGCAAGATGTCAACCATGCTTGTACTATACAAATGCATAATTACCTGGGCACTCAAAGATTGTGCTAGCCTTTCATCCAAACTAGTTATCTCCTCTTGTTGCTGCTCTTCCTTCTTCCGGGAAGCCACTAATTTGGTCTTAAGAGCTACATTATCCATAAAAAGGTTTGCAACTTTCCTTTCCATGTCCTTCACTTTCTCCTCTAGTTCTCTTACCCTGGAGTGCATCTCATCATGAGCACCAACACCAGTGCCCTCTGGTTGTTTGACTGCATCATCAGACTGTGTGAGGACAAGCAGAGCATACAGCACTAATCAAACCAAGATGCTTAATCAATTAGATCCCATAGAGCAGTTTCATGTGACGTCAAGTGAAATTGTCAGTCGGCCTGTTGGTGTACAGGTGAAAGATTGCAAAATGGTGTTGTGCATAATGACTGGTTGTTTGAAGCGTTCAGACCGCGATAAAGATGTTTATTTCTTTGGAATTCCATCAGTTCTAACATGCTTAGGTAAGAAGGACTACGAGTTGAGCAAAAGGCAAAGAGATGTGTTCCTAGCAGCTACATCACGAGAAGATTTGACTGAAAGTATACTGAGGAACGGCCGTGTATCTTCAAGGCACTTTGTATTGGGCAAGCCAACTGACCTATATGATGAAGCCAAACCAGATTGGCTAATTACGTTTAAACTTGGTTGGATAGAGGAACAGTGTAAGTGGCGAGGCAACTACAGAAAGATGTGAGAGGAAGAAGGCTAAGACAAAAGCTGCTGCTAGACGGGAGGAAGAACAAATCTTGCATTCCACAGGTATGTCTTTCACTACTACTCATGTTGCTAATGCTCTTGTATGCTGTCATACTGCAGATGTGGAGGAGGGTGAAATGTTAGTGGGACTGTAGAGGGCTCAACACAAATGGAGTTAACTAGCGTTGCTATAGCAGATTTGGAAGAAGAGTTGAGTAGGTATTGTCGTGCAGTTGATGATCTTTTAAGTGTAGACAAAATAGTACTTGCCTCCACTTTCTGAAGAGGCAATGCAATCTGATGAATGTGTTGTATTTTATACGGGCTTGCCGAACTATCAAACTTAAAGTGTGTGTTTGATCATACTGTGCAGCTCATATACCATCACCAGAGGGCACCAAACTGACTCCATTTCAGGAGTTTATGGCTGTAATGCAAACAAGTATTTCGAGTTAAAAAACTCGTGGGGCGCCAGGGCGCCCCTGAACCTCGAACTACTTGCTAGCAATTTTCCCATGTACGTTCAGTAAATCAGATAGTTGGGGGTACAGTATTGTTGTTGGCCTGAAAGATACATCAAGACACACTAGACCGTTGGGTTTGCAAGAGTTTCAAGTCTCCAGAGCAGCCAGTCATATCCAGTGAAAGCATCCCTACCAAACTGTCAAATGTTTGCCTACTGCTTTTGATCTATATGACATTCTAAATGAGCAATTGTTACTTTGTGCCTGGAGGAGGAGTGTGCTGGCTAAAAGGCTACCCTATGATGACTATATGAGCGAATCATGGCTATAATTATGTGTCATGACTCGCTGGTCCTCCATTATTGGCCTACGGGTCACTAGACTTCTGTTGTATTTAGGGCTGTACCTCGCAGAAAAACAGTTACGTAAGCTTCCTACCACAATAATATTACTTAAACATGTTCTAGAAACACTTTGCGTTCTTTGGATACACGGCGAAATCTAAAGAGAATGGTTTTGAGCCTAGCAAACAGAAAGCGTCGAGCGCGCGGCCATTTTACAATGTCCGTCAGTGATAATTGGAGCTGTATCTCGCAGAAGAGACGTTCCTTAGGCTTTTTATTAGTATCACTCTATTAACACATGTTTATGACCACATTTCGTTCGATTCAAACACGGCGAAACGTCATTAGAGAGGATTTAAAGCTTTGTAAAGAACGACGTGAGCGCCGCCATTTGCAAAATGACAGAAATATATATATATATATATATATACGAACATGAAGCCATACGAAGACCTAAATCTGAAAACAATATAGGGGCGCCTTTGGCGCCCCAAAAATTCATTCGAACTGCCCAAGCCAGGATCCCATGCATCATTTAAGTGTGTCACAGGCTACAATATCACAAATCCTGCTGAAATGGTTAACAGAAATAGATAATAGTTTATGAAGGTTGATTATGTGGCCAGATTGAGAAGCTGTACAGGAGTCCATGCTTCCCTTTGTCTGCTCTAGATCTGCCATACTAGGGTACGTAACTTTCTGCAGTCAGGTCAGTACCACTTTTCTTTTGGAACAGATACCTTATGACATTATACGTAAAACCATTCGATTGTGCATCCTGCATTCTCACGTGCTATCATCTTGCCTACTTCAGGTCCTTCACAATAGCAGTATGTCTTTGGCGCTGCATCTCCAGTGCTGGTGCATGGAAGGAGTCTCCACCTGTGATGTTGTGCTACTGTTGTCTGCTCTATACCACTTCCCAAGCTACTCTGGTAGTATGCATGTTTTGAAAACTCCATTGCTGTTGACACGCTAATGTCCCAGAATTCTTGGTCTTTGGTGATTCTTTGAAAGTGCAGGTCTAGGGTTTCATTCAATGTGAAGGTGCACACACAAAGGTCACAATACTCTAGGTCACAAACAAACAGCTGACACTGAATCTGGTGATAGTAGGAATGCTTAAGATCAATACAATGCAACCCAACAGAATTCTTCTTGAACTTCTTGTCGGCAGCTGCAACTTCAATAGCCTTGTTTCAAAGACAGTAGGGCCATTTGATCTCCAACACTCCTCTTCCACAGCACTTGCAGCTTACAATACCATCTGGGGAAGCCCTAAATCAAGGCCACTGTGGGTTGATTACCAACCCTCTGTCGCTGACAAGAAATTGAGCAAGAGTGGCTCGTACGCCCTTATGGATCATAGAAGTGACTGCAAGCAAAATACAAGTGTCTGCTTACAATTCTTGTTTTCCTCATCTGCTTGCGCATGCAAAGAATCGAGAGCTGGGCCACAAACATCCCACAGCCGTCCTACCAAACAGCACCATAGAATACAACACCCAATATATCAACATGGTCTGCGAAGGAAGCCAGGAAAGCCAACGAAAGGCAAAGTAGGGTGCTCGTACGTAGCCACCATTTTTAAGGTTGGGTTCACAGACTCTCTCTGCCCAATGGCGCTTGCGCTTGGGTGTAGACACTAGACTAACAGTACTATATGAACAATAACTGTGTAAACATCACTATAACCTGAAACTTTACTCACGTACAAGATGCAACTGCAAATGATATAAAGTTTGGACAGCTGCTATATACTCATTTAACATATTACTGTAACAATTAATGTAATGTCTTTAGTGATAGAGAAACTCAAGATTCCCTTTCCTTAGTTCACTTGATGGAATAACTTGAAGGTAGGTCTCGCCACTACCAAGTTCTCCAGTCTTTTACATCCTAGTACACTCTCTAAAAGGAAAGTTTTAACTGCTTGTAGGACTTCAAATCCTCTACCCTAGTGCAGACTCAAGCGGCGTCGACGCTATATTCAGTATGAGAGGCCGCTGACAGCCTTTTTCTTGCTACGCTTTTTGCTTTTCGCCTTGTGCTCCGAGAAGAGCGTGTTCTCTGTTTTCCGTAGTAACTTCACTCATGTTCGTTCGGTAAATTCATTTGACAGCGAATGAATTCAAGCACTAATCGCTTCTGTTTGAATCGTAACAAATCAGTTATAACATGGCCGCTCTGCCACTTAGCTGATTTATTGCACTCGGCGCTTCGCACCCTCGTGTGATAAATCAGCCAGCGCCCTCGCTGCCATGTAATAACTAGTACATAGAAACTGTTTACACTTAAGGATCCAGATCAACAATATAGCAACCATGCTTGTACTACACAAATGAATGTTTACCTGGGCACTCAAAGACTGCACTAGCCTTTTCTTCAAACTGGTAATCTCCTCCTGCTGCTGCCCTTCCGTCTGCTGACTAGCTGTTAATTTGGTCTGAAGAGCTACATTATCCATAAAAAGGTTCTTATTCTTCCGTTCCATGTCCTTCACTATTTCCTCTAGTTCTCTTACCCTGCAGTGTGTCTCATCATGAGTACCAACACCAGTGCCCTCCAGTTGTTTGACTACATCATCAGACTGTGTGAGAACAAGCAGAGCATCAAATCACTATGCCTAGTGCCATGCATGCATGCTTCAAAATTAGCATTTGTAGTAACCAATCATGGTCTTTATACAGTGAAACCTGCCCAAAAGCAAAAACCTGTGATTCAGTTATAACTGGCAATAATAGAGAGGTGGCTGCATCACTGAGGTAAAACTGCAATGTTTTAGTCTCATTATGGACCATTAAGGCTGGCTGTTAGACTTGCTTACACACTGACTATCTTAGACAGGTTTAACGCAAGTACTGAATGAACTACTTTGAAGATCACAGGTTACAGTATCAGATGTCATGTTCATGACATCTATTTAGGAATGTGCCCAGTTCAAATGGCGTCTCCTATCTTAATGTATTTGCATGCTTCGGCAAAACGTGCCAAACGGTGGTGGGAAAAAACAATTTAAGGCCATGGATAGGCTTCTTTGGATGTATTGAAGTTGGCAGCACACCCTAAGGCAACCTGGAGTTCACATAGGAGAAAAGTGTCATAGGCTGCTTGTATCTCATTTGTTCTTTGGACGTGGATATTGGTCCGGCAGCCAGCTCATCAAAATGATATAAAATCAACCCCAACCCTAACACTAAATAATTTATACAGGATATGTATAATATTGCAACCTACGGTGTTGTTTTATACTATTTTGCTGAGCTGGCTGCTGGACCTATAACCATTTTGTTGTTCTTTTCATAATCTTATTCTCCTTCACACAGAATTTTTGCGTGCTCCTAGCGCACAACACAGGGCACTTATGAACCCACGTCATGTACGAGGACTTACATACCTAGGTCAAGGACTAGGATCTGAGCATCAGTGGCAATCTGAAAAGTACAGCGCTGCAGCAGGCAGGCAATTTGTTCTCCCCATGCATTAAAGATACCCCAATGCCGCCATTTTGTTGCACTGGTATACCACACGGTACATGGCAGCCGCTTCATCTAAAGTGGTATAACTGTGCTCGATGCTCTGCACAGTCTTTAGCTAATTGAAGGAAGGGGTATTAGTTAGCGCTGGTATCAATCTGACGTAACCACAGTCTTTTGGATACGTAAAAACTGTACAAACTTCATTTAGAATTAATAGGGATTTAGGAATGGCCAGCAGAAAAAGCATAGAAACAAGCAACAGTAACTCAACACCATGATGAACCACATTGCCATGAAGTTCGCTATGCATTCCTAATTTCCTTGTAGCTGCATAGAACTAGCTAGCTAGACATTTGGGCCCATGTAGCTGTACAAGGAAACTAGGAATGCAGAGTGAACTTCACGGTAATGTGGTTCATCATGGTGTTGAGTTACTGTACGTTGCTTGTTTCTATGCTTTTTCTGCTGGCCATTCCTAAATCCCTTTTAATTCTAAAGGAATTTTTATACACTAGTTTGTTATATGGCGCTCTTGCACAGTTAAGTATGTAATTCTTCACTTTCCTTAGATGGTTGTATGCACGACTGCAACAATTCCATCGTTATGTGAATTGTTAAATCCTTGCAATAACCATTTACAATGCATTCTGGCGATGCACATACCAAATAGATCGAGGCATTCTTACCTACATACAATACTAGGGTCTTTCAAGTAGAGACATTGCTCTCATTGAACACATCACAGCAACTTACACTTGTAGCAAGAGTCTCAGCATCCTTTGTTTCTGGTACTGAAGATTGTGGGTTGGGCACAAGCTCATCTGAATGAAAATTACACAAACCACACAGTCTGATATGGGTTCACTAGTTGGCAAATATACCATCACATATATCCCGTTGCCATGGGTAACTTGGGATATCACTGTCATCACTATGGCTCCATACTGCAAACATGCTGTTTTACTCGTTTCCATATCAGATAGTGTGCACTAATTGTTCTAACACCAGGAATATTTTGTAGATCACGCTTGCACATTGGGTGTACATATGTGTGTATGTGTCTGTATGGGGGCTGTGAGTGTAGGACAGTGCCCTGCCAATTATGTGCAGGTGACATCTATCATGTGTGCATAAACTATTAAAATTGCTAACCATGTGAAGGCCAGTGGACAATCCTTCTGGCGCTGAGTGACTGTCCAGACAAAGGCTCCTGAATGTCATAATAGCAAAATGGAGACTCTCTAGAGGCCACTGACCACAATTATTGACAAAGCACAAACATGCACTCCATATGTTCATGCTTAGTCTATGTCATGAAACAAAATGGAGGTACGTACATTAAATACACTGCATGTACAGTTGTCACATAATGTATAAGAAAGGTTAAGAAGTGGTGTAGCTATATACAGTAACAAAAAGGAGTCATTGTAGGTTGTTATTGCTACAGTAGAAGGGTTAGAAAGGTGCTGTCATGCTACTATAAGAATAGCAAGTAGTGTATGTCATGCACACAACTACCTACCTTTGTGTCAAAATCAATCAAGCAGTAAGTCTGGTACGGGATGATCTATAAGATGTACACAACACAACAAAAATGAAATCACTGGAATACAAAGGGGTGCATTATGCAAGACCCCCACCTCTGTCACTCTCAGCAGATCTACAGTGAAGGCTTTCCTCTTGGTCAGCAGTGACAGGAAGCACCTTACACTGGGACTGAAGGTGAACACACCTGGGATCGACACTTCAATGATGCCCATCTCTAACAGGACCCACACTGTTTCGAGCTGAGTGCTGTGTTGCATGATGCCGTAGACATGCTGGCTGGGAATGAGAAAGGTGACAGTTGTACTCTTGCGTTCCTCTGCTTTGCGGCAGATGATCTCATTCTCTGGGATGCCATACATAGCACTGAGTAGGCGAGCTTGGATATCATGGCAATCTTCGCACTTGAACGTGGTGACAGAAACGGCGGAGGTAATTTCTAGTGGAACCAGCGTTTTGGTTGCCACAGCAGTTGTGCCTTCATCATCACCATCAGATTCGCTCCTCCTGGCAAGATCATCTTTCAAGAGTGTGGCTCTCTTATAAATGGTTAAGTGGAGGTCATAATGTGATAAGATGGCTTCTGCAACTTCCCGCTCAATGGCCTTTGCAGGAATAGAATCCACAGCTTGGCATAGGAAAGTAGTGCTGTCCCATAATTTTGTGACTTTCATTGAGCTCAGAAGGTTGCCGACGGATTCAGCCATTTGAAGATCAACTGTCTCTGAATTCTCCTGTTCACAGAGGTCTAGATCCAGGTAGATACCAGCAGCAACTTTCACTTCATCTAGGTAAGATTCCAGTAATTTTATGATGCGCCTGAGGGCATTGGCATAGAGTAGCTTAATTGCTCGGTGGGAATCGCATTTAGGCTGCAAGCACTTCTCATCTTGATTCGCCAAATCCATCTTCATCTTAAGGCAATCGTCCAGCCTCTTTGCAGGAGTGAGCTGATCATCTGAGCTTGTAGAAGGCGGACTCCGCTTCCTCTTTGGATCTAAATAAGAACAGAAAATGGAAGCAATCAGTGTAATGAATGAGGATGATGCACAGGCAGACAGACCGGACCATATTACTCAGACTGGCAGAACTGGCGGACAGAACCATCGTTAAGGTGGGTCTTTCTGTGTGCTCAGCATGTGCCAAGTGTTCGGATGCTGGCTGGTAATGCCATATCTAGTCATGCACTAGCTAATACATGGCCTGGCTAGTTATGCGCCAACTGTCACTCAGATAAAATATACAAGGCAGTGCCCTCTATTATGCTGGAAATTATAAAGATATGACTAGAGAACAATGACAATGCAGAATGTATTGAAAGGTATTTAGATAATAACTGTTAATAATAAGAAAACAGCACTGTCACGATCGATCTCAATGTTTGTGAATGAAATATATATACGTGCCAGAAATGAAATACAGACATGTGCAATTATGTGTGTATGCTTGCGTGTGTCAGTGCTTGTTTCATACTATGGAGCGCCCCATACGTAAGTGAGTGTATACATGCATACTGCATTGCTCAACGAGTCACTTTAGTCTACCCTTCAGTCTACCCTTAGTAGTGTGCCTCAATCAAGCCACACTGGTGAAGTCTGTAATAATGCATGCACCTTCCAGCTTCTTCACCCTACAGCAGACATAATCTCACATGCTTGTTTCTTCATGAGCTTAACATCTGGCACACATTATTTATACAGCGAATGCTAACTAGCTAGCTATACGAACTTGTCAAAGCTCTTATACTGTTGTCGCTCTGTACAGTTGTATCCACTCGCCTGCATATGGGTCCAACATATTTTTGTCATTTTGCAAATGGCGGCGCTCACGTCGTTCTTTACAAAGCTTTAAATCCTCTCTAATGACGTTTTGCCGTGTTCGAATCGAACGAAATGTGGTCATAAACATGTGTTAATAGAGTGATACTAATAAAAAGCCTAAGGAACGTCTCTTCTGCGAGATACAGCTCCAATTATCACTGACGGACATTGTAAAATGGCCGCGCGCTCGACGCTTTCTGTTTGCTAGGCTCAAAACCATTCTCTTTAGATTTAGCCGTGTATCCAAAGAACGATAAGTGTTTCTAGAAGATGTTTAAGTAATATTATTGTGGTAGGAAGCTTACTTAACTGTTTTTCTGCGAGGTACAGCCCTAAATACAACAGAAGTCTAGTGACCCGTAGGCCAATAATGGAGGACCAGCGAGTCATGACACATAATTATAGCCATGATTCGCTCATATAGTCATCATAGGGTAGCCTTTTAGCCAGCACACTCCTCCTCCAGTCACAAAGTAACAATTGCTCATTTAGAATGTCATATAGATCAAAAAGCAGTAGGCAAACATTTGACAGTTTGGTAGGGATGCTTTCACTGGATATGACTGGCTGCTCTGGAGACTTGAAACTCTTGCAAACCCAACGGTCTAGTGTGTCTTGATGTATCTTTCAGGCCAACAACAATACTGTACCCCCAACTATCTGATTTACTGAACGTACATGGGAAAATTGCTAGCAAGTAGTTCGAGGTTCAGGGGCGCCCTGGCGCCCCACGAGTTTTTTAACTCGAAATACTTGTTTTGGATGTAGTGGCTATGAATCTCGCTCTGGTACGTATGCGTGCTTCTGGCTTTCTGTCCTTTTGCTGCTCGATCCCATTTTGGTATGTAATTAATATGCCAATGTTGTCGTTATAATAGGTATAAATTACGATACTGTTTGATAAGTGCCTGCTAGGCGAATATGCTTGAAAGTCAAATGATGTGTGGGCTGTATGCATGAGCGTGCAGTGGTGCTTTCTTTTCACTCGCGTTATCACCCAAATCATCAGACTACAAAATGGAAAGTAAATGGTTGCAGTAACATGATATTCAATCTAGCTTGCATAAATGGTAAACACTATCCGTGACATGTGCATTGACTATAGCGTCCAAAGTAATTGTCTACCCCAAAGTAAGTTAACAACAAATGCATTCACAGTACATTGTCAGAGATAACCTCACTGCATTCTACATTACATCATATTCAACATACCCTGCACAGGGACATACACTGTCCTTGTGCCACCCTCTTCTGGCACTTGCACTGCTTGGCAGAACTGATAGGATGCAGCACTGCTACCATCTCCACGGTACTCAATAGCTTTCAACCCATGCTGACCTACAAACACCAAACACGAGAACATGCAAATTTAAGTGAACAGTCTCAGAAGAGTATACTAACAACCAATAATTATACGTATACACAACATACTTTGCCCATGTAAAGCTGCACTGACTTGCATGAAGCAAAACCTATTGCATGCTTGTCCCATGCCCAAGAGTGAGCAAAGGGAGGAGGGGATCAGTGAAACTGTGTGGAATATTGTACTGCTGTCAGGATGTCGGCAGATCCACTCAAGATAACTGCTATTTCATATAAGGGTTGTGCCATTTTGTGACATGAGGTGATTTACGAGGTTGAGTGTAGCCATCTTCACAACAGATTTACAGCTAGGACAGCTAGGGCACAGCAAGTTGAAGAAGCTACGTTACAAAGTAGAAGAATTTGTTCATCCCAAAGCCATAACGGTCAGTCTTTTCAGTTTACACATGCATACCATACAATACATTCATAATTTCATCAGTGGTGGATCTAAGATTTCCTAAAGGGGGGTTCTGAAGTAGTTAGGTGCATAGACAGTGCCCCTAATAGATAGCTACCATGCCTCTTTCTGGTCTAAAAACTGCCCAAATTCCTACATGAGACTAATAAAGGGGGGTTCCTTTGCACCCCTGGATCCCCCTCTAGATCCGCCACTGTACATTCAGGGATGTTCAGCTTCATGTACACAGTCACCAACCTAGCTTTCCTCCCCACCCCAGATGGATCAACATGGCTATGAGGCAATATTAATGCTAGCTTTAATAGAGATGACTTCAACTGCTGCAAAACATGCATTCACAACTAGTTAGCCCCAAAGTTTCGGGGCAAAGAAATGTGCATATATACTAGTTGCTACACCAGCAGTAACTGGGCTATAAAATACATGCATTAAGGTGTAGGTAAGCACTCAGCATGGAATTGTGAGCTGTCTGTTCCATGTGTGTGTATGCATGTGTTTGCATTTGTGTGCGTGTGTGTGTGTGCGTGCGTGCATGCGTTCAAATGTCTTAGGTCTATGGTACTCTTCAGAAATGGAACAACATGCATGACATATGGACATAGGTAGTTTATTAGCTCCCATTTTCCTAGTTTACCTGTAGGTTTTGTAGACTTGTCTTTCTGCATTGCATCCATGTCAGCAAAGAGCTTTCCCACTAGCTCGGCATAGCCACACTCGCGTGTGTTTAGAATCTCCAACACTTTCAGGAGAGCACTGCTATCCTTTGTGAGCAGAATGTCCAATAGTTTCTCTCTCTGCTGCAAACTATTCCATAGGGTAAAAAGAGGGTAGGTGTTCTTTATCACTATACACCTATACCTGATATCATAGAGACTCACAACTACATGCAGGAGTACCACCACAAGTCATGTGCGACGTGTTTCAAGCAGGGTTATATACTTAGCAACCGGAAGGTTCGGTTAGGACGTCGTTCATGGCTGTAACATCAGTGTGATCAAGCCCTCCAGTTACTGTGCTACCTGCTTAAATCCATGCATGGGCCCATTAGTGTACACCTACATACATGGTTTGCTGCATCCCATACAATGTTTATGGGGACAGTAAGCTTTACTGTAGCTGCTTGTGTACTCGTATGTACAGCCAACCACAGACATCTGGACTAGTACAGCGCCTCTAAAGCTTGGTGCACATTTCTCTCCAGAATTGCTCTACTAAAGTTGGGTGTAGTATATAATAATTATGTGGATGGCTGGGCACGGCAGAGGATGTCAATTTGCTTTGCACAGTACAGTAGCTGACCACAAGGAGTACCTGGTAACACAATGTGTAGTGCATGTGGCTAAATATTTTTGCCCACAGCACGATCATACCTTCCAAGGAGGGTACAGTGCTATGCTAATTGCCTCAGGGAGGGATATCAAGGGAGCAATAGGGGTTCTGTAGCCTTCTAAAACACCCTAGAAGGGACACAGTTACAGCTCAGACCTGCGGCACATGTACAGACATGTTACGTAGCTAGTAGTGCGTAACTACGTACCTGGTGAGGCCGCTAACAGTGATCATATCGCGCTCTGCTTCACTGATGATGCTCTCGCACTCCAGCAGTGATGGGAGCGTGTGGATGGGCAGACGCCTAAGGAGTGTATCCTTGGATTTCACGAATGCCTTTCTGACAACTTCCTCATCGTAGTGCCTTTCTATGGTGCGAAAAGCAGAGCGGGATCAGGAAGGTCAGTTAACTACTAGTTTTGCATTTATGATTGCGTACGTCTTGTTGGAACATAAACTGACCGGCCATGTCCGATGGGCTGTTACTGGGATTAGAATGTCTTGGAACTACAGCAAATATTCCCTCTCCACGCTCATATCAAGCTACCGTATTGTCCTTAATTATTCGGCTTCCTAATTGTTCGGCACCCGCCTAAACAGGGTCGGATCTTACTCGAATTTTTGACGAAAATGGCTGCACCATATTGTTCGTCTCGGACTCTAATAAGTCGTCGTCTGCTGCGGAGTCCAATGAATCGTTTGCTGCTGTGACCATGATAACGATTGCCACGGATAGAGACTCTACTTCTTACGTGAATTAGGTGAGCGTGACCTCAATGAAAAGTCTAAGAGTCCAGTTGCTTTCGTGGTGATCGTTTTCAATTTTGCTCACATAGGCTATTCGTTGAAGTCACGCTCACCTAATTGACGTTCGAAGTAGAGTGTTGCATTAACTGCAGTCTCCCACTGCTCCCCATGTAAGCAAAATACCCATACACGAATAGCTGCCTCGACCGAAAGCGATAATTCAGATTTTTCCACTGCGTACTCTAATTAGTCATCATAATTTCCTAATGTTCCGTCGTGCTTCCAACGCAACCCAACTATCCCTAGGTGCCGACTTGAACCTGCATTTTGTTCTGCCGAAAAATTAGGAACAATACGGTAGACACTGGAAGCGAAAATGGCTAACTCTAGTCGTCCCTTCACAGCCACACTTCCGGCTGCCATATTGATGCGCGGAAGTGGAGCCGATATTATTCAATATATCAACTATGTACAGCACATCCTTGAACATAACTGGAATCAGGAGCGCATAATGAATAAAAAAATCATTATGCGCTCTAGTCTAGCAAGCTAGCCTGGGGGCGCTTAGCTTCCTACCGCACCAGGGCGCAAGCGCCCGGGGCGAAGTGGGGCTAGCGCGCTAGACTATATGCGTTCCTGCTGGAATACTAACAATTCTTGTTCTGAAATTGCTTCATTTGCAACTATAATTGCACCCTGTAAGGTGCACACTGTATAGCACCATATTGCTAACAATCAGTTTTGTGGTTTAGCAAGACGTTTCTTGTGATCGACCATGCATTCAAGAATGATTCTACTAGAAACAGGACAGCCACACCACATGTAGTTATCAGGTCATGACAGTCACAAACATGAATCTGGATTCTTGAATCAACTTCACATAACTATTATGAGCATGAAATCCATTATCAGTTAATTGGGATTGGAATTGCATTAGCTAATTACTATGCCTGTGTGAATGATGCAATTTCACATTCGGAATTCTGTATGAAAGGATCATAAGAACTTTGGGTTATATGCTTAGCCACAGAAATGTGGCATGAGTGATAGAGTAGAGAGAGGGAGAGTGCTTGCTGTACTGTGCACAAAGCTGCTCCTGATTCATACTCTAAACACATTGACACATTCACACACATACCTGCACAAACACATGCATGCACAAAATCAATGCACACACACACACACACACACACACACACACACACACACACACACACACACACACACACACACACACACACACACACACACACACACACACACACACACACACACACACACACACACACACACACACACACACACACACAGCTAACTTGCAAGCTAAGCGGTTAGCTATACAGGCTCATTTTTTTAAAAACTACATGCACTGACCAGCCATCAATTGTGCCCTTGTGCAAAAGGTATTATCAAGTTAGCCTTGTCCCCCAAATTTTCCTGGTCTTCCCTCACACTGCAATTGGGCTGCCACTATACCCATTTTCCCGGACCCCTTGAGATCGTACATACTTATAACGTATATACACAATGCATATATTCCAGCAACATTTGCTGTACATTTTAAATTTGATCATGAGTTGTGCATTATATAAAGCATAACTATGCAGTCTCTAACTGCATGGCCAAAGGAATACATCTCTGCTTTGCAATTGCCTGGCAGTATTCTTGAGCTTTCCAGGTAACCCACATCTCTGGAGCTTGAGCCCGCATAATATTTACACAATCACAATTTTACAACATGCATCTTAAGAAAATATGAATAATATTCATATCAGCTATATTGATGTCAACAGATAATATGGTATAGAAATAAACAAACAGAAAAGTAAGTTTTGAACACACCGACTGTGCAAATTGTGCCACTATCATTCTCTTCTCATATCAAACATCAGTCTACTTCCACATGCTTAATTGCGAAGCATTGTCAGTTCCACTCTTCAAATATTGTTCATCAAAACTAGTAGACGGCTTTTCTGTAGCTGCTGGGGGCCCTTCAACTGGCCTCTCGGACTGTTGCTCATCTGCAGCTGGGGTCTCATGAGTTTCTTCACTAGGTTCACACTTGTACATGTGCTTCCAGCGTAAATGAACTCTATCCCAAGGAAATGTCTCACCACACTTTTCACATTTTGGCAGATCTTCAGTCTCCGTCGCAGTTGCCTCTGTTTGTCTAGCTGTAGCCTTTCTTGGAATGACAGGAGGTCCAGGCTTAGCAATACTCTTTACTGATTCTTCTGACCCGCTAGTACATTTGTCGTTTTGCTTGAAATGTGTTTGGTCCAAAGAAAATGTTTGCCCACTAGTTGTGTTTTCGTCCTGCGTGACTGGTGCCTCACTGCCTCCATCTACCAGCATTGTTGGTTTGTTTGATGGCACTTCAGGCACCTGTTGGTTCTCTATGACCCGGCCTTGCTCACCTTCACTGCAAGTAGTATCCTGCATGTGTTGGGGCATTATAACTTAGTTCAAGGCAGATAGGGGACTAAACGATATGTTCAGGCATGCTATTAAATATACCTAGCAACTGTTGCTACTGAAACTAGAATGTGCTGCAGTAAGAACAACAGTTACTCATAATAGCGTAGTGTGTTTGCCAGTTTGTTGTCTTGCTCCAGTTTAAGCTAAATATGGAATTACAACCACTATATATAGTGGTTTCTCTATGAGTACGCGTGTGCATGCGTGCGTGTGTGTGCGTGCATGTGTGTGTGTGTGTGTGTGTGTGTGTGTGTGTGTGTGTGTGTGTGTGTGTTAGTGTGTGTGTGTTAGTGTGTGTGTGTTAGTGTGTGTGTGTGTGTGTGTGTGTGTGTGTGTGTGTGTGTGTGTGTGTGTGTGTGTGTGTGTGTGTGAGTGTGTGTGTGTGTGTGTGTGTGTGTGTGTGTGTGTGTGTGTGTGTGTGTATGCACGATAGAGTCACTGTGATCTATTATATTATAACAAAACCTAACCTTTACTGCTTGTTGTGGCTCTGTGGATGAATTTGATTGCGCTTCTGCACGACAGCTGGTGATGAAGACACTGGAGGCACAGTAACCTCAGGGGATACGGGGGTGGAAATTCTTGGTGCTTCCACAGACCCAACAAGTGGCAATTCTTTGGGTTCAGCTAACGCCAACCGCCTGGATGCATCGGTTGCAAGTGCTTTGGCTGCATCAGGATGTTGCATTGTGCCAGAATGATTTTGAATGCTCCCTTCATTCCATGGGAACACCTACATGAAGCTGGGGTTGTGATACAAGGTGCTTAGCAGAAGAGGTACGAATAGGATGCTATAATATTATGTTGCACATACCACCTTGCACCACGCTATACATACCATGTACACCATAGCTACTTTAGGCACACAGTCAACGCGGCATTATGATCATCACCCGTAGCATCCTATCCTAGGTTTTGTATACAAATGAAGCAAGACCAATTACACAGTTAAACGTAGAAATACATAATATGACTGTGATCACTCAGTATACTCGATACTATGATCGCTCACTATGTGATATACATACCAAGTGATCACAGTATTGGTATACCGAGGGATCACAGCATCGTTCAAGCATGAATTCCTAATCCCAGACCTGGTTCCTTGAAACATGACATCACAGGAATTAAAAGGGCCTACGTTAATTCATTCTCACGAGATAACAGTACATTAATTCTCACAGGTGCTCTTGCATTTGCCAATTTAGCCACTGCAAGTTGACTCTTTAACTCAATGATTTCTCTCTCCTTTGCCTCCATTTTCTTCTGAAACTCCTGAATATGCCACTGGCAGAGGCCTTCCAATGTCTGAGCATAAGTGGGCAAAATTAAGCAATTCTCCTCCTACTCACGGCACATACTCATCTACAGCTCTTACCTCTTTCTCCTTCTGTGCCAAGTGATACTTCTTCCTAAGCTCTGCCTTGCGCTCCTTCTTGCCAGATTCCTTCTTTGGTTCCTCACCGCTCATTACCATCGTGAGTTCATTAATATGGCTTGCAGCTGCCAGCCGTTTTGACTCTGCAATGTGGTACTTAGCTTCATAGTCCTTTGCTTCTTCTTGCTTTCTCAAATACAGCTCTTCTATCTCCTTCACCTGCAACAATTGTGTTCCTAGTTTTAAATGGTTATTGCCACCTACAGTATCTGTACACCCATGTATTCAAAAGGAAGCTATCTATGTCTCTTCACCAATATAGGATTAAAGAAGAATGTGTTATCACTGATTTGCCATGAAAACAACCATTGTGTTCTGTTTTCCCATGAAGTCTCACTATGACATTATTGCTAGTGTAACAAACTAACTGGTGGAGTATAATGACATCATTCAACCAAGAGGCCTACCCATTGCAGCTTCAGGCCTTTAATGCAAAGAACTGACCTAATCTTCAGTCAATAATGTGTACACTTATATACAAAGAATTAGCAATACCTTCCACTCTATGAATGTAGTATGCATGGTGTATTCGTGGGTGTAGGGAGGGGGGGGGGGGGGGGCAATAGTTTCTAAGCATTCTGAAAAAGCCATTCCAAAATATTAGTTGAGAGATAGGTCGACCAAAGAGAAGAACTGCAAACTGAGTTACCATATCGCATTTTGCTAGTGCAAGCCTGTACTGGCCTTGTTGCTGTTGGTGTACTGTAGAAGACAGTCTTCATTAGCACTTACACCATTTCCTCATTGCATCAGTTTTGAAAATGTTAACCTTGTGTTAGGCAGCCATTTTTGTATCTTACAATGTCAGTATGCCTTTGGTGAATATTTTGAGACTAACCTTTGCATCCAGCAGGGCACACCTCTCCTGTAGCTGTCTTATGGTAACATCTCGATGTGCAATTTCAGTCCATTTATACACCTGTATGTAAGGAAGAAGCTTGCTGAGCAGGGCATCATTGTCTGTGGTGAAATCTGCAGATTTCACCAAGCAAAGGACATGTGTAATAGCTGCTATTAAGTTCTTTAGGGAAACCAAATTAAACCATTGGTTGTTGACCTCCACCGATTATACTACCCTCAGACTTGGATGTACGGCAACACATATTTAGGGTACTAAAATAATCTAATGCCTAAGGTAGAAATTTCATGTGCATGCAAATAATATATTATACACAAAAGCAATTCTCTATAGTACAGTACGTGTTAGCCATGTTTACAATAACGGTTATTCTGGCTGGTATTATAGACTGAGATTACTATTCACTATAAAGATGTGCTAGTGCGCGCCTTAGGCCATATGTTGTTCATGACAGACAGTTTGATGAATTCTATAGAACAGTACCGGGCCAACAAGGGACGCAGCTCCAGTGCTATGCACAAGCATTTCAACTATACTTCAATACATTGTCCCGCTAATTATCTGAGAGATTACTACACATAATGCTTTAAATTGCCTTCAAATATAGTTTGAAACTATATCAAAACCAAATACACATTTGTACTGCAACATAAAAATATAAATACTATGTCAGTTACACCTGCCCGTACCTTAGTACGATTACGTTCCGCAAGCAATATTCGTTTCTCAACATCTGATTCTGCAAACCTTTCCTGTTTGAGCAAATGAAGCTGTGTGTCTAACAGATGTAAAGTTTATCACATGCATGCACAGGCAATAATGCGATTACCCACCTCCAGTTCACGTAACCTCTGCTCAGCGGCAAGCATTGTCTTGAGCATGTTCTGCACATGTGGACATATATAAAATCATAATAATTGTAATTATATGACAAATATTGCTTCATTTCACTGAAGCGCTAATATTTATATGCCAATTGTACTTCATGCAGTGGATGAGTTCAGGGAGGATTTCACAACCACCATAAGTTAATCAGATTACTAACAGCATTGTTGTCTCTAATTGTCTTAACCAAATTACCACATGCATCTCTTACCACATCCAGACGTGAAACCACAATTTCCAACTCAGCAGCTTTGGGTCGTTGTTTTGGGTAGTCACTGAGGCAGAGCAGAATGAACTGTTTCAATGGATGCAATGGATTCAGCTTTTGTAGATCACTCGCTCGGCGTTTTATTTCATGAATAGTGCCAATTCCCTCAATGTTTGGTGCAGGAGCTTGTTGTGTGCCAATCTCCAGGAACAACACCCCAAGAGAGAACACATCCAGGCTTTCATCATACTTAGCACCCTCTGAACGCAGGCATTCTGGTGGCATGAACGGTATCATGCCAGGTGCTGCAGATGTTAAGAATTGATCTTTCTTAAAGTTTGACTGTCCAAAGTCACCAATTTTTGCTACTCCTTCAAAGGTAAACATCACATTCTTATCATTGAGGTCACGGTGAACCAGGGGAGGGTTCAGCTGATGAAGGAAGGCCACTCCTCGGGTGATAGCCTGACAGATGCGGATCTGGTCTGGAATGCTGAGCTGGCCTCTACATCTTCCCAGAAATTGCCGGAGATTTTCCTTCATTCTCTCCATTACTAGAATAGGTCCTACATTCGCGTCTTCGAAGGCGCCACGGAATTCTAAAATGTCATAGAATAAACTGAGATAAATGAATCGGATGCATGGTCTAGCTAGTATATTACTATTTAGCTGCTGCAGAGAGGATCTATACTCTAAACACTAGCTGAAGCTACTCACTGACGACATTGGGGTGGTCCAAATCCATGAGTCTTTCGCACTCTTTGAAGAATTTGTCTACACCATTATCTCCGTCCCCGGCCTCTTTCAATAATCGGTGAATCTTCTTCACTGCGACCAGCTCGCCGGCAAGCTCTCCCTCGTGTACGGTTGCCCACGCTCCTCTGTCTATCTCACGACCGATCTTCAAGTTTGCGGGCACTAACGGCAAAGGAAATCTTTGAGTGTACTCGATTTGCGCCATTGCCAGCTTTCTGTATACAATTAAATCTATATATGTCGCCAGCCCTCTCTCGCACAACAAAGTGCACGTGTGTCCACGTGCCTTACACGTCATGCATATAGCATCCGTTGCCCCTCTTGAGAAGAGTGTACAGTGTCATCATGATCAACTGTGGGAATTAATGTTTTTGAAATCATCGTGCATAACATATTGCTGCAGTATTGCTATAGCGAAACTGATCATGAAGTTGTTTGGGAATGGAAAATAGCTATACAAAATGCACACCGCAGTGATTTTAACACGCTAGCCAACTAGCTCTAAAACAATTATTACATTATTATGTCTGAGAGCTGGCAAGAGCACAATAGATACTCAATGTATGTATGTGCAGTTCCTGTGTGATCAGATACACCAAGAGAACTTTTCGGAAAACTTGAGTGGATGCAGTCCATCCCCATGGCTAAGTGTGTCAAATGTGTACTTGCAATAATTAATGGATTAGCTGCACAAGTGTGTACAATCGTGACTATACAATAAAACAGATGCAGCATGAAGTGAGTAATGATATATAGTGTAAGCAAACAATGTCTTGGATACTAAGATACAGTTCATAGCTAACTACATACTCCAGTGGCTTGTCTTTGCTCTGGGCCCACTTCAGATCTTGATCACGAAGAACAAGTATTGGTCCAAGAGCACAGCATATCTAACAGTATGTAGCTAGCACGTACATGAGCTTGTACAAGTGCTTTCCAAGCAAGGAACTAAAAATTAATAGCTGTCGTGTATGTTTCACTCCAAGCCACAATAGTCATGATGGCTATGGGTGCATGTGCACTAGTCTCACGCGCCAGCCCCGTTCCTGTGCCACACTGTGGGGATGGTACGGTTGGCAATTGTGCATTAGGGGCTGATGTGCACCTAGCAAGGTACAGGTATTCCCTTATGCAAACATTTGGCCAAACTATGAGGTGCTAAATAAACTGGCACCTCAATGGTGACTATATAAATTCAATAATTTTATACAGTAGGTACAAGATAATGGGGCATATGTATACACACAATAAAGCTGTATACATTTTGGCTGTGAAGCACACAGTACAGCAATAGCAATGGATGGCGAAGCCCATTTTTGCATAGTATCAATGGCAATAATATTATAGCTAATCACAACAATCATTACTATGTTGCTATGAATGATGTTTTCTGATTACATTATAAAAGTAGACTTAGCAATAGCTAAAATGACTAATAATTAAAAAGGTAGCTATGTGTATTAGCTTTTAATAGATACATAAATTAGCACAAAAATGCATACAAGCTTACAACATTGTCTATGACACTCTCCAGATGCACCAGTTGTATCATATACAAATGTCTAACATGGTAAAGTGCCTCCTTGGGCAGGTCCAATGCCTTTTGCATTATGAATTTGTCTCTGATCTGGGGTTTGAGTTACCTCTGGCAGCTCACACTTGTGCTTCCAGCGCAATTGAAGTTGGTTCCATGGAAAAATCTTCCCACATTTTTCACATTTAGGTAGATCATCCCCAGCAGCTTCAGTCGTGTTCTCCATTCTGCTGATCGTGGATGCTCGGGAACGTTGTGACTCTTCAGGCATTTCTACTGCTTTATGGAATCCGATACGAGCTGCAGGCACTGGTTTGTCCACAATTTTGCTAGATTCTGCTGATCCAGGACATACCTGCATGGAGTAGTTGATATGATTATACATGCATTAACTGGAGGGTTAGTAATATGTATAAGCTAATGCATCTGAGCTTACATTGTTAACGCTACGAACCTTCTGAAACTGTCTCCATTGTTCTGGGGTGTGAGTTACTTCAGATGGCTCACACTTGTGCTTCCAGCGCAATTGAAGTTGATTCCATGGAAATATCTTCCCACATTTTTCACATTTAGGTAGATCTTCACCAGCAGCTTCATTCGTGTTCTCCATTCTGCTCATCGTAGATGCTTGAGTACGTTGTGACCCTTCAGGCACTTCTACTGCTTTATGGATACGAGCTGCAGGCACTGGTTTGTCCACAATTTTGCTAGGTTCTGCTGATCCAGGACATCTGTGATGCCTCTGTGTCCATGGTGGATTAAAGACCTGTCCACATTCTGCACAGCTAGGGGCGTTATTCACTTTTGCATCCTGGGTCACCGGCGCCTTGCTACCATCATTTGTTGATTTCTTTGATGCCACCTTTGGCTGTTCTTCACTCACTTTGTCATGGCCCTCCTTACCTTCAACTTTGTCAGCGTAATCCTTACAAGAGTACAGAGTTAGTAGAAAAGAAGAAAGAACCAACAGAGAGAATAAAGATAGAAATATCATCATTACAGTTAAAATAATGACGGCTGTACTCTATTGAGTTAGTGTTAGCCCTAACCCCTTAACTTGTCGTAACCTTTATATATTACCATTCATGGAAAATGCTAAATCATGGGATCAACATGCTCTATCTATCAAACTGCACTGGAGGCATTATATAGGAGGATTGTATCACCTTAACTGCACTGACAGCAACGTAAGTATAAGTAAACATTGTAACTACCCCACAGTACACAGATGTACAAGGTCATGATGCGAATCATTAGTCACACCTTTCTAGTCTGTTGTGGTTCTCCAGATGAACCATCTTCTGGTTCTTTGATGTTAGCAACTGCAGACTCCTTAGAGGACCCAACTGTATCTGGTGTAGCAAAAGTTGTTTTTTTAGTTGGAGGAATAGCAGTTGCTTTGGGCGTAACT